>VXBC01005973.1:300600-310852 GCA_013399945.1 Ploceus nigricollis | reverse complement strand
AAAAAAGTCCGCAGCACTTTGAAAATGTCAAATTCCTGCGGCAGCCCAGAAGACGCGGGGAAGCAGCGAGGCAGAGATGGCAAGATAAGAAGGGAGGATGTGGATGATTCCCAGCCTGAGGGAAAGAGGCTGAAGCTGGGGAATGAAGGAGGAACCGGTGGAAAGGACAGAGAAGCAGCAGAAGAAGCTGCAATAATGCCTTGCTCAGGCAGAGAAGAGCCCGTGCCCGAAGGAGGAGGAGGTGAAGGCAAAAGTGTAAGTGGGCATCTTCAGTGGCTCAAGGAAAGGGGGGAGGGCTGGGAGGATACCTTTGAAATTATTTGTCATCCTGAAGTTGGTAATTGGGCACCAAGAAGAGCAGGATGAATGCAATCTAGTGTCCCATCTCACCGAGATCATAAACATGGTCCTCTTTAATTTCTCATCTTGCCTGCACGCTTTTTAGTGCAGGAGTGTGTGTTTTTATCTGGCTCTCACTGTCAGCTGCTTGCAAGATGTGTATGCCAGAGGAGTGATTTCTTTTTTCATGGGGAGAAGGAATATTAACAGCTGAACTTGCTTTTCAGCTCCCTATATCCATTTAGAAATTGGGTAAGGATTGGTGCATTGAATTGGACACTTTGGGTTGTTTATCAGTCTGTCCATTCACACTTGGAAGTGCATTTATGTTGAGTAGCACTATTTACAGCTGGGGATGGGGGTAGAGCCTCCAGGAGAGGAGGAGAATTGGTGGTTAGAGATCTCATCTGGTGAGATTTTGGCAAAAAAGAGCTGCTGAGCAGTTGCCTATATAAACATCAGCATTGCCAGATGTTTACACCAGGGTAACTTTGCTGCCTGGTTATTCAGCTCAGCTGCCGTGCCCGTCAGCAGCTCCTGAGGCACAGCAGAGAGCTCAGGGGAGAGGGGAGAAGGTTTGGATCCTCAGCCAGCTGGAGGATCCTCAGCCTTTGCCCCTCCTGGTGCAATTCGGGCCAGGTACTTTTCCTGGACACATCCTGGCTGCTTCCCTCGGTCAGAAATCCAGGGGGAGGGTGGTGGGGACAGTGTCTGGGGTGGAGGATGTTTCCTTGTGAGTTGGCATAGGGGGGAGAGTCTATCTTTAGAGCTCACCTAAGAGCTGCTGGAGATTTCAGTGCACTGATTTTACCCAGAAGTTTTCTGAAATGTGGTTTTTTTTCTCTCCTGGGATTGATATCCTGAATTTAGACATGCTTCTTCCAATGAGCAGCTAAATAGATGCTCAGCATTTCAGTAGGATTTACATTTTTAAACCATTTGAAAGATATTTTATTTGGCTCGTTCTTCATGGAAGAATCATCTCTAAATGCAACAGTTTTCATGGGCTACAAAAGTATTTAAAATGTGTGTTAGTTTGTTTATCCAAGGAGAAATCTCTTTTATCAAGCCACGTAACTGCAGAGAGTTGCACTTTGCTCTGTGGTTTGGGTTCCCAATGCTTTATGAAGTTAGGTTCTTTCTAACTCTCAGACAGTGAAGCACCACTCTTGTTCTTAGACCACTTCTGGCAGGGACTTATTTTCCCCAAAAGAAATGCAAATTACAGGCACGTTAATTGCTCAAATCACAACCCTTGCTTTTGGCTGTTTTTTTTTTTCTTTTTTACCTGAGAGTAAAGGTTTTAAATCCATTCTACTTTGTGATAAATATCTAGAAGTGAACACCACTATGGGTTGGGGTAAGTCTTTTTGATGGTACATCTTACTCTAATACCTAATTAGGAATTTCCTGAAAAATAAGCCTTAATTAAATAATTTGACTTTGTCTTTTAAGGGATCATGCAGAATATTTGACAATGATGCATACCTGAATCTCTGGGCTTTGCCCCATCTGTGAGGCCTGGTTTAGCCCCTTATTTATGTTCTGCTACTGCAGCAAATTTCTGTACTGGTCAATACCTGTCCTTTTTTCTTTGTCCTGTCAAGGACCTGGTATAGCTTCTCCAACTTTACAGTCTGGCTTTTCATCAGGGGATTGTTAAAAATATTAACAAAGCAAATCAGTTAATGAATAATTATTTCACTGCTTGTCTTTCGCAAAATAAATTCTTAAATAGTTTTTATAATAAAATAATTGTTCTTACAGTAATTCTTAAACTGAGTTTGATTCAAAACTCATCAAAGCTCAATGAAGCTCTTTCCCCTCACTTGAGTGGATTCTGGCTTGGGATGTTGCACTACATTTTGTATAAAGTTCCAGTAATATTTTTCCCCTTCCCATTTAAATCTGTCTGATTTGGAGGCATTATTAGAAATTAATGATGTGACATTTGAAATTCTGTTAACATAAAATTTTTTCTCAAAGCAATAAAAGCTTGTTCAACAATGACTGTAAGTGTCTGTCACCTTGTAGAGAGCAAACTGCTGGAAAAGATGGATTGTGTGCCCTTAGGAAACACTGGAATGACTTCATTTCTGTGCTTAGAAGAATCTTTATTTTATAGGCATAGTGGTATGGGTAATCAATGCATGCATTGGAGGAACATTTCCTAATAGTCCATTATGTCTTCCACTTTAAAGAAGGACATTTAAAAAAAATTATAGGCTTTGACTCATTTTAGGACTCCTAATAAAAAATCAGCACAGTGTGTGTGCTATTTCTCTGTTTATTCCACTGCTATTTGCCTCATCCAACATCATTCTTGGGTTCAGAAGGAAGAAATCTACCTTGGTCAGCTGCTCCAGCTCATTATTCCACTTATTATGGTATCTTGGATTCTGGAGAATGCAGACACAATATATATTTTATGCTCCTGAAGTGATGTGGGCATTTCCTTGGCATCCTGAGTTTGCAGTAGGAGCTGCTGCTGGGCACAAGTTGGTTGCAGAAGGATTTTGTGCTCCTGGACAGAGCTCCCTTCCCTGCCTTGGCAAAGAGGGGCTGCATTTGCCAGCAGCTGGAGTGACTCCTTCCCTCAGTGCTGGGGACTGGGTAGTGCAGCCACAGGATGTCTTGGTTTGGAAAGCCAGGTGTCTGCTAAGGAAGGCAGGAGCCTCCCTTGAAATGGAAAATGTAAACCCCCTCCCTCTGAATTATTGTAATTTTGAAATTAAGGGGCTCTCAGGCAAAGATATGGGAACAGGAATAACAGTTCTTTACNGCAGGGGGAAAAGGCTGCTGTGGTGTTGCCAAGGGCAGATTGGATCCAGGTAGGAATGCTTGGCTCCTCCCCTGGGCAGAGCATCTCCCATGGGATGCTGGAATTTTCTCAGCCATGCAGGGACACTCACTGGCCATGGACAGCAGAGATCTCCTGGAGGCAGGATTGGCTGTGGGAGAGATAAAGAAAAGTGCCCAATGGACAGAGGATAACTGCCCCAGCTCTGACAGATGGTGATAGAATACACACCTCCATTTCCAACCTGAGACACAGGGCTGAAACTGGAGTTGTTAATTTAGGTATCTAGTCAAAGAATTTACTTCTTGCTTTCTCTTTATTTTTCCTTCATTACGGTGAGGAAGCTGCTCGTGGCAGGAGTGGATCACACACTCCAAGGCCCTGGAATTGTTCCCTCTGTGATGTTTCTTCCTGGCAGAGTATCAGGATGAAGCCAGTTCAAGCCAAGGGGCTGCAGTCTTTGTAGTGAGGTTCAACTTGAGAAACCCTTCGTTGGGTGCAGGTGGTGGGGGATTGGCACTGGGGAGAGCTGGTGAGTCACTGCTTTTCACAAGAGTTTGGGTAGAGGTCTTTAACCAGGGTCTCTGGAGAATTCCATCCCCAGCTGTGTGCCTGGAGGACAAGCACAGCTGTCAGCTCTGTGATGCACAGCGTTGATTGTCACCCTACCCCTGACCACATACTGGAAACTGTTAAATTAGGCTAAAGCTGTATTTCCTGAAATGGGAAGTGTGTGAAGAATTAAACATGCAACTGCTGACTTCTTCTTGGGCTGATAGACATGAGATAGACTCATAGTTACCTGTGAGTAACTGTGTGAGACTCATAGTTACCCGTGAGTGATCATCAGGAGTGTGGATCCTTGTGATCCATGTATCCCTGTCTTTCCAGAACAGTCCTTTTTTATCTCTCTTTAACCAACTCTTTGTGCCTATGCCTTTGGATTTTGGTGCAAAGATATTTCTGTATCCACAAGGCCTCCTTTGTTATCAGCCAGACTTTCCCCCCATAAATATTTGTGCCAAGTTTAGAGAAGAAGACTGAATTTCCTGGGTTTGGTTTGACTTCTGTAGTGTTCCTGCAGCACACAGCTTCCTAAACTATGTTTTCATCTGTAATGCCACCTGAGCCAGGAGAGAGCTTGAACTTTTACCTTTTAAACAGCTTTCAGATTGACTTTAGTGCATTTGTGAATTAATGTACTGTTTTAATTTTTTTTAATTGCCTTTGTGAATACTTAGAAAGGAGGAAAGGGTAGAAGTGCCTTGAAGAAAAAAAAATGCAACTTTTTGTTGCTAACATCAAAAGTAACATTTTTATTCAGTCCTGGGACTGTCATGTTGTAAAAGAGAAGGTGAGGGAAGTATCTGAAAAAGTGCTTAGTTTGTAGGAGGGGAAAGCTGGTTTTGCTGATCAACTCTGAAGAATTGACTACACCAAACTTGTATCATATGACAGATCCAGCCTTCTAAATCTCCTAGATTTGATGGAATTGTAAATCCAGTTTAGATGGGGGGGTGTGATGTGCTGTGCAATGCCCTTGTCTTTGCACAGAGAACAAGTTGTACCTTGTCATTACTTTGAGTAATTCATCTGAGTATTCCTAAAGTGTGGAAGAACATACCTTGGAAAGCTGAGAAACACATATTGAAAAGCTGATCATTTAAAGGGAGGAGAGGAAGGGTTTGCTAGAGATAGGGTATGAGCTTGGAGCTTCAGCTCAAGACAGAATTCCCTTGTTTGAAGGATGGGTCTGGGTTCATGGTATCAAATTAAAGCTCTGTCAAGACCAGGTGTGGATGTAGGAACTGAACCCCATCTGGGTTCACTGCAGCAGCTCCAGTGTGTGCCTCAGCAGTGTCAGCTGCTGTCCTGGAAGGGCTTTGGGTAAATAACAGAGACATTAGGAGGCCTTGAGTTTGAGAATGGTGTTAATCTTGATGAGTGAAATACACATTTTTTTATCTCTTATGTTTAGCTTGGGTTAAAGTAATTTTTGACTCAATAACTCAGGGCTTTTTCATTAAATACATGCATAAAACACAGAATGAAGTGTAGGAATTGTATCTGAAGTCTGACAGTTTGACCTTTCAGTGCATTGCAACACAAGATTACACTGTTTTAGTGCAGTTTCTCATAGATTTTCTGGTTTAGGACATTTAGTTGCTCTTTACAGTCGGTTTATTACAAAACCTGATTTGTGTGTGTATGGCTTTGTGATCATGATTGCATTTATAAATATTACTTTAAAGAGGAAATGTGTCTGAGAAGGGAGAAACTGGAATGGTGGGTTTGTCTGGGCTGAGAGTCCAGTTTAAAGTGCTGATTTTTGAGTCTCAGGGTTCTAAGCAGATTGAACCATTCTGCTGTCAAGGCTGTGGTTTAGTTCTTTTTCTCTCCTCTTTATAACAGTGTTTCAATCTATTGAGTTCCTTTCGTCCTCAGACATTATGGAATGGATGTGTTTTAGGAGAGCACCATAAATTTAAAGTGTTTTGAAGAGCAGGACATTTGGAACGTGTTGCAGACTGCATCTGCCTTTCCTCTCTTTCCTCTTTTGGGTCTGATTACCTAATGAGAGGATAACTTAAGGATTTAATCTATTGACTTGTTAGGCAGACTGTGATAGATGCTGGAATTACTGCTTTTGTTTTGATTCAGAGCACAATCAAGTTCTGTGATCCAGGACAGAGACATAATTATTTGCCTTTGGAAGTGGGAAGAAAGGAGATGATAATTCTTTAGAAGTCAGTGGTGGTATTGATACAAGGTGCTGGAGTTACTTCCACAGGAATATTTGCTAAATCAAAGTAAAGGAGCTTTGGTAGAAAGGTGTGGCTAAATCAAAAATTAGTTTGGACTTGATTCCAAGAACAAGAACAAGTTGAAGAGAAATGTTGTCCCTAAAACTGATTCATCCTCCTGTTAACCTCTGGCTGGTGTCAGCAAACTGTCAGCAAACAACGGCACTGCAGCCTGAGCAGGAATAATTGCAGCAAGGAATTGCCTGAGACAAGGAAAGGCAGCAGAAAGAGACCCTTATGAATGACCTTGTTTTGCCATTTTTCCTGTAGCTGCACTGGATGGCAGGGGCTAAGTGTGCAAAGCTAAAGACTTTGTGTGCATAATCCTATTATTTTGTCATAAGGGAATTTTAATTTAATTCAGCAAATAACTGCCTGTTTTCAACAAACAATTTCAACCAAGAGCAACTTTGGCCAGTTGTGTTTACTCATTGGAAGTTCACTTTCACTGATAAGGAACACTCATGGAGCATTTCTATCCCAGTTCGAGTAATCAGTTGCCTAACATTACAATTTTTGTAGAGTAACTGGAATATTACTTTTGATTGAAATTACAAATGCATTAAAATCTTCCAGAGTGCAAAAGAAGACATTTGTGATCTATGTTGAATTAGAGGAGATGTGAAATGAAGATATTTATATATTGCTCTTATTTGCTATGCTTTCTCCTTCTGTATGCCAATGTCAGCCAGGAAAATATTTTTATTTCAAGTCTCTCTGATTTAAAGACTAATAAAATTATTTACTTTACTTTGGTTTTTTTTTAATATTTGCAGTCTTAGTCATGAGCCCTGACTACAACAATGAGGAATAAGCCCCGGAAGCTATGCAAAAATTGAAAATGGAATCAGGCTGGTGCTTCACTGGCTGTCCCTTTCCTGTGGAGTACTCAATGTTCAGACTCATTTGGGATGCATTATTACTAAAGAGTTGCCTGTTTTGTTCCATTAAATTAGGCTGCAGGATCTGCTGCACTGCCACCCATGTAATTTCCCCCTCAGGAATGCACTTAATGTGTTCTGATGTTTGAATACTTTCCCCACTGTGCTCTCCTTAAACAGCCCAAGGAGTTACAGGCAATCTTGTCTACACTAGAATGGATCCTATCCTTTAAATTCAGAGTACAGAACATTTACTTTTGGTGGTTGTCTCGTGTTCTGATCTCTTTCCCTCTGGCACCTTAAGATACCTTTAAAATGGGCATAACTGGTCCAACACTTGTGAGCCAGCTGGTCACTGCCAGCAAACTGCAAATAGCTTGGTGTAGGAAGATCCAACAGCTCAGTGACTTAACCTGGCGACTCTAAATGCTAGATAATGAAGTAATTCTCAATTAGTTGTACTGATAATTAATAAAGGTCCATCTGAGATTCACAAATCAATGAGAAATGTCTGCAGTCCTTGGTAAGGATACTTTCATTCCAGCCTGAAAAGCAAAACTTGTTTAATGTGAAAAAGATTTCCTGAGCACAATAATTCTTACACAATCTATTCTTTCACCTGCTGCTTTTCCCCCTGCATGTTTCCAGTATATTGGAATATATTCCAATATGTTGGATGTCAGTCCCACTGCACAGGGATATGGCTTTAGGATCCCTAGGAAAGGACACAGCTCTGGTTCCCCATTTCATAGAAATATCTTTCTTTACAGTTGGTCACTGGACCAGCAAGTGGAAAGGTGGAGGTAGAGAAGCTCGTGGGTGTCCAAGGTTTTATGGCAAGGATTGTGCAGGATCCTAACAAGAACTGAGCAGAGACACCACGGAATCAGCCCTGGCATGGACTTAGAAGGGTTCTGTGTTTCCCCAGGGTTCTGTTTTCCCTTGAAGAGTTGAGCAGGGACAGCACAGGATCAGCCATGAATGGATGCACTGAAGGGGCTCTGCATTTCCCCAGCTCCTGCAATTATTTTGATGATATGGGTTACCCTTAAGCATAATGAGAGGGTGAAAAATTAACAGATTCTCACAAAGTTTCCATTCCTTTTACTCTCTACAAATAGTTTGGTAAATTCCTGTTTTAGCTGAGTTGTACTGTGCATTCAACATGTATTATCTTCAGGGAATTATTTTCCACAAAGTGAAGGCTACTCACAAAAAATATAAATGGATTTAGTATGTAAAATTATGAAATCACCACACTGAGACTGTCGTAGTTCCTTGAGTTGGGCCAGAACTAAATGGAAATGAAACATTCTTATCAATAATGCACTGGGGAAGTAACATCTGTTCTGAGATGCTGAGGGGTTGTTTTTTCATTCACTAAAATATTTATTTCAACTAAAAACCCCTAATCTTTTCTCTGTCTCCAGAGGGCAGAATCATTGACTGTTATGTTTAGAAACTATCTGTGAATTACAAGAGTTCATATAAAATGGAAAGAATGCTGATTGAGCAATTAATCACTTCTTATTTAATTTAAAATAAATAATGACATTACAGAAAGCTGTTGCATTAGCTTCAAAAAACCCCCTGATTCTTAGAAAAGCAACAGGACAAAATTTCTTTCTCTCACTATAGGCTAGTTTCCAGCTCTTGCAGGCATAAAAACAATAGTTGTTGGTGATGTGGCAGTATTTTCTTGTAATTAGCCAGTGTGGTGTTACACATGGTACATAAATGTTGCTGTTCCTGGCCACTCATGTTCAGATCCTTCCTAGATTTCAAGGCTAGACTTGACTGCTAGACCCTGGTTTCTGGTAAAAGTTAATTCCATCTTCCTAAATTGTGTTTGAGCTTGAACATGGAATTTTTTACAAAAACAGCCACTGTTGATTAAAGGCTTCAGGTCACGGACAATTCCTCAAGTTTCCAGGTAAATTTCTTGCTGTAGATAATTATTCTTAGAATAAAAATATAAATCCTTGCCTGGAGTTGGAATTTGTCCAACTGCTCATCCCAGCCTGAGTGGATTGTTTTGCACCAGATGTTATTGACTCCCACGATGGGAATAAACTCATTTCCTCCTCCTGGATAAGCCAAGCATCTGGATCCATGTGCTTTGTTTTCCATCCTGCAGGTCTGTGCTCCCCATCTGAAATAATTCATCCGTGCCCTCGCTGGCTCTTTGCAAGTTCAACATTTTTGCAGAAAGCTGATTCTGCTGGATGTCCCCTGTTAATATATCAATGGTTTAGGTACTGCTCTGGCCTGGGCCCCAGGTTCATTTACCAACAGCTGCCAGTGTCACAAAACATTCTGTGTTTGCCCACATGGAAGTGTATTTTTGTCAGACAAGCCCACAATTTATGACTGCAATTTGATTAAAATTGTCTGAAAATTACCAATGCCTTGATTTATACATACTCACTTTCCAATTCACTGGGAAAAAAATCACTGAATAATATTCATGGAAGAACAGATCCTTGTGGGATGTTAATTGCAGCGGCATCTTAATTGGAATGACTCTGCTCCTGCTCCTTTTTTTTTCCCTATCTACTGAATTTTGATTCATTTTAAAGTGTCCTGTGTAGCTGTGCACACAAACCAATATGGAGCTGTCCAGAGTGGTTGCTCAATTGTGATTTAAAAAAAAAATCATTATGTAACTGAGCCAAAAAATCTAAATTAATGTCTTGTTATCTGTTGACAAATGAATTTTGCCCCTGTGATAACTTTTCAAGACCCTTAATCTTCCCAGCTGGGAGGTCAGTTTGGAGAGCTGTGACTCAGACCCTGTGTGGTGCCTTGGGACTCAGTGTCTGCCAAGCTGGAGGCTGCTGAGGCTGTTCCCCTGGGGGTGTGTGCAGTGTGCATTGTTAGCAGGGAAGCTTTTCACCAAAGCAAAGTGAGGAAAGAACCCCCAGAAAAAGCCCAGCTGTGTGCCTGAAATAAATCCTGGGCCTGCAGCTGCCTGGTCACTGCAGGGGGAGGGTGTGATGGTGCTGGGAAGGGACAGGGAAAGCCCAGTCCCCTGTTTGCTGCAGAGTCATTGATTGGTGTCTAAATGCCAGGCACCAGAAATATCCCCCTGCAGGGGTCAAGAATCACCCCTGGGGCTCTGGGGTGGGCACGGGGAGGTCAGGGACATCAGCAGGCACAGGGGGCAGATCCCCTGGAGCTGCTGGCACAGCTCTGGCTCTTGGCACCTCTGATGGAGAACGGGGCTGGCAGAGGTGGGGACAGTTTGGGCTGAGCCCTGGCAGTCTCTGTTTTCTCCTGTGTCATAATAACTTTCTTTCAGTGGTGTTTGTGCAGTGGCAGTGTTGTCTGTGCCAAAACACTATATGATATTATTACATTATATTATAAACGATAATATAATATAATTATATTATATATAAATATAAAAATATCTATAATATAATATA
>VXBC01005973.1:262466-294664 GCA_013399945.1 Ploceus nigricollis | reverse complement strand
TTTTTGGTTTTTTTTTGGTTTTTTTGTTTTGTTGTTGTTGCTGTTGTGGGTTCATTCAGTTTATGGATTAGGAGCAGACTTGGGGGAGATTCCTTCACGGTTTTCATGGAGATGAAACAGCCAAAACAAAGCAAAGCCACCTCCTTTCCTCCTTGCAGCACGAGGTGCCTTGTAGAACACGGGCAGAAGCTCTAAAACACGAGACCTGAAGCAGGATGTGATGAGATGTTTCCAAGCAAACATTTCCCAACATGTGCAGCAGGCAGGTGGCGTGAAAAGATTGCTCCCTGGAAAATGTACCCAGATGTCTGAATTGTCACTGCTGACTGAGGTGCAGATGTGTGGGTGTGAACTCCTCTGACAGGGCAGGCTGGCACTGCAAACAAGCCCCAGTGTCTGGGGCAGACAGTAAATCTGTGCCCCAATATTTGGTAATTACTAAATGAACTGGGAGGGTTGGAAGTGCCTTTTATGACACAGGCACTTTGGGAAGTCTCACTGCTTTGTTCAGTTGGAATTCTGTTGCATGGTTCTGGTCTGAGAGGTTTGGCAGCAAGACACAGAGAGCTATCAAAGGTGTCTCACTGTGCCTCTGCATAGACAGGTCACATCCCAGAATAACACAGGGGACTCTGAAACCCAAACCAGTGCTGAGGCCATGATCACATTGCCTCCAGCGAGGCACAAATCAATGCTTCATCCCCACTGTCCTTTCTGAAGCTGTTTTTAGAATCCTGGTGTTCAGGGACCCCCCTGCCTCGCTCTTGTTTGCCCCTTTCCCCCCTGCCCTCAGCACCCCCTGTCCCTTGGTGTCCCCTCTCCCAGGCTGGGTTTGGTGTTCAGGAGCCAGCACAGCTCCCCAGGCTTCTGCCTTTCACCTGAGACTTTGGGAGCTGCAAGAAAAACCTGCTAATTAGAGAATGGACTCACTTTCTGCCTCCATGGCCTGTTCATCTGCAAGATATGAATATTTCCATTTCCTTGAGTGATTAAGGAGCTGAATTTCAAACCCGCTTTTATTATATTGTGGCACTGTCAGTTTGCTTTCTTCTACGTTGCTTTATTATTATAAACACTAAATAGCCATTCTACCTTCCCCCTGTAAATGCTGGAAGGCTGCAGTGGGAAAAGAAAGCAGCCAGCACTACCTGCTTAGAAGAATAAAGGAATTAAATAATCCTGAAGCTGATTCCTATCACTTATCATGTTCTTTGGGCCACACCTGTTGTGGGGGAAAAAATAAATTAGTTTTTGTAAGAATGAGGACAGTTCTTTCTGGGGGGACTCAACTGCCAAATGTCAACTTAAGCATTATAAAATTTGCCAGGAGATTAACATTAAGAAATACAAGAAATTGTACAATTAGCATGAGAAAAGTGTGTGTGTGTATATATGGAAACTCTCTAAATCTTCTAAGAAATATGTAGGATTTATCATAAAGCTACTCTTGGATTACCAACTCCAAGTATTAAATTGTAAGTAAACCTCTTTTTTTTTTCTTCATATCATGAATCTGCCTTCAATCATATTATAAAAGTAGCAATTTTAGATGCAGTTTTTCTGTTAACTTCTACATTTTAAGCTGTTTGGGTGATATTTTAGTGACAGATTTATCTGTAAGACTGCAAACAGGAATGTAAGCTGCTACCCAGGAATGTAAATGAAAAGCTGAACTTTTAGTAAAGCTGAGTTTCTGAAATAATTCCATCACTTCAGCTGTACAGAATTTCAAGAATAAACCAAAATGTTAATGAGAGACTTGATTCAAAAACGGGAGACTTAGAAGCATCGATACTTGCTTGAAAGAAAATTCTTTTAAATCAAGGGAAGTTTTAAATGCATTGCCAGAACAGGCTTTACTGTGAAAAATGGTTTTGTTTATCCTTTTTATCAATTACCTTTTGAGTTCTGGCTTGCCAGGCAGGTGAGCTCGCAGCACTGGTGGCCTCACCTCCTGTTTCAGCAAAACCTGGGATGTGCAGCTGCTGGCACTAAGTGGGGGTCATTTACTTTCTTTCAGTAGACTTAGAAAATAATTTTAGGAACTTTAAGAGCATTTGAAACAGGATGAATTCGAGCACTTCATAGGGATTTTACTTGCTTTCTTTTTTTGAGCAGGGTTGGAGGACAAGTGCTAAAATATTCCTGTCACTATTTGGAATGTTCTTTGAAGAGAAAATTTTTACTTAAATTTTTTATTAAGATTGAATGTCCATTTTGCACAAGTTCTTAATTCTCCTCTTCCATTGCTCTTTATAAAAGACTGAGATGGTTTGGGAAGCTCAAGTAAACACTTGGAACTATTACAGCAAGACAATCTTGACATAACTTATTCAGCATCAATTACTGGTGTGTGTCTGCTCTTCAGACCTGTGTGATGGCATTGATGGGCTCACTAGTGCACAGGCCTCATCTTCATAAAAAAAGGCTCCATCCATCTGTGCAGTGGTGAACCAGATGCAATTAGCATTTTTAAAAATAATTCACAGTAATAGCACATTTTTGAGGGATAGAATCCCCAACCTCTTTACATTTTCTTTGAGGCTTCTGCTACGTAAGTATAACGCTTCTGTTTATTAAAGGAAAAAAGCAATGTGCTACACAACCCAAACCAAAACCCTTTGAAAAGAGATTTTTGGAATAAAACATGTGTGGAAGCAATGAATTAAAAAATGATGATAAGTCAGCTAAAGGCAAACCCCTGGTTCCTCAGGTGCTGGCTGTCCATGCCTATTGAAAAATCAGGTGAACCCTGGTGGGATGAAATGATGATGTCTGCATATCAGAAGGCTTTGGAATGCTGNCTGTAAAGAGGAATGAGGTGACACGTGCCCTTCAGGCAGGCTGGTCCCAGAGCTGTGCTGGCACCTGTGGGCTGGGCTCCCTCCTGCAGTGAGCCTGCCATGGGCTGTGCACTTGTTCTCCCCAGGGCAGAAGGGGTAATTTGCTGCTCTTGAGTAGTTCCTCCTTTACAGAAAGTGTCTGAGCTTTGTGTGCTCAAAACCCTGAGTGTTAATACAGTTTATAAACCCATCATAAGTTCTATGGTCACCCCTGTTTTGCTTAACTTGTGCATCACCTGCCTCTGTGCTATTCACAGAGTCAGAAAGGCATTTCTAAGTGATTTTTTTCTTGCTTCTGTTCTTCCACACGGTCATGCAGCCTAATTTGGCTCTCCATGACTAACGAGGGCAGGTTTGTGAGGTCAGAGAAGGGAACACAACTCCTCCCACAGGCTCTGGTTTGGCCTTGGAGGCACTCATGCTTTTCAGCACTGTGTAAGTGTGGCATTCACATTTTTTCTCTCTCAGGATTTTTCATGGAGAAGCACAGAGAGAAGGAGAGAAAACAATCCTTATCTCTGCTCCTGTGTTTTCCCCATGTGGAATGTGGTTGGAGGTCGGTTACCTGAAGTGATTGTTTGATTGGATTCTGGTTGAATTAGTCCATATTTGGATTCATGGACCAATTGAATCCAGCTGTGTCTCAAGACTCTCAGCAGGGAGTCACAGGTTTGGTGAGTTAGATATACTTAGTTAGAAAGTAAGTATGTAGTACAGTATAGTGTCTCTTTAAATAGTATATTAATGTAATAGAGTATAGTTTTAATAAAGCAATCATTCAACCTTCTGATCTAGAACCAGAAATCATCATTTCTTCCAGTCAGAAGTCACCTTGTTACTATATGTAAGTTCCACTTCAACCAGTGGTACTTAAAACTCACTTTAAAATAGGGTGGATGTTCTCTCATCCTCAAAGTCAGGTACCTTTTTCATTGCTCTGATGAAGAGGAGAGCAAATCCTGGGCACACTGCAGCAGAATCAGATTTTTCCCTCTGGGTCATGGGCAGGGTGAAGAAAGTCCTGTCACAGTCTGGAACTGCAGCAGGGTGCTTCCAATAAAGTGTATTTTGGATCATGCTCGGTGTGTGGGGGAAATAATATCAGGAAATTTCTTGGTGGAAAACTTCAGCAGGCTCTGGGTGAGGTGGTTTCCAGAACTCCAGTATTTAAAGATTGATGCAAATGCTTCTTGCACTCAAACCATGGTTCAGACCTGCTCACTGCCTTGTCAAGAAGTTGCCTTCTGCAGCTTTTGGTCTTCATTTCCAAGTCCCTTTAGGTCTCTGCCTGCTGGATTGATTTCTTTGTTACATTCAGAGGCAAAATGAGCTGTCCCTCCACAGCACTGGCAATGCTGACAAGCAATAGCTGATGTCTGAGAGCATGACTGCTTCAGGTTTAGTGTTCATCTGCCAGCAGGTTAAAATTAATCTCTGCTTCCTCAGTCACTCAGCAGGAGAGCATTTGGTTGTGTTAAAACTCAGCTGAGTAACTGAGAGGAATCCTGAGTGCCACGTGCTCCCACAGCTCAGGGCTCACTGGGGGATGTGTTAGAGGATCATAGAAACACCACCTGCTCTCAATATTTGCTGAGCTATGAAGCCACTTTATTACTCAGGTGTCTAACAACATGCAAATGTGTGTATTAATGGCTTCTGTGCCATAAAAATGGCAAATTTGTAACTCTGCACTTTATAGAGCCTGTAGAATCTAGTTAGCAAAGTGTGCTCTGTTGGAAAACAAGATTACAAATCAATTACTCCTTGCTTGACACAGCTCAGATCTCTTTCCTGAGATCCTTGTTCAGCTGACACTGGGAAAATGAACATGCCTGGGAGTGTGACCTATTATTCAGAGAGAACTGCAGGCTAATAGCACTTTTGATCATTGAGAAATCTATTATTTTTTGACCTGCAAGACAGCCTAAATGGCCCACTTTTATAAAGGAAATTTATAGGTTCATGAGATCTAACATTCAAGCCCTTCTTAGCTGGGAAGTGCAGGTCAATGCTGGATGCAGGAACACAGGAGTTTGCACCAAACCTCTCTCCTTTGCTGCAGTTTATTCCCTAGGGGGGCAAAATGCACAAGAGCTGATTTCAGGAAAGCAACTGCACCGTTCCTAGCAGAGGTAATTTATCAAAGTACTGCTTTGAAGCATGGCAAGGATTCAGTGGTACTGAACCCTCCTTGTAGTGTGTAAAAACAGAGATCAAATCTGATTTGGCTGGGGAAGTTCAAAGACTCTCAGAGCAGACTTGAGGCTCACAGATTTTCTGTCTTCCTTGAATATTGAGCTGTAAGAGGAGGGGGCTGGCCCCACAATTAGGCTGTGGGTATCACTGGAGTTGCCATATGGTGCCTGAGCTTTGCTCGTAGAACTTTTGTTTTTCAGTGTGTGTACTTTTTCTTGCAGAGTAATAATGCTTGGGGATTTACTGTTTATTTTTATTCCTCAGGTTTAATATTGCAGCAGAAATCTATAGCTGACATTCACCATGTTATTAAGCAAACGTTTCATATGAGCTGTGGTTTATTTTTTCTTTGAGTGATATGACCATACTTTCTTTTAAAACTCAGTGCAAATAAAATCCCTGGATTTAATATCCTTTTTTTCATTTTTTCCCCTCTTTTAAAAATTTTTTTTCTTTTCTCTGCTATTGAATAGGGAAGTCACTTCAGGTCCTTGCTATTTAGTATTCATTTGGGGGTGGTGTCTGCAAAACCCTCTTTTTAGAAATTAAATATGGCTCTCATAAGAGGCACTTTGAATCTAACACAAAATCAAAAGAAGTCAGTAATGAGATTCTTATTGCATTTATACACCCATTGTTTCTTGTTTGAGTAAAATTTAAAGCAGACTTTTTTCCTTCTCAGTGTTGTGCTTTGCCCTTGACAATATAAGCATTTTTTTGTATTGTGTTGCTATTTCTTTGCAGTGATGTGAGGACTGGTATGAACACATCTTCTCTTGTTCAAGAGTTCTTGTCTTGTATAAAACTGGGAACATCTGACCATTTACTGTAGTTTCTGAATATCACAGGCCCTCAGCCTGAATTAAAGGTATTTTTAGGTCATGGGACTACAGATATGTAAGCAGAAATAAGTGTAGGTATTTCTTAAGCTTATTTATTATTATTATTATTATTATTATTATTATTATTATTGCTTATTATTTCTAAGCTTAGATATTTCACTAAGTGCTGCAAAAGCCTGAATCCTACATCTGGTGCATAAAAGCTGGAAAATGTTAAAGTACATATGGAAATATATTTTCATCATAATAAATCCTGCTTTGACTCATTGGTATGCAACCACCACATGATTAAATGCAATTGAAGCACCCTGCCAGAGGAGGTGTGATCCAATAGTAATTGCTCCTCATGCTCTGCTCTGCAGTGGGGTCTAGGAGCTGAACTGAATTGTGTGTTTGACCTGCACAAAATGAGCAGCAGCTGCCATTTTATCACACTACACCTGCATTTTAAGTGCTGTAATTAGTCAATATTAAACTAATAATGAAGCAGCAATAGACAGTGCTGAATATATTCAAGGGAATGTTGAATTTTGGGGAATGTGCATCATACACACATACCACAGAGGCAAACAATTTCCTACCCTGGCTTGTAACTAAGAGCATTCAAGGGTTCCATGTGTTCTTTCAGTGATGTGAAACATCTCTGGATTTAGTTTTTCTGTGGATATACTGCTGGACCTAACCAAATAATCTTCTCTAATTAATGAGGTGCTCTATCTAAACCCTCTGTGTAGTTCTTGTAGTCTATGTTTGTTAAGATGTCTTGGACTAAGTTTGTTAATTTATTAAATTGGACATCCTTGTGCTGCTTTTGAGCTGATATAAATAGGAAACTCCTGTTCTGCAACAGTGAGTTCTAGACTGGACAACATAGGGCATGTATTTAAAATGTGGTATTTTTTCAGTTTTGGGTGGCTGCAATCTATGACCATCACTGAATTTGTGGGAGACTGAATTAAGGGTATTTTTATGTCATGGGACTACAGATATTTAAACAGAAATAAGTGTATATCTGTCAATCTGGGAATGGAGAAAACTCCCTCTATGGCTGTGTTTTCACTGGCAAATAGCAAGGCCCAGACAGTGGATCTTTAGAGCAAAACTAATTATTGCTAATTATTGCTAATGGGTCACTGATAGCACTGAGTTCCTTCAGAAACACTTGTTGATTCACCTCACATCAGTCAGTGTTTGTTGGGGTGAAAATTGCCTTTCATCCCACTGGGAATGTGCTGTGGAGGGGACTCCCTGCAAATTGCTGTAGAAGGAATCCAAAGATAGGGTGGTTTGAGAGGGATTTAATTACCAGGAGTCACAAATGGTTCATTGCCTGATGGAAATGAGCAGTGTAATTGCAAATCTAATCTGTTCATGCCTGGAACTTCAGCAGCCCTAATGCCTGCAATGGAAATTGCACCAAGTCCCTTTCCAAGGCAGGCAGTGGTATCAATTTCCTTGATTGATATCTTCCTCTTGGCCACATATCTGTCACTGAGCAAATACTTCTGACACTGTTGAATTAGTTGAAATAATGATGGCTATGTTGTGTTGCTCTGGGAAGTCAGGTGATTCTAATGATGACTCTGAAATATTTGGAAAGAAAAAAAAAAAAAATCCAGTGCTGCCCTCAGAGCTTTTTCCTAGCCTATAAATACTGGAACTTTATGCTGTGTTGTAGCTGTAATGCAAATAACTCCAGAATTAATATATCCAGAAGAAATAACATTTGTAGTGAAAAATACATATGACAGAGTGGCTTTTGAGTACAGTATGCTAAAAAGGGTGTCAGTTTTACTTGGCTCTGTCATAATGCACAAATTGCTTTCTAAAGAAAACTACTATTTCTTGTGTCTGAAAAATGTGCTTTAAAGTTTGTTTTGCTATTAAAACATTTTTTTCCTGTACTGTTACCTTTTTCTGCTGTAATTTAACTGGATTTTGCTGCTTCTCATTCTTAAAATATATGGGCAGTATGTGGACAAGATCTGTCAGTGTATGTCTTGAGATCTTAAAACAGTTTTGGAGTGGTGATCAAAAGAGGTAGCATATGCTTCCAAGTCACTTTGGATTAAATACTCTGATTTCTGAATGTCAAATTTGACACTAAAGTTAGATGGGAAATGAGCTTCTATTCTAGGGAAGAAAATTTAAAATTTCCCTGAAATCTTCTTGACTTTAAGCTGAGCTGGTGTCAGTTGTGTAGCCACGAGGCTGCTGAGTGAGGTAACTTCTATCTTTCCCTTATTCACAATTCACTGAAGAGTCCTTTACTATTCCAATGAAGAACTCCAGCATGTGAAAGCAATTACTGTTTGCTTCCATCCCAGTTTCCCCAAGCCCTGTGACTTCAGGCTGTGGAGTTCTTAGAGATTGACCCTGTCTAGAGTACAGTCATTAATAAATGTTAAGTTTCCAGATTTGTTTTTGAAATGTAATGGACTCTTACTTTAGTATTCATCCTAAATTAAAACCAGGCAGAGATGGGTGAGCCTCAGAGTAATCAGTAAGTGGCATCTTTAGAGCAGGAAGTCCAGGGTTGGGCTGTGTTTCTTTAACTCCTGTCAGGTATGTGAGCATATCTGCACACCAAGCAATGCCACACATCAGCTCTTGCAAGCCAAGGTTCCTTTGTGCAGGCAATGCCACACATTATATAAATAACTAAACTTGGGTAAGGCTGGAAAAATATCTGAGTCTGGCTCTCTTGTCCCTATCCTGGACAAGAAAGAGGCCCTGGAGTCACCTGGTTATTCTTGAAGTTCTGCTTTCAGCCCAAGACATTGCTCTTAAGCAGGATTTCTTTGGGCAGTGTAATTAGCACGAGCTTGACCATTGTGATAATAGCTTGAGTTTATCACTGCCCAATTATCTCTGAAGAGAAAGGCAGTGTTTCCTGGGGCATTCTTGTT
Source organism: Ploceus nigricollis (assembly GCA_013399945.1). Classification (NCBI taxonomy): domain Eukaryota; kingdom Metazoa; phylum Chordata; class Aves; order Passeriformes; family Ploceidae; genus Ploceus; species Ploceus nigricollis. Next base: position 285,874 of record VXBC01005973.1, on the reverse strand, counting down.
TTATCAGCTGTATTCAGTGCTCACTGAAGGCTCAGGCAGCAGCACACCTGTGCACTCTCCCAGAAGTCCAAACTCTGCCCTAAGACTGGCCTTGCTAAGATCAGAGATAACATTCTTTTCCATTTTCCTAGCCTGGCATGCTGCTTCTCATTATTCCCTAGAGCTTGTGGCATCTGGAATTGATTTTTGGTCTGCATAGTACAGGAATAGTTCAAATGGAATGGGAAGGGGCAGGTGTGGTACACCAGCCCTGTGCTGTGATTTACCTTGTCACAGACAGCCTGTGCTGTCCTTGCTGAATCATTTCTCTGAAAAAGCCAAAGAAACTCATGGCTCAAAGTAAAGGGAAGACTAAAAGCAGAATGAAATAGTGACTAAATGTCATGGCTGAGCACTGCAGAGTTCAGGCTGTGCCCCTTTACTGAAGGGTCAGGGCTGTCAGAGCAGGAGGTGCCTGTTGGACACCTGGGTGAGGCTGAGGTGAGCCCAGGCAGCCCCTGCTGGGTGTGTGATCCCTGGGAATGCTGTGTCCATAACTGCCCACTGCACAGCCCCTGCTGGGTCTGTGATCCATGGGAATGCATCCATGGGAATGCTGTGTCCATAAAGTGCCACTGCACAGCCCGAGGCCCAGAGGACAGAGGGTAGAGCAGTGCTCTGCCCATCCTGCTCAAACATGAAGGTGTAGTTCTGCTTTTAGTCTGGCTCTGGGGAGGAGCAGCCTGTGCTCTCAGCTCCCCTGTGCTTTGATAGAACAGCATTGATTTTATTTCATTTTTTTCTATAGATCTGCACTTGCTGTGCCCTTAAAGCTGATTGAGCCATAGTGTCTTCTGAGGGGAGCCCTCCTGCTTTCCACAGACACTTCATGTGGCTGCCACACTCAAGAACTTTTTTATTAAAGAAGGGAAATTAAAGTACCTCATTCCCAAATCTGGAGCTGGCAATGCATGTGAAAAGATTCTGAACATTTGATATTCACTCCTTGGCCTCTTTGCTTTTATTCCATAACCTGGGGCTTTCATTGTTGCATATTTTGGAAGGAAAAGCAATTTGGAGTCAGCATAGAATTAGGCTGATATTATGGACAATCCCTCTGCAATCCTGCAGTGGAGAGGCACTGCAGGGAGATGAACCAAAATTGAGTACAGAGGGCAAGTGCAGGAGGTTTTTGTAGCCACCAGAGGCCAGTTAAGATCTCCTGGTCAGGGGCAGTGCAGGAGAGCAGGGGTGGTGGTACAGCCATGCCTTCCCCAAGGGAGGGGCTGTTTTCCCTGAGATGAATTCTCTAAGCTCAGTAACAGCTCTGTGGGGGCAGTTCCCTGTTCTGTGCTCCCATGTACTTCCTGCAGTGTCAGAGTGGAGGGTTTTCACTGGACATTGCTCAAAAAGCTGCCAATAGCTTTTTTTTCTTTCTTTTTTTTTAAATTTTAAAACATGTTGATGCTGATAAAGTAGGGTGGACTACTTCTGCCTTTTGATAAATTCCTACCACCACTTTTTTTTGGTGCTGTTTGGTATTCAAAGCAGTAAAATCGAGCCTCTTCTTAGGGGAAGACTCATTACTATAAAACTTGATTACATAGTGTTTGTAGCAGAAGTATTTTATGGGTCAGCAGGAAAAATAACCAATTATTGCAGACTCCTTGCCACAGAGCATGGCTGAGTTGTTGTGTTTCATCAGGTACAGTGTGATCCAAGCTGCTGTGAGCCATTCAATCATCTCCATAAATTAGACCCTCTGCAAAAAGGAATTTTCAAACCCGGCATGCAGATTTTGTATTTGCTTAGAGGAGATAAAATAGTTGGGTTTTAAGCCAACACTTAATAATAATATGGTTTATGTTTCACTTATAAATAAATAAAATCTAAATTATTAAGAAACCTAAGCTGTATTTTCAAAAGTGATCTTGATATGTGAGGTTTAAAATCTCAGTGGAAAGGAGGTGATTTTTTATTTCTGAGTCAATTTGCTCCAGATCTTCAAATGGATTTGGGAGCCTTATTGCTGTTGACAGTAAGACAAGGGTTTAATACCTAATTAGGTAACAATCTTTGTATGAGGTTCTTACCTGCAGAAAAGGCAAATGAAAATCTAGATGAAAAGGAAAAAAAACTTGTAACCCATATGGTGTAAAAACTGACTTCCTACTCATACATAAGTCAGGACTTAAGGCAGTGCCAGGGCCTTTGCAGTGTTTTATTGGATTCCAGAGCTCAATAAAAATTGCTTTTTTTCTACAGCTCTGGTGGAAGGAAGTACAAACACCGAGGCTTCGGTGTTGTTACATAATTTTGTCCCTTTTTAGACTTCCTCAGCACTGCATCAAGGTGGTGGATTGGAGAGAAAGGGGGTAGGGATTCCTTCTGCAGGTGCCTTAGAAAAGGGTGAGAATTCACTTCCCCACTGGAGGGAAAGCCACTCCAATATTAACAAATGACCTGATGTTAACAAATTGCTTTAATTCTGGTAGTGCAAGTAAATATTTTAATTCTGTGAGCTTTTTTTTCTCTTTTGCTGTGAAATAACTGTATAGAAAGACTAAATAATTCAGCTGGATCTGGATGTAACAAAAGAGGAAATCTGAAGGCTATCAACTCTTGGGACAATGATTTTCCAAAAAGTCTTTTCTAGGACTTGTATTTAGGGACATATTAAGCTCAATCTAAAATTTGAAGTGTGATTTAAGATCTGGAAGCTTCAAACAGACCTGAGTCCCTGGGTGAGGGATGCTTTGTTAAATCCAAGAGTTAATCCTCCAGATGCTCCCTCCCAGAATGTATTGATTTTCCTTTAAGGAGCTGGCATGCATCCCTGGGAAGAGGCCTTTGCTCATAAACCTTGATCAAAGGCATTCTCTGTGGGACATGCAGGTAAAAATTCTATAGAGGCTTTTCTGTCTAAACCACCAGACTGATTTATAATTTGTCTACACACTAGTGGAATGATTAACCAAAAAAAGAGCAGTAAATAGGTTTTTTTCCTTTCTTTCAGTGAATGGGATTTGCACAAGAAAATCAAATAAAGCAGAGAAAACATGCAGCTGATGGCTGAGTTATGCACTGCAAACCCTCTAAATTGAATTCAGGCTAAATACTTATGTAAGACAAAGTATAAAAGCTTTGTCATCATCAGTAGGCCACTGCATGAAATGAAAACTTAGTTTCTGGGGTTGCACTTCCACAATTCAGCCACTTCTGAGAGCATTATTTGTAAGGTTTCCCATATGCCTGACAGGAAGGACCCTCAGCTGTAGGAGAGCATTTATTCATTCTTAGACAGGAAGGTTTGTACACCTTTAGCATCCCTAAATCTCTGTTGCATATTCCTCCTCTTGCAGAGATCAGGGAGCTTGAAGGGGAAGAAAAAAACTTGTTTTTCTTCTGTGCACTAGATCTCTTATTTTGATCAAACAGTAAAAGCTTTCCAGAGGATCATTTATAGTTTATTTCAGGAGACAGGTCTTCAGCTCCTTTTTTACTTCTTTATCAAGTCTGTAATGTTGCACTTGTTTCTCAGGTTGGAGTGCAAGTTCCCTTTCTGCAAACTGTGGAAAGGCAGTGTAGAATATAATTCCAGAGATTCTGAAAAAGAAATGCTGAATATTTTGCCCAGTGCTACATAGACCCAGCACAGCTGGGTCTGAAAGAAACGCTGCTAGAAGTTCTTGCACTTAAGAGTGATAAAGGAAAAGGGAAACCCCACCTGCATTAACAAGGTCTGTGAGTAAAACAAACCTGCTGGAAAATGAGAAGTCAATCAAGCTATTTGTGATAATCATCGATTGAGGTGAGTGGTGTTTCATGGGAGGTGGTGCCTTGGAGTGGGAAGCTGTTTAAAGGATTTCTGTCAGTGCTGCTTGCAGCTTTTTCCTCTCGTGATTTTTGAAGCTGAGTCTTCTTTGCCACCTAGTTTTTGGGAAAATGCTAACCTAGGTAAATGTCTGGAAAAAAGAGCTGTATTTGAATGTATTTGTATATTTGTGATTTTTTAGATGTTGAGGTTACAAGAATATATAAAAACTAAGGAAAAAAATAATGTTTCAGTTTCTTGACCCTGCAGATTAGGGAAGTCAAAGAAAGCTACTGTTCTTATTTCTTCTGAATCTGTTGCTGTTCATAAGACACAGCATTGCCAACAGATGCAGCAGATCATCTTTAACGTGGTCCCTGGCTATTTTTAATCTAGATACCACCAGTAAGCCCCTTTTGATTTTCAGCATAAGAAAAGCAAAGGAGACCCTGATAAATGCTGCCCTAGCAATACCTGGTTACTGAGGAGACAAGGGAAAACTCAAGGATATCTGTGCTATTTGGGAGGGCAGGAGGAATCTCAGCCTGTCACAGCTGAAGGTGAAGTTTTATTTTTATTTCCTCATCAGCATTTGTGTTTTCATATTGAGGATTTTGTCTCTCTTACCTCCTAGGCTGCCATCTCTGTTTTCCCAGCCTTGAAGAAGAAAATAAAACATGCTGCCTTTATGGCTGGCCAAAACTGCAATATTAACAAGGAAGTGTGAGTGAAAATGCCAGTACAAATGACATGTATTGCTGTCATTTAGCTTTTGAGGTTGTTACACTCCTGAGTGAGGAGTAGCAGATGCTCCTGTTACCTTGAAGTGGCTTCTTCTAAGCCCCAGTTAAATCTGGCATCATCTGTTTCCCAGCCCTGCAGTCTTAATTTGATACCAGGCACATTTTTATCCCATCTGAGTGAATGTGAAAATATGAAGAGGAAAAGAGTGCCTTAGGGGAGATTTTCTATTTCTGGAAGTAATCTCCATTGATATATTGTGTGAGCTTTCAGAATAAAGAAAATTGAAGATGGGGAGTGGGTGATTCTTATTTTTCCCCCACTTTCCTAATTTTTTTTTACAATAGGCAGGACAAAATGATCAACCTATAGAGAGATCCTGTCTTGAGGAAGGGAAGTGTTTTGTACATAGGCCTTTGTTCAGAGCTGATCAGACTGGATTTTTTTGTCTCTTTTTTTTTTTCTCTTCTCAGTATTATCATTATGAGGTGCCATAAGGGGGTAGGTTCATCTACCCCCCCTTATGAGCTGGTTTGTTATCTGGTGTTGCTCCATCTACAGCTAACATGGCTCTTGAGCTGATTTTCATGAGACTCCAGGAGAAGTTAAAATAGAAGTGCAGTGAAGCTGCAGGGCACAGCTGGTTGAGTTTGTGGCTGTCCTGAGCAGCATCTGATGTTGCAGTGGGAACTCTCCATTAAAACTCTTGGATTTTACGCTTTCAGGACCATTGCCCCACTCATCTGGAAGCAGCAAGAAATGCAGGAATTCAGGTCTGTGGGTTGGTGTCTTTTGGGGTTGTTAGTAACTCTCTAGCATTTTATTAGTGACAAAAATAGTCATCAGTAGAGTGGTGACCTGCAAGAGCCAGAAGCACAGAGAAACCAGACAGGCACAATAATGGATTTTAGAGAACTTTCCTTACAATCTTGGCCATGCACTGTAATAAGCAAATAAAAGGTATATTTTAGTTCAGTTCAAAAGTGATATATTTTTCATGACAGAACTTCTGAATTCTCTGGAATGTAACTTTGAGAGGCTGATGTCTAATATTTCAGGATTAAGGTCTTGCCTTTAAAGCTGCCTCACAAGGTACTGACTTCTCACTAAAGATGCAGAGTTCAACTTTGGTCTGAGTTTTAAAGATAATCTCTGGGCTTTGCAGATGCAAACCTTGTGTATGAAGATAAGCTGGCTGTGAGCAGGACACCCTCTTGGAGGAGTAGACTATGTTTGTAACTTAGGACTTTTATTTATCTAAGGGAAGTGAATGTATTTAGTTGGAAAATCACTTTAATCCCACCTCAGTCACTTAACCCATAATGTTTTCCCAAGGCTCTGTGTTCTGTGCACTGTAGACAGCTGAAAAAAATAAAATCATATTTCAGTCTGTAGCTGCTACCAGTCTCTGTAAACTTAGATTCAAATTGATATTTGCCCTCCTGTAAAGCACCCTAAGGGTTGTTAGGTAAAATAGGGCTGTGTTTGCAGCCCACTGGGGGCTCTCTAACTCCACAGTTCAATGATCAGGCCAACAACATCCAGGAATTTGCTGCAGCTATAACTTGAGTGTTGTCTCCATTGATTAGTGCAGGTTGGGCAGAGAGCACAGTGATGCAGATATTAAAGCTGGAAAGTGAGGTTTGAGCCCTGCTGTCAATAGCAGGTGGGCTGTGCTCCTGTGTCACGAGGATGCCATGGGATCATGATACAGCTGTTGATCATTGGAATTGGGCTCTTTCAGAGAAAAATGTAGCAAGTGGGACAAGCAGGCTGAGATTTACTGCCTGAGAACATCCTAACTTTGAAAGTTCTCCTTTAGAGATTATTCAGGAGCCAGCATGAAGCTGGAAAGACAGAAATCAGTGTATGCAGATCCCTGGAGTGGGAGCAGTGTCCCCTCCAGAGCAGGTTCAGTCACTTACCCAAACACAGCTCATCGACCAGATTGTTTGCAGAAGGAAATAGCTCACCAAAGCTGACATCTGCCTGGAGTGCTCTAAAGATCATGGCATTAGCAGTTTTCCATTTTGTCTTTTGTTGTTTAAAGCAAAATCCTAATTCAACACAGATGTCCTCTTTGTGCTTGAATATCTCCACCTGAAAGAATACACAGAGCACCTATATTATTAGAAGTGTTCAAACTTTTCTAACTGCTGCCTTGAGCTATTTTGAAAACATGCTTAGATCCTGCTGTTGTCAAAGTGCTGTCGTGTTTTCTAAATAAGGATTCCTGAAAATGGGAACAAAGTAAAGAAATGCACTCTAATACAGTCAGGAGGATCCTGGTAATTATAGGCAGTTAGCCTGACCTCAGTATCCAGTAAGGTCATGGAGCAGATTATTTTGGGTGTCATCACTTACAGGATGGCCAGGGTATCAGACCAGCAGGGTTTAGGAGGGGTAGGTCATGTTTGGCCAACCTGATCTCCTTTTATGACCAGGTGACCCTCCTGGTGGGTGTAGGAAAGGCTGTGGATGTGTCTGTTTGGACTCCAGCAAGGCCTTTGGCACTGTGTCCCACAGCACACTCCTGGAAAAGCTGCAGCCCACGGCTGGGCCAGGAGCACTCTGTGCTGGGCTCAGAACTGGCTGGATGGCCGGGCCAGAGAGTGCTGGTGAGCGGTGCTGCATCCAGCTGGCAGCCAGGCACCCGTGNGAGTGCTGTGTCCAGCTCTGGCCCCTCAGTTTGGGAAGGATGTTGGGACGCTCGAGCACGTCCAGAGGGGGCAACGAGGCTGGAGAGGGGCTGGGAACACAAACCCTGTGAGGAACCACTGAGGGACCTGGGGGTGCTCAGCCTGGAGAAAAGGAGACTCAGGGGTGACCTCATCACTCTGTACAGCTCCTGAAAGGTGGCTGTGCTCAGCTGGGGCTGGGCTCTTTCTCCAGGCAGCACTGACAGAACCAGAGGTCACAGCCTCAAGCTGCACCAAGGGAAATGTAGGTTCAATATTAGGAAAAAGTTTTTTGCAGAAAGGGTGATAAAGTTCTGGAATGGCTGCCCGGGGAGGTGGTGGAGTCACCATCCCTGGGTGTGTTTAACAAAGCCTGGATGTGGCACTGGGTGCCAGGGTTCAGTTGAGGTGCTGGGGCTGGGTTGGACTCAATGATATTGGAGGTCTCTTCCAACCCAGTGATTCTGTGATCTGACTGTGCTGGTCCATGGGTTGGTGTATTTGGAGCACCATCTCTGGTGATTCAGCTAGGTCACATAGAGCTGCTGGTATTTTTGTCTCCAGAGGTCACTTTCTGAGCCTCAGCCTCAAAGCACATCAAAGGCCCTGGGATTCACTGGAATGTGCACTCTGGTACAGCTGCTAATTTCCCCTTAGTGAAGTCTCCTTCAGTAACTCGTGCTCTTTAAGAACATGAGTTCATCCATTCAAAACCTTGTGCTGCAAAAGCATCTTTGAATTTATTTTTATTCCCATGTTTTCTTTTTCTCCTTATTAAATTATTTAGTTGCCTTAAATTTATGTAATTACTGTCTTTTATATTTCTCCAGCACCTGCAATTCTAATTTAAAAAATCTTAGCAAATTTGGTCCATGTACCTGCTGCAGTACTTTCTTTTGTACATTTACAGTGTAAAGCTTAAATTTTTACCTTGGGCTTCTGGGGCCAAATTATCAGCCAGTAGAAGTTTCTGTGACTGCCCCTGTCTTGTCCTAGTTCTACTCTTCCACAAAGCAGGGTCACAATCCTAAAGCAATTTCCCAACAGGATTGGATGCTTTCAGACAGTAATTGCAGCATGTAGGCGACAGGATAACATGAGACAAAGGGGAAGTCCTGGGTTGTCCTGGTCCTGTTTGGGTTAGCTCAGTTTGCAGCCTCACCTGAGGTGTCTGAATCAGAGGCTGTGAAGTGAAAATCTTCTAAAAAAGGTTCTTGTGTTCTGAATTGTGGTGCTCCTTTCTTCTGAGTCAGCTGGCAGAAAAACACAGGGAAAAAATCTGTCTTTTTTCTGCCTCCTGATTCTGGCTCCTCTGGAATCAGTAAATGCAGAGACTCTTGAAAATGAAAAATAAGAAGAGTTTGCCCTTTTTTGTCTATCTAAATCAAATAAGGATTGTCTTGCTTCTGGGAGTGCAGAGGAGACCATGGAGGATCTGAGGTCTCTCTGTGATGGTTTCCAGGGTAATTCAGCAGCTCCAGTTGTTCCTGTGTAAGGTTCCTGTTGTGAATACTGTGGGCTCAAAGATGCAAAGGCAAAATTCCTCAAATGCTTTGTGCTGCTGTTGAGTGGCAAGGGTTTACAAGGAAATTTATAGTAAATTCTAACAAGTCAGGTTGTCTTCAGCTGCTTTCCTTTGTGGGTCTGGTACTTCTGCAGCTTGGTTAGATTCAGAGATCTGTGCTAGATCTCTTACCTAAATCTACATTGAGACCATTGTTTCTCCTCATTGTACTGATACACACTGTGTGTACAAATTGTGGGTCTTCTGGTTCTTTAAAACTAATTTCCCTGTGGTATTTCCAGAACACTCTGGACTACTAATGCTTTTCCTGTTACATTCATCTTACATTTCCACTGAGCCTGCAGCACTTAAATGTAATAGTTTGTGCAGTTAACATCTGAACCCGAGTCCTAAAGCATTTGAGTTCACTATATTTAGGGTAGGAATGCCTGCAATTTATTTGAAACTTACATCCTAATTATCAAATCCAGTTTATTTTCTATTTCCCAGTAGTTTTTCATCTCTGCTTGTGTGACAAACCTTAAAGGAAAAATAGAAGATTAATTTTTGAAACGTGTTCTTCATGTTCTTTGTTTTTGAAAGTCAGAAATCTCCACAGATTCTCTCACTCATTTTACTTATGTCTTCATTTATACTTTTAAAATATCTTTCCATCTTTTAGCTGTAATGACAACTTCTGGGCTGTTATTCTCTGCCCAGAGATTTGAAACAGTTTTCAATAGCTGCTATTCTGTTTACAATCTTTCATTTCAACCAAAACCCTCGGCTACTACAACCCAAATATTTGTATAGGAAGAAACCTTGGCACACTCCATATAGATTTTTTGTTTTTTCCAAAACAATAATGCAAAACTGTGTGTTGGCCAGCAGCAAGGGAGGGTAAGCAAAGGCTTTGCCTTTGACTTCTGTGAGTGTCAGAGTGGCAGGCTGGATGGGCTCCTGCTGGTGGGGAAATTAGGGAGAGGTGTTGGAAAGCCCTGCCTTTGCTGGAAGAATGGCAGAGGGCAGACCCAGCTGCTGTGCTCCCCACAGGGAAGAGCATTTGTGGTGTGAGGAGCATCTCCTGCTCCGTGGGCATGCAGGGAGAGATGGATTTCTTCTGGAGCTTCAGAGAGTGCCCCAAAGCCTCTGGGACAGCAGGGAGGATCCACAAGCCAGCCCTGCAACCCCAGGGAGGAGTTTGGAGGCAGCTGGGGGACACAGCTTGGCCTGGCAGGTGCCCTCCCTGCTCACCTGTGCCAGGGGACATGGGGATCTGGCTGTGGGTGTGACAGCTCCTGCAGGTGCCTGTGCTGCTGTGCTTCCACCACACCTGCACCTCCACACACCTCTATCCCTTTGGCTGGAGCTGAGCTGCCCACTGGGGTGGAGGAGTTGCTTGGTTTTTCTCAACTTGGTTTTTCTCAGCAACCAAGCTGAGTTGCTTGGTTTTTCTCACCTGTGGCTCCAGTGAGAGATGTAGGGATTTAAGCCCGTCATAGATAATGATCATTGGATTAATCAATTGGTATTCTCAGTTATACAGAGAAAAACCACTGAGTTTTATCCTAAATATGTATATTCCAGTGTAGGTCTGCTGTAGCACTTGTTTTGTTCTTAGTAAATGAACAGTCTTGGAAAGTGGCATCAACTCATGTTAGTAATGCCAGTTCCTTATAAATTTTGTTTTCACAATGAAATTTCCTTTCTCTTGCCAAAGAAACTTCAGTGGAAATTGGGCCTTCTCACACTTAGGAGAAAACAAATTAGTGATAAGTAGTTGTTCAAAGGAATTATAGAAAACACTCCTTTAGAACCAGCTGTTTCCAGGCCAGGAGTGAAGCCATCTACTACATGAAATTATCCACAGTAAACATGCCCCAAACAAGCTAATCCATCTGTCTGTGTCAGAGTTAAAAGCAGGGGGAAAAAAGTGCTTTTGGAGGTTGAAAAGTGCAAAGCAAATGTATGTTACAAATTAGCTTGACTCAATGTACTTAACAAAATTTTGCCTCGTTATCAATATGGTTTATTAGATATGCAGAGCCACTGATTGCTTTTTGATACATGAAAATACTAAACATTATTCAAACATCTTGGTTTAGAGTATAAGACAAGACTTTTCACTGTCAGTCTCTTCAGATGTTTTTTGTTTCAGCATTTAGATTTATAAAGAATTATGTTTACTGGGGTGTATTCTCTAAGGGTGTCTGCAAATTTCTATGTAACTTTTAACACTACTAAGAGTAATTCACACAGATTTAGTGCAGCAAGACTTTCTCTGTGTTATAAAGACATCTAAACCTGTCTTCAAAATCACATTTCTAACATTGTTCTTGAGAGAAATATTTTGAATAAATTTGCAGAACAAGTGAGTGGTTATTGAGGGAATCTCCTCTAGGAAGGAATTACATGGGGCAAAACTGAAACTGGTCAAAATGCCCCTGAGGGTTTCTGGCAGACCAAAGCCATGGCAGGGTTTAATTCAGTTACTCAAGTGCTCCATTGCAGCAGCAGAGTCACATTCCATTGGCAGGTTGAACAGGGCTCTCCAGGGCACTGCCTTTTAGGCTCAGCTTTGCCCTTTCTCCTGTTTGCTAACAGTTCAGAGCAAATTGGCTCTAATTACTCCAGGTAATTTGAGTTAATATGTCACCTCCAGGCTGCTAATCAGTCAGCTCTGCATGTGTTCCTCGATGATTACAAGTGTAAGTAAGAGCCTGGCTTTGTTGCTCATCAGAATACCTTATTTTCAGCATCTGTGCATTGTTTCACTGGGGAGTAGAGGCTTCTGTCTGTGGGACTTCATTTATGGTAGCTCTTAAAAGATTTGTATGTCAGGGCATTGATTCAGCCAAGATAGTGCCTGATTTTAGATCATCTGATTCCATTTTAGGGCACGTATTTTTATTCTGTATAATAGCATTTGATGGAAAATGTCACCTGTAGTTATTCCTACTTAACATAAGTCTGAGTTTTATTTCCCTTTTGACAAGTTCTCTGTAATCTCTCTGCAGAGATAAAGGCAGTGTGAGATAGGTACTTGCAAAGTTTTGGGGGAAAAAATTAATTTGGGCTCAATCATGCAATCTTTGCTAGCAGAAGTGATCTTACTGAAGCCATTTTCTTGTTAATAAGGGCTTTGAGTCCAGCCTTCAGATCATGAACAAAGGAGTGTTTTGTTTGTTTGAAAAACCCTCCAAACTCCACATTCAGAACAAAGGGGAAATGAAATAGGGGAATGCTCTCTCTTGCAGGTTTGTGTCACTTCAGCTGACACCTGCACAGCACCAATTGACCAAACTGCACTGGCTGCTGTAGAGGTGAGTGCAGTTCAGCTGCCAGTCTTTAGACATGCACAGAAATCCCAGATCAGAGGCTTTTCATTAAAGTGCCTTTCATCATGCACCTCAGTAAGTCAGCATTAGCTGCAGCCCTGAAAACACTGGCAAAAAAAGCAAAAAGATCCACTCAGGAGGGTTTCTAGGGATGTCTGGCCAGCGAAATGAGGCAGTGGGTGCTTTGCTCTGGTGCCTGGCTGAGCTTGTAAATCCCTCCAGTACAAATCCCTGACATGTGGGGGCGGGTATTTGGGGAGTGGTAAGAATATTCCTGCAGGAAAAGATGTGAACCAGCTGGCTTGAACCCAGCCACAGTGGGATCCTCACCACTCAGAATCAGCCCCAGTTCAAATCATTCAAGAGGGGGACTCTGCCTCTGGACTCCAGAACAGAGGAGATGAAACTTTGCTCTGGGTGGTTTGTGTGCACTTTGACTCTCCAGAGAGCAGGGGAGAAGGGAGTGATGGCAACCCAAGAGAAAAGGAAACTATGGCATGTTAAGGTGGTTATAGCTGAAAGCAAAAACCTGTAGAGCAATATGAACAGTATTTTACTGGCAGACAAAACTCAGGTGCTTTTGTTTTGTGGTGGAGGAGGGAAGGGTGTGCCTGGGATGTCAGGGCCTTACACTGAACTGACATGAATTCTACTTTCATTTTTCTAGAGCTTTTTTCTGTAGGTATCTGCATGTCATTAATTTTAATTGCTTACAAACCTGCTGGAGGCAGGAATCGAGCCTGGCTGGAATCACACTGATGGAGAGTCACAGTGATGGTGTTGAAGTCCCAGCTCAGCAGCAGTTACAGGCTGCAGGGCAGCACTGCTGGCAGGGTATTGCTCATTTATTGTAGAGCCACAGCATGGTTTGGGTGGGAAGGCACCTTAAATATCATCTTGTTCCAGCCCTGCCATGGACAGGGACACCTTCCACTGTCCCAGGCTGCTCCAAGCCCCATCCAGCCTGGCCTTGGGCACTGCCAGGCAGCCACAGCTTCTCTGGGCTCCCTGTGCCGCGCACATCCCTCTGGATGGCATCCCATCCTTCCTGTGTGTGTCAGCACAGCTTGGTGCCCTTGCCAGGCATGCTGAGGGTGCACTGATCCCCTGTCCATGTTGCTGGTCCCAGTGGTGACCCCGAGGAGCAGCACAGCTCCCTGCTCTGCACTGGGACATTGAGCCATTGGCCACAGCTCCCAGTTGTGAAGCCACTTACTGAAGCCACTTATTGTTAATAAGGGCTTTGAGTCCAGCCTTCAGATCATGAACAAAGGAGTGTTTTGTTTGTTTGAAAAACCCTCTGCAAAGCCACGTTCAGAACAAAGGGCAAATGAAATAGGGAAATGTTCCCTCTTGCAGTAGCCCAGGTTTGTTACTTCAGCCATAACACATCAGTAACACATTGTGACCATCAGCCAGTTCCTTCCCCACCCAGTGGTCCCTCTGTCAAATCCATGGCCCTCCAGTTCAGAGAGAAGGCTGTCATGTGGGACAGTGTCAAATGCCTTGCACAAGTCCAGGGAGGTGGATAGCAGTCACTCTTCCCTAATTTACCACCTCATAGACAGCCACAAGATGTGCCCTCAGTGAAGCTGTGTTAGCTGTCACCAATCACCTCCTTATGCTCCATGAGACCTGCTGTGCAAGCTCATCCAGCAGCTAAATGGGGTTGAAAGTTTTGTCCCTTTCCAGAGCAATAATAAAGCTAAAATGTGCTCCTGAGTCTCAGGAGAGTGTAAAGTCTAATTTGCTTCCGAGCTCGGATCGAAGGTGGAACCTTTGCTGAACTGGAAGGAACTGAACAGTTACACTCAGCCATAATAAATCTGGCTTTAGTTCATATTAATAGATTGAAAATTGACTGGTCTTCTGAGGGAGAATGCTGCTCTGCTGTTGAATCTCCCTGAGTGTTTATATGAAACCAAATTGGAACAAACCAGCAGAAGCCCACAGTGCCTTGAGCTGGTATCAATGGGCTTTATGGCAGATCAAGCCTCATCAATGTGACATCAAATTTTTGCTGAGAGACTGCTGTTTATCCTTTTGCATACATTCTTTCCCTCTGTCTGGATATTATGGCTGATTCTGACCAAATCAGTCCTGTGAGTGATTCAGTACTGCCCAGAACTGGCACCCATTACTGTGAGATCATGGCCTCGCCGTGTGCTTTTGGTAATTGATGTCTGGTTTAATTTTTGCCTTCTTGGCCTTGTCCAGGTTTTCATTGCTGCTTGTGGCATGATGAAACGTATGCTGAACTGCATATTGGAAAGATTAGAACTCAAATTAATCAAACAGCTTTGTTAGTATATCTGTGGGAAGGAAGAGGGTGCAGGCAGAAAAACCCCAGGACTTGAGTCTGACATTGAGATGTAGAAAAAAGGAACTTTCCTGAGTGTTGCAAAAGTTGAGAGAGATTGATATCAAAATCAACATTGAACAAAAACAACAAAAAAAGAAGGCTTGGCAGTCCTTTCAGTGTCAGTATTGCTTTAAAATTAGTTTTGCAAATCTATATTTAATTAGACAGTTATTGTACTGTGTGCTAAATAAACACTAATTATTAAACATGGGATTTATTGAAGTGTAATAGGTATTTCTAAAACTCTTAATTTACTTAGCCTGAGTAAACAAATTCTAAATGATCAACATAGCTTCCTGTACAAGAGCTACCACTGCAACTAACATATGCCAGCACCCAGGGGCCAGGATTATAGAATATTTTCCAATAGGTATTTTATTCCAAGGCATACCTCAGGAATATGGGCTTGCCTATGTGATTCATTTTAAGGTCAGGATTATTAATTATTTGTAGAACCTTGTGCCCTATACACTCATGTATTTGCCATCTAAGTCTTGGATGCAACAAGTGAACCCACAGGGGATAAACTCAGGATTTCTTTAATTGAGCACCTTGCTTAAACATTCTGTTTGATAAGGTTCCTGGCAACACCACAGGCTGGAATTGGAAAGCAATGATCATTTTCCTGTCCTTTCCCCCCTCTGCCATCTTTGCTGGCATGGAGAGACACAATTTACACAATTACAATTTCACAGTGTGATGTAGTGCAGTACATTCCAAGCCTGTCATATTTTTGTTTTAACTGTCCTCAGAATTAAAGGTCAGTCTGCAACTCAATAAAATGCACTTTTAGCTTTCATAAGTTTGGGAAAACTGAATGTTGTTTAAGTGAGCTCTTCAAATCAATGCTCAGTTTGATTTGAAAACTGCAGCTCAACTAAACATGCCCAAATAGTTTGATTTCTCTCTTGAGTCATTTGTGTTGCAAAAGCTTGTTTTGGGTGTGAACCCTGAGGAAAATGTCTGGACTTACAAGTGTGTGTCACTGATGGGAAATGGAAGCTGCTGTTCAAGCTGGGAGCCTGGCAGAGAACTTTGTACTCAGGTTTCACCAAATACTTAAATCCTTCATGGAATATCACCTGATCTATTAGGTGTCCACAAAGGATCACAAATACAAGTCTGGGAAAATATATGGAATATGTTGAGATCTTTCTAGGAGCAGCATCTGGGCATCCATACTTCCTGCCAGAGTATCCAAGACTTACATCCTGGAGATAAAGGGAAATTCGAGGCTTTTTNTATATTTAATTAGACAGTTATTGTACTGTGTGCTAAATAAACACTAATTATTAAACATGGGATTTATTGAAGTGTAATAGGTATTTCTAAAACTCTTAATTTACTTAGCCTGAGTAAACAAATTCTAAATGATCAACATAGCTTCCTGTACAAGAGCTACCATTGCAACTAACATATGCCAGCACCCAGGGGCCAGGATTATAGAATATTTTCCAATAGGTATTTTATTCCTAGGCATACCTCAGGAATATGGGCTTGCCTATGTGATTCATTTTAAGGTCAGGATTATTAATTATTTGTAGAACCTTGTGCCCTATACACTCATGTATTTGCCATCTAAGTCTTGGATGCAACAAGTGAACCCACAGGGGANGAGCTGGTATCAATGGGCTTTATGGCAGATCAAGCCTCATCAATGTGACATCAAATTTTTGCTGAGAGACTGCTGTTTATCCTTTTGCATACATTCTTTCCCTCTGTCTGGATATTATGGCTGATTCTGACCAAATCAGTCCTGTGAGTGATTCAGTACTGCCCAGAACTGGCACCCATTACTGTGAGATCATGGCCTCGCTGTGTGCTTTTGGTAATTGATGTCTGGTTTAATTTTTGCCTTCTTGGCCTTGTCCAGGTTTTCATTGCTGCTTGTGGCATGATGAAACGTATGCTGAACTGCATATTGGAAAGATTAGAACTCAAATTAATCAAACAGCTTTGTTAGTATATCTGTGGGAAGGAAGAGGGTGCAGGCAGAAAAACCCCAGGACTTGAGTCTGACATTGAGATGTAGAAAAAAGGAACTTTCCTGAGTGTTGCAAAAGTTGAGAGAGATTGATATCAAAATCAACATTGAACAAAAACAACAAAAAAAGAAGGCTTGGCAGTCCTTTCAGTGTCAGTATTGCTTTAAAATTAGTTTTGCAAATCTATATTTAATTAGACAGTTATTGTACTGTGTGCTAAATAAACACTAATTATTAAACATGGGATTTATTGAAGTGTAATAGGTATTTCTAAAACTCTTAATTTACTTAGCCTGAGTAAACAAATTCTAAATGATCAACATAGCTTCCTGTACAAGAGCTACCACTGCAACTAACATATGCCAGCACCCAGGGGCCAGGATTATAGAATATTTTCCAATAGGTATTTTATTCCAAGGCATACCTCAGGAATATGGGCTTGCCTATGTGATTCATTTTAAGGTCAGGATTATTAATTATTTGTAGAACCTTGTGCCCTATACACTCATGTATTTGCCATCTAAGTCTTGGATGCAACAAGTGAACCCACAGGGGATAAACTCAGGATTTCTTTAATTGAGCACCTTGCTTAAACATTCTGTTTGATAAGGTTCCTGGCAACACCACAGGCTGGAATTGGAAAGCAATGATCATTTTCCTGTCCTTTCCCCCCTCTGCCATCTTTGCTGGCATGGAGAGACACAATTTACACAATTACAATTTCACAGTGTGATGTAGTGCAGTACATTCCAAGCCTGTCATATTTTTGTTTTAACTGTCCTCAGAATTAAAGGTCAGTCTGCAACTCAATAAAATGCACTTTTAGCTTTCATAAGTTTGGGAAAACTGAATGTTGTTTAAGTGAGCTCTTCAAATCAATGCTCAGTTTGATTTGAAAACTGCAGCTCAACTAAACATGCCCAAATAGTTTGATTTCTCTCTTGAGTCATTTGTGTTGCAAAAGCTTGTTTTGGGTGTGAACCCTGAGGAAAATGTCTGGACTTACAAGTGTGTGTCACTGATGGGAAATGGAAGCTGCTGTTCAAGCTGGGAGCCTGGCAGAGAACTTTGTACTCAGGTTTCACCAAATACTTAAATCCTTCATGGAATATCACCTGATCTATTAGGTGTCCACAAAGGATCACAAATACAAGTCTGGGAAAATATATGGAATATGTTGAGATCTTTCTAGGAGCAGCATCTGGGCATCCATACTTCCTGCCAGAGTATCCAAGACTTACATCCTGGAGATAAAGGGAAATTCGAGGCTTTTTTTGGAAGAGCCCTCAAACAGTCCCTGACAGTCTTTTATCTTGGGTATAAAAAAAAAAGCCATCAATAATTAGCAGGCTATATTTGGAAAACTCGATGTCTGATGTAATCAGAAGGCTTGGCAAGGAAGAAGAGAGTTTGCATTCTGCCCAGAATAAATATAGCATTTCTAAGTGCTTTGCATCTTCTCTTTGCAGTAGAGCTTTTTGTCTTTTAATCCTGCTTTTAAAAAGCAGGTTTGAAGATATTCTTCCTTGAAGGTTTTTTTCTTCTCTGTTTCTCACTAGGCTCTCTGAATTGCTTTTTTTTTGTTTAGTTTGGGAGTGGTTTTATTATATCCTGAAATGAAGCATCCTTCTGAATTAGTCAAGACCCAAAATACCATGGAAGTGCCTATAACTGAGCTTGCAAAAAGGAGGTAAGTTACCTGAATAAATGCTTTGCTGATTTGAGACCAAATGATGGTAGTGACCTCTAAGTGGTTTGAACTGCCTTACGTTTGATTGCCACTTTTTATTGAGGTGTTCAGGTGATGAACAAGGCTTTCAGTGCAGATCTTTGGAGCCCCTCAGTCTCAGGCATTGGTGGCTCATGTTTTTTGTACTCCCTTCACTGCTTCAGTATTTGCTTCATTTCTTGTGTCCAAGCATCCCAATTTTTTTAACAGATCTCATTCAACATGGATATTAAGAAGATAAACCACATCTTACCTACTCTTCCTTTAGGCCAAAGCAGCAGGGGCAGAGCTGGTGTAATTTTTAAGAGTTTGAGGCAAATTTGGCTGTTATTTCCTCCTCCTGCTAAACTTGAGACTTTGCCTTGTTCTCTTCTGTTCTTAATTCTTTAAAGTCTTGGTGTCTTTAGCTGGACACAAGACTTTTGCTGGCTGAAGCAGCTTATTAATCTCTTTGGAAGACAGATGGACAATTAGCTTTGAAGGAAAAGGAAAGCACAGCCTTTGAGACAGTGTTCTCCTTTATCTCTAGATTAACACAGGGAGAATTCTTGCATGGAAAGGAACCTGTGTCAAATCCAGGAGATGAATTAGAGTAGCCATTGCTATATTTTTCAGGTGGCAAAGTAATTCTGTGATTATTCCCATTTTTGTGCAAGCTGGGGTGCAGCATTGCTCAAGAAAGGAGGGTAGCAGAAAGGATTTTGAAAACACCCACTTTTCTATACATTCTACATAATTAGGTGACAAAAAAAGTGAGAAATAGATTTGTAGAGAATTCTTAAAACTTAGCAAAAGGTTCACATAGTATATATTTATATGTAAACTTTGAGATAAGAAATACTAACTTAGAAATATTATAGAATAAGACAGACATTATTAAAAAAGAAATAAAACTAGGAACAAGTTTTTAAAAATAGTCTTACAAATAAGACTAAATATTTTAGAGAAATAAAACTATAAAAAATACATTATAGTAAGACCTACAAACAGTAATTAAAATGATTAACTTTAAAACATTTACAACATAATGTAGCTAAAACTGATAAGCCAAAAACCACTTGTAATATATTGTAATTAAGAAATAGTTAGCTTCTAATTGTAATAGCATGAATTATAACATCAGTATTGTCTCACCCTTCACATAAAACTAAAAATAGAATAAAAGGTTTTAGAACACCTCTCAGTTACCCCATCTCTAAAAAAAAAAAAATTCTTAATCCAACAAAAAAGTCCATTTGGGACATTCTACATAATTAGGTGACAAAAATCCATTTGGTGCCTCAAGGGAAAAGTGGGAAATGTAAAATAAGGAAGAAGAGGTGGTGCTGTGAAGGCAGAGTGACCCCAACAACCAGAAAGTGTGCAAATTGTGCTTTTGAGAGACGCTAGAATGGATGCTACAAACAAAGATAAAAGCCAACACAAATGTGTGTAAATCAAACCAAGTTAGAACTGAGTCTTAGGAGCTGTTCCTGCCAGCTCAGAAGGGCCACAAGCCTGCCCTGGCTGTGGTGGCTGTGCCTCAAAGAGGTGACATCACAGCCAGAAGGGCTAGAGGAGCTGCTTGTGACACATGGAAAATGGTGCAGGTGTCAAAATAAATATCTTCTGTGGCATTAAACAGCACTTAGGAGCTGAGGGATGTTCCTGTTAGCTGTGGGTAACAGAATTTAGGGGGCCTTATCCTCCTGTGAGCTATCAGATCGCAGTAAATCACCCAACCTTTCTGTGCCTTGTTTTCCTCCATGTGAGTGTGAGCAGTGGTGGCTCCCTCCTCAAAGTGACACAGAGGTGTCGGAACAAGACGATCCCTGACTCAGGGAAGAATGATTGATGATTGATTGACATCTGACTCCAAGGCTTTGGAAAGCTGAACACTCTCTTTATTAAACTATACTAGATTACATTAATATACTATTTAAAGAGATACTATACTGTACTACATACTTACTTACTGTATCATACTTACTTACCACCTACCACTAACTACCAAAGCCCGTGGCTCTGCTGAGAGTCCTGACACAGCTGGATCCAACTGGTCCATGAACCCAAACACCATCACCAGAATCCAATCAAGCAATCACCTTGGGTAAACAATCTCCAAACACATTCCACATGTACAAAACACAGGAGCAGAGATAAGGATTGTTTTCTCTCCTTCTCTCTGTGCTTCTCCATGAAAAATCCTGAGAGACAGAATCATGTCTCTCTGTCCAGAGAATGTGAATGCCACACAGGGGCAGGAGGAGTGCAGTGCAGGGTGTGGAAATGAGCCTGGCAGTTTGGAAACTTCTCAGAACCTGCATTGCTTGGGAATAACCAGCACTCCTCCCTCTGGGAAATCAGCAGTAAAGAGAATTAAGAAGAATGTGAGGTTTAAAGCTTCTGTTGGATGAACTAGTTTGCAACACTTTCTCCTTGGCTAAATTCATAACATCCAGCCTTTATTTGATAGTCAAGCAACCTTTGTTTTGCACCCTGCCAGAAATTCCTTTAATATGATGTGGTTCTGCTTTCTGTTGCTTAATAGGGTTGAGTGGAGTGGAGTGGTTTCACACTATTTCACCTACAAGGTGTAGAAAAATGCTGGATAGTGATTTCACTCTTGAGGGATCAAAAATGCTGAGAAATAAACTTGTGAGTGTGCACCTTAACTCCCTAAAAAAAAAAGAAATCCAAGGAAATTGTTTTTTACATAATACGTCTTCAGAGGAACAGCACTTTAGCAATGTGCTCATGCAATTCATCACCGAGGTGACAATACCCTAATGATTTATTAGTAATACATCACTGCAATGTTTTCTCACCAGTGATGTATTGGAGATCATAAACCACAGAGAGGGACAGCAGACCTGCAGACTGGAGTGCCTGCAAAGCCCTTCCCAAGCCTGTTCCAGTTATTTTATTGAGAGAAGTTGTCAGCAAGAATGCTGAGATTTTTCCATTCCTGGAAAAATCTGCTGGGGAGGGGGGTCTTGCCATGAAGATTCCTGGATGTGATGACAGCTGAGGGCTGCAGGCTCTGGATTTGTCTTCAAATAGTGCAGAAACTCTTGATAAATGGTTTGTTGACTGATGATCTGGGCCTTACAGCAACTGTAAATGCTTGGGGTTATTTACCTTTGGTTTGTAGTGCCTCTGGACACTGAAAGGCACCAGGAAATGTCTTTGAGCCTTGACATCTCAGTGTGCAAAGGCTGGGCCATGTGACAGTCTCACAAATGTCCTGAGAGGAAAACAGTTCTGTCTCTATGGCAGTGCTGCTGTTCTGCTCTCAGCATGGGGCTCCTCTGTGTTATCACAGCCTTCTTCTCCCTTTTTGGAGATCACCCTAGAGGCTGGTCAAGAAAATTAAAATATAGCCTTTCTCACCATCCTCATTTCTGCTACTTCATGTACCTTATCCATAGTGCCAAGAGTAGACTTGCAAATGAAATAGATTTGATTTGATTTGATTTGATTTGACTTGATTTGATTTGATTTGATTTAGCACCACCTTGCCCATCCTTCAGCAGTGCCTCAGAACACTCTGAGCCCAGCCTGGGTACCCTTCACCATCACCCAGGAATGAGGTGCTCTGCTCCAAGGGCAGCGTGGTGCAGGGAGGTTTCCTGCAGCAATTCCACAGCTGATGTTGTGCTCAGAGCCAGCTCACTGCTACCTGATATTGTTCCAGTTGTTTGTTTTCATCTCTCTGCAATTACCTCCTCACTTCCTGGAGAGGCACCAGCTTTTCCTTTGTGTGGGAATAGGAACAGGCAGCTGCTCCTGCTTGCAAACACTGCAACAATACAAATCATGGCAAAGCTCTGCCATTGGCTAGAATTCAAATTTCATTTGACTTCAAATTTTTGCAGGGCTGAGTTGAAGCCTATATTGGATAGAAAGGGAAGCTGGTGTCAATAATATGAAAATAGATTTTTCAGTATTTTGTGAATCACTATGTTAGGATGAGATGTGCTGTGAACCTGGGACTCCCAGCCATGAACCCATCAAGGAGGCTTTGATTTGACTGAAAGCTTCCTGGGCCACCCTCCTTGGCTATTTCTATTTCTGATAAGAGTATCAAGGCATTTAATTGCAACAGACTCTCTGTCTGAAGGCAATAGTAAATCATAACCCACTTTCTGATCAAGAACAGAATGTACAGAACTCAAAAATGGTTGGAATTTTATTAGATTTTATGAAGGGCTTCACCAGCTCTGCAAAAGGCAACTGGGGGCAGAAATATTCAGCTTGAAGCATTTTACAAATCTAGAACCAAAGGCTTGGCTCTACAAATGCAAAAAACCTTCCACTGCCTTCCCTGGACCTTAGCTATTGGTGAAGTTTGAGTGATGCTGAGTGAGGATCAGCATGAGCAGGGAGGAGTTTGGCTGTTTACAGAGACATCAAAAAGCCAGAGCCACCCTTTGGTGTGTATGGGAGTGAAGAGTGCAACCAAAATCCTGCTTCGTGCCCCCTCAGCCCCTGCTTGGGAGCTCATGATGATGGATACAGCCTAGAATCAATAAGTTTGTCCTTTTATTGGAACTTCCACGTGCAATTTCATGCCAGTTTAAAAGCCACATGTCTGTGGAGACTGAGCTTTGCTGGTTTGGGTTTTGTCTCTGCTTTGCTTGATTTTTATTGTGCAAATGCTTTTGGATGGAGAATTTCTGGCCCTTCTCCTGCTGAGCAGCCTGCCCTTGTCTCTTTGGCACTGTGGGTGCTGTAGATATGTTTTGCTTTCTGCCTTTCTGAGCAGATTAATTATCTGTAATTCAGAGTGGATGGACTCCTAAAGCATCAGCTTTATTGGAATGAACCTGCTTGAAGCAGAGCAAAGTGCACTTATCTCTGTGCTAGTACCAGAGCTCTTCAGGGCATGTAAAAAGAGCTGGGCTTTCTCAACCTGATCTAGATCAAATAATTCCATTTAAATACTTCTCCAAGCCCTGCTGCAAAGGAAGCACCTCTCACATCTGTCTGGAATCCAAGCACCTTTTTAGTATCCCAGAATGGAAGTGTAATGGTATGGCTTGGGCTGTGAATGGCCTCAGGAGCCTTTCCAGCCTCTCTGAGAGGCACTTTGAGCACTAAAGGCTGTACAGACTATTTCCTGCAGGTGTTACCTGAACAGCATCTGACATCTGTCTGACTCAGCTTGATTTGCCAGCGTGGTGGTTCACACCTGTGGCTGTGAAGGTGAACAGCAGCTGAACTGGGGAAATAAATGGAGGGTGGTGTTTATTTTTTGGCACAAAGACAGTCCAGGTATCATATTAAAATATAAATT
>VXBC01005973.1:240018-262281 GCA_013399945.1 Ploceus nigricollis | reverse complement strand
CACCCTCCATTTATTATACATATAGGTAGATAAAATAAAATATAAATATTATTTTAGTGTGCTGAGTTGCATTAAAGCTGTATCCAGAGGACAGAACCAGGCAGTCTTTGTGTCCCAGAGCATGTCAGGCACTCTGTGCCAGGCAAGTGAGCCCCAAAACAAAGAGGCTGCAGAGTAAATCAGGAGGAGTGGATCAGGAGAAAGGTTTTTACTCAGAGGAAGACAGAGAATGAAAGGATCAGCCTCAGGTTGTGGAAGGAGGCTGAAGCTGGGAATTGATGTCAGATCTTTGGCATTATTGACATGTTCACTGGTTCAGCAATGGTGCCCAGCACAGGCTCCCTTCCTGCAGCTCACCAGCTCTGTGGAAAATGTTAGAGAAAAAAATCTCTCAATTACTGTTCCTGCAGTTTCTCCTAAGAATTCCTGAATTCCCATTCTAGAGAAAATGCTGAGGCCATCATTAAGGTTCTAGAGAGAGGAAAGAGAATGAACACGCATTTCACTCTTAATAACTTTCTGCTTTGAATTTTTCTTTTGAAAAAAGATTTTTCCCCTTGTCTTGGTGGGAAAAATAGAAGCTGTCAATAGCCTTTTTTTACTATGTGTCAAATGAATTTATATCCAAGTAAACCTTTTGCATCCTGAAACAAAGAATTCCACAGTGCAATTGAGGGCAGCATGAAGCAGAATTTGTTTGCTTCAAACGTTCATGCTGATAATTTTACTACTTCCTCTCTAGTTTTTGTGTTGATAGACAGAGTGAGCAACCACTTTCCCCTTGTCTGTGCTGCTCCCAGGTTTATATTCCTCTTTGCTTTGCTCCCTCCCAGGATGAAGTAAATTTGATTTAAATATTCTTGGGTAATTTTGATTATCATCGTTGTTCTGTCCTCTACTTTAATTTGAGTTGATTCTTTTGCAGAAGGTGAGGAATAAAGATGCACAAAATGGTGAAATTGTGGACTCACTGTGGATTTATTCAATGCCATCCTGATGATTTCTGTTCTGTTCTGTTCTCCATTCCTTCCTAATAATTCCTAACATGCTATTTTCTTTCACTTCCATTGAGCATTGAACTGACACTATAATTGACCTATTATAGCTTCAAGATATCTATTGCTTTTCCCCAAATGCTAACAAGGTGCAATCCAGGATGGCTTTTCCTCTTGTGTGCATCACTTCCCATGGATCAGCACTGAATTCCATTGCTTTTTGTTCCACAGTCCGGACCCCTCCAGTCCTTTGCCTGCCCTCTGCAGTCAGATCTCACCTGCTTGAAAGTCTTGCTAAAACCAGTTCTCTTTGTCATCTGGCTTTTTCAGAAACAGAGACTAAAGCCATAAGGCTTTAAGAAACATAAATTAGCTACCCAGAAAACTCGTTAATTCAGAATTAAGGTTTCTCACCTGAGATCTGTTCCATTAGCAGCCCAGTCCTTCTGTGTTTTACACAGAACAAATGCAAGTGGATGAAATCTCTTACCTGAATTAGCAGGCAGCAGCCAAATATTTACTGAGTCACTTATTCAGCTTGATTAAATGAACAGAATATTAAAAAAAGCAAGAAAAAGGGGGAATATATGCAACAAAACCATCCAAGCAAAACAATTCTATTAGCCATTCAAGGAACAGGCTTTTGGCATTAGGGGTGTTGTTTACTAATTGGATTTACTGTAGCAGTGATTACTTAGTGTCTCTCAGTTTTCTGTACTTCAACATTCACCTCCTGTCTGAATAAAATCTCTTGTGCTTATGGCAAGATTCCCATTTCCTTCAAAGACACTTGGGTCTGGCCTCTCTTGTGTAAGAGGTTTTTAAAAGGTCTAAATAGTATAATCTTGTTTTCCAGCTGATGTTAGAGCTACTCTGATAGTTCTTTGTCTCTGCTTTTCAGGAGATAACAGACAGACAGATCATGCAAAAACTAGTTTGAGAATTTTCCATTCCGTGCAGAGTAGGCACAGAACATTTGTGAAATGATAAAACCTGCCACAGAAACCTGAATTTTCAGATTTCAGATGTGAGTAGCTCAGGAATGAATGAAGAGCTGAGATTTGTGTTATAGAAGCTACAATGTACTGGATAAAACAATATTTATTTCTCCAGAGTAGCTTACAGTAGTTTCTTCTCTTGACCTTCTGCAAGCTTAAAACCAAAAGTGAGTTTTCTCTTTCTTTGTGTTTATCAAGTTCACTGTAGGGACTGATTTGACTCTTAAGTCCTTCCAGGACCACCTTGTCTACCCTGTAACTGTTGCTTTGTCTTTTACCGTTTCCCTCTCAGTATTCAGCCTGAATTTCACTGCTCCTGATGTTTTCCCACCACTTCATAAATCTCAAGTCTGAGATTAGTGAATTTTGAGTGGTACTTTGATGTTTTACAATTATTCATACCTTATATATTGATATTGTATTTCTCATTCAGAACATCTTCAATTCCTCATATTCGTGTTCCTGTTTCCCTTTGATGTGCATCATTAGTGAGTTCTTATTCTGTGTGCTGATACTTTTTTCTGTCCACTTTTACAGATCTTGCCACTTCACTATTGATTTTCTTTTCTCTTTTTGTTCGAGAGATCTTCTTTATCCTTTAGGTTTGGATTTCTTTTTTTCCAGCTTGTGTGTAACTGTTTATTTTTTTCCATATACTTGATTTAGTGTCTTTCCCTTAAACCAATGGTTTCCCTAGAAAGCAGCCAGTCAAAAAGAAGCAGAGAAGAATAGAATTAGATCCAAGAGAATTTTGATTTAAAATGAAATCACAGGAAAATCCAACCTGTCTCTCCATCACTCTCCCTCCTTAGTGTCTCTTTCTCTGTCTCCCCAGTCCCCCTGTTCTCCCTCCTCATTCCCTCAGGACAGCTGTAGCTGTCTCCTCTTGCTGTAGCTGGGCTTTAGGAGCTCTGTGTCCCTGATTTTCTGGGTAAATTCTGTCCCCATGATGTGCTGCTGTTCCAAAGGCCATCCTGGTCTGGCAGCCTGTGCCTGTTTCTCAGAGATGGGCTTTCCAGGCACACAGAATTAAGCAGATTACTAAAATTTGTTTTCTAGCCTCGTACCCTGCAGATCTCAATTCTTCTCTCTTCCCCAGACTTGAGGTGGATGACTTTGAGCCTGCTGTGCAACCAATATATGCCAGCATCCAGGGGCCAGGATTATAGAATATTTTCCAATAGGTATTTTATTCCAAGGCATACCTCAGGAATATGGGCTTGTCTATGTGATTCATTTTAAGATCAGGATTATTAATTATTTGTAGAACCTTGTGCCCTATACACTCATGTATTTGCCATCTAAGTCTTGGATGCAACAAGTGAACCCACAGGGGATAAACTCAGGATTTCTTTAATTGAGCACCTTGCTTAAACATTCTGTTTGATAAGGTTCCTGGCAACACCACAGGCTGGAATTGGAAAGCAATGATCATTTTCCTGTCCTTTCCCCCCTCTGCCATCTTTGCTGGCATGGAGAGACACAATTTACACAATCACAATTTCACAGTGTGATGTAGTGCAGCGTGCTGTGTGCCTTGGTGTCACCTCTCAGGGCAGCAAGGCTGGAGGCTCCTCTGTCTCACCTGAGCTGTGCTGAGGTGCTGCAGCCCTGGAGGCCACACAAAACCTCACGTGGGCTTTGCATTAAGGGGTTTTTTGGCTACCTATCTGGGATTGTTTTATTTTATGAGGGCTGGCAGCCTTGCCAAGAGTTACCTCATGCTCTGTGAGCTGTGCATGGGAGGAGTGGGGGCTTCTCAGGCATTTCTGACCTGGGGGTGGCACAGAAAGTGTCACCCCTGCTGCAGCAGCCACTGCAATAAAGGCTCAGGGCAGGACTCACCTCAGAGCTGCAGCAGCATCCTTTAAAGAGCAGCAGTGCCAGCCTTGCTTCAGACTCTCCAGATTGCCTCTTTGACACATTTTCCCCCCTTTTCCCTCCATCCTTCCATCTCCTTTCTTTCCCATCAATCAGAACATTCGTGGTCTGCTGATGTAATTAGGGAAACAGAGCATTCTGGCCAGAGGTATCGATCCAGGACTTTATAATAAAAGTTAGTAATGTTTAATTTCTTGTTGTCAGCTTTCATTGTGCTAAAGAAATCAATTCTCTATTGTCTCTTCTCCATTATTCAATTGTCTAATAAGCTACATTGCAGTCCCCTCAAAATCAAATTTTAATGATAAATCACTGTAGGAATGGAGAGCACATGACCCATGTACATGAGGATTATCCCAAATCCATAGTAGGTGGGATGCACTTCTTTCCAATTAGAAATAAATTTTTTCTTTTCTCTTTTTGAAACTGTCTGTAAGACAGGTTTTCTGACCTTTCACTAAACCCCACAAGATGGTTAGTGTAACTTATTTACTCTCTTGAGAAATATGCTATCAAACCCCTCTGAATGCTGAATTTCACTCTCGAGGTGATGCCTCTTTTCTTTTTCCCTCCCCCCCTCTTTCATCCCACAGCAAATTAGTGATAGAAAGCAGAGTCAGAGTGGCCTTGGAGGAGAGAAAAGTGTGCTCAAAACCTCTCTCTTTGCTCTGGCTCTACCTCAGCTCACAGTGAAGCAAACGCTCCCCTCTGAGAGCGGCCACCAGAGCTGTGTGTGTGTCAGGAGCTCAGCATTCCCAGATCCCGGAGCTGTGTGTGTGTCAGGAACTCAGAATTCCCAGATCCTGGAGCTGTGTGTGTGTGTCAGGAGTGCAGAATTCCCAAATCCTGGAGCCGTGTGTGTGTCAGAATTCCCAAATCCTGGAGCCATGTGTGTGTCAGGAACTCAGAATTCCCAAATCCCAGAGCTCTGTGTGTGTCAGTTCTGCTTTCCATAGGACTGGGGGCTGCACCTTAGTCCTGATCCACTGCCTGAACAATAACATTTAAGAAAGTGTTTAAGAGAAACAGAATTTTAGGAGAAATTAAATAAGTGTATTATCTGTAAGGCAGGCTGCTCTTAGAATTCTGAAGAAGGTAAAGGCACTAATTTTTGGTATTTATCGGAAATAAAAAAAAGCTGAATCTTTCATGTTTATTAATATATGAAACTGTTTTAAAGCATTCTGACCTCTCTGAAAAGAACTTACATGTGTATTATGCCCAACAAGTATCTTGTAAAATTCATTTTCATGGCAAAGGTGCTACTTGGACATAGCCAAGTTTTAACTCAGACTTGCCTTACCTCTGTTAGCTGAACACAAACCCCTCCCTATTCTTGGGCACACAGATAAATGAACCAACTTTAGAAACACCACGAGATTCAGGAAACAATGTGCCTGAACACTTGTATTTGTGCATGAAGTGATGAATCATTTTTTACATTAGGAAGGCTGTACCATAGATCTCAATAATGCAATGCACACTGAGCCATTGCTTTCCTCTGCTCATAAATCAGGTCACAATGTAGCCACCATTCCATTTTTGCAGTTGCAGGGCAGTAAAGTAAGAAGTTTATTGCAAGTTGGTAATAAGAAAGGAAGTAACAGCCTGGGAGGCACAAGGGTGAACGAGTTAATGAGTGAGCAGTTTGAGTTTTCTTATTGGTTTTAACCCTCTATAAATTTAATGGCTTCCTTTTAAATGCCTCTTAATGAGAAAAAGCAAAGTGTGAGTTACTTAATGGTGTTATTGAAGGCTTTCTTCTGTTATTGAAAGGGAATGGTGTAGTTTATACAGGGTAAATCTAGAGAAAAATAACTTTACATCAGGGTGGGGACGCTCTGTGGGCTTGCTGTCAGCAGGAAGGACAAACTGCAGGGGTGTTGTCTGCCAGGGTAACCTCTGGAATAGATAATTAGTGATCTTCATTAGTGTATGGAGACTGTAATGAGCTCAGGAGGCTTGGAGATGTCTGTCTGCAGAGGAGCTGCCTCTCCTGAGCTGGGCTTTGCAGCCCTGCCCCCTCCTGGGCCCAGAGCTTTATCCCACAATCCCTGCCTTCCCACCCCTCCTCAGCTGCTCCTGGGACACCGGGAATTCTCACAGGAAATTATCCACGGGGAATACTTTGCAGGAATGGTTACATGGGATCTGCCACCTGCCATAAACGTAATTCCAGCTCTAGAAGTTTATCAATAATCCTTCCTAAAAAACAAAAAAAACCTCAAAAACAAAAACAAAAAAACCAAAACCAAACAAACAGAAAAGGGAATTCCTAAGGGTTTAGACACTGGAGTGTCTGAGGTTCTTTGGAGGGGCTGGTAAATAATATTTTTACTAATGCGTGATATTATGGGATATAACTGTAGAGGTTATAGCATAGAAAGTTTCTCACTATTTACAAATAAAAGCAAGGTATTTAAATAAATGGGATTTAAAATAATGGGATTTAAAAATAAGTTTTCAGTGCATTTTGTATGTGAACCAAATCAACTAAAAGCAAGTAAAAACTATATGGAGAGAACACATATTTTCCTAAATTTTTCATGGAAACAAATTGTCATTTTTCACTTTTTTCTAACCAGTCATATGTTGCAACTGCAAAGATTTTCCAAGGGTAAAAAGACAACTTTTCTTTTTCTAGTTAGGAATATAGGAAAAAAAGACTAAAAGAGGGCTATGACCTGCTTTCATTTACACCACTATAGATCAGATTTAAAATATCAATTTAATTAGATTTGTCCCTATTTAATGTTTAAACATGTCAGATTATGGAATGTGCTGAGGACAGTGGTGATGTTCCTTTTCAGGACACTCAGACTGGGAGATCCACGTGTCTCTCATGGAATATCCTGAGTCAGAAGGGACTCACAAGGATCAAAATGGCTTTAGAAAAACGTGGGGAGATGTCAGGGAAAAACTCTATAAACATTCTCTGCTTTTACCCACAGCACATCTCAGAAGAATTTCTGGGGATGATGTCCCACCTTTCTTTGCCTCATCCAGCTGTCCCCAGATGTTTCCTGTCCCCAAAGTGCCTCCTTTACCAAACCCTCGTCCCTAACTCATGATTAACCCACAAGAATCTGAGCTGAGCCTGTTAATTACATTTTCAGTGAACACTAATAGTGACAGGAATCATATCTATTTGTATGTTTTGGTGATTCCCCTGGTTGTTAGTCTTTTAGCTGCTCCAAATTAAGCCAGTTTCCACACAGTCATAACAGACCTCTTATCCTCAGAAATCTGAGCACTTGGTATGGCTAACCATGCACTGAATATGTAAATGATGCTCCCAAAGGGCAAGGAGGTTAGGTACTAATTAGATATTACACTGAGGAGACAGCAAACTCATAGAAATTAAATGGTCCAGTGGCATTTCTGCTCTGTGGAGGGCTGGTCCCCTCCTAGGCATGGAGCAGGAGATTGATGCCTTGAATATTGGCTGAATTCTACTTGACAGCTCCAATTTCTGGCACTGTTTGGTCAGGTGGTTGTGACACTGTGGGTGCTGAGCTCTGACATCTCTGCTGAAGCTCAGCTCTACCTCTGCCCACAGCAAAATGCATTCCCCTGGTAAAAATCACATCAGATAGATTTTTTTTCTTTCCTTCTAATCTTTTAGGAAGTGTTTGCTGAAGACATGAGGGCTGACCTGGAGAGATCTCACTGGCACTGTCTGGCTTTTGAAACTCCCCCAGTACAGAACTGGCCTGGTGTGAGGTGGAGGTGAGCTGGGTTTGAGGGTTTCTTGGTCAGAAGGTGCTGTGCCATGGCTGCTCCCTGGTTTCTCCTCTGGCACCCATGGGTGTGTCACCTGTCAGGGCTGGCACCTGGAGGCAGTGAGACAGGAGGAAACCTCTGGGATGTGCTGTCTGCATGCAGGAGGAGCCTTACACCTGCTGTTAAACCCAGCCATAAATGCATTCCTGGGGGGAGAAGGAGGCTCAGCAATGCTGTTTCTATCAGCTTACTATGGGTACAGCACTGCAGAACAGAACCTCCAGTGTGTAAATCAAATCAGGCTAACAAACCTGAGCTCAGGGATGTGTAATGTTCACACAGAGCTCTGGCATTTCAGTCTCCTGCCTACAGGGACTGGAACTCACTTCAGTATTTTATAAATCAGTACAGCAGAGATGAATATTTTGACCTGGACTCCACTCTTATTAATCAAGGCAATATGGGGATGTGTGAGATGAAGTGTAAAGAATTGCTGTTCATAAGCTCCTAAAGCCAGAAAAGACCATCATATGTATCTTGTTGACCTTCTGCCTAGCACAGATCACAGAATTTTGCTTGCCATATCAGGGCCCAAATCCATCAAAAGCTCAGGAAGCCTTGCTCCAGTGCACCCTGGCCATAGAACCTGGTTGTTTCTTCAAGAAGGTTTTAAAGAAAACATCAATTACACTGAGAGCTGTGGCTGTCATCTTGTAAGTAAGAATCATAGAGTGATTTGGCAGTGCAGTGTACCTTTGGGAGGGATTTTCTCTCCTCTTGTAGCCTTTAAAGCTGCTCTAAAGGCCATTTAATATGCTGGGGGAGGACATCCTTGACTGCAGGCAGTGTCTGGCCTGGCTCAGACTGTGCCCTCAGCAGGGACAGCCAGGGGGTCTGAACCCTTTGTAGTGTTTATAGGTGTGTGCCTGGGTAGCTCCTGGAGGCAACACAGCAACCATCAACCAGCACTGAAAGGGAGATGTGCTGTAAATTAGCAGAGTTTGGGTTTTTTCCCTGTTTCACTTTATGTTGAAGATCTTACTTGCTTTTATAAAAGTCCAGACTATGATGTCCAAGATGGCTCAGAACAGTTTTTGTCCCTTCTTTCCTCTAATGAGGATAGAAAAGGTGTCCTGTCTTTTTTCCCTTGATGCATTCATCTATTTATTTTACTGCAAACAGTACACTAGAACCAACGTTCTGTAATAGCTCACTAAGACATTCCTTTAAGTAAGAGTTCCTTTGAATTGCAGATTTCTCCCTGCACACCCCAGGGTTTGTATCCATGGTGGTTTTCAGAGCTCAGATGTGGGTGCCTGGCTGGCTGCAGAGGAGCTGGCAGTGCTGTGCAGGGAGGGGCTCTGGGAGCAGTTCCAGGCTCCTATGCCATGCTGTGTTGCCATTCAATTCTGCACTGACAATTTTCCTGATCACAGCCCATTTGGAAGAGCAGGTCCCTGGGTGCTGGATCTTGGCTTCATTTTTCTTTCTCTGTCGAGGCTGGGATTGAAGGCACTTGAGATGATATTTGGCATCCAGGCTTAGATGTTTATTATTTCTTATCTCTATTACAAGTTGTCAGTTCTACAGCATTCTACTAACAAGCTACAGAATGGCTAACTACCCTTCTCTACAAGGTCTTTTAAAGCTAAACTATCCAATTAAGAAATGACACCTAAATTATTTTCACTTTTAACCCAATAACTGATCACTCAAAGTCTGCAATGTGGATTTTTCTGTCCAATTACAAAATACCACCCAAACCCATGAGGAAGAAGGTGAAGAAGAAAGCCCTAAAACCTCCATCTTGCCCCATATATATTTCTATATTCCAAAACCCCAAACTCTAAGTTTCTCACCATGTGATATTACACACTTCTATTCAAACTACACCCCCGCAATCCCAGTGCTATCAATCAATTTTGGAAGCCTTTTCCATGGCCTCAGGTCTAATATAGTATTTTCTTCTGGGTCTGTGCCCTTCAGCACAGAAAGTTGAAAATTCTCAGCATCCAGGATTCCAGCACCTGGGTGTAGCTGGCATTTCTTCATTGAAAACCAGACAGTTTTTAACTCTGCTCATGGCTCAGCTCTGATCAAACTGCAGCACTGAGAGGCTGAGCAGGCCCTTCCTGCACCTGCTGAACCCAAACTGGGCAGGTGGCCCTGCTCAGGGGTGCAGGGGAGCTGGCTTCACTCTCCAGCCCCGAGCTGCTGCTCCTTGGTGACACAAACACTGTGGGAAATGGAAAGATAGAAACTTCCACAGACACTGAAGGGTTTGATCTGCAGCCTTGGGAGAAGCTTGGATTGATGTAAAAATAAAATACACAGACATTAAGCAGAAAAACCATAATTTATGTTTCTATAGTTGTAAGTGAGAATATGCCTTAAGCAAGTAAGAAACTGCATTGATAAGATGGTGAAGGGTTTATAATGTAGGGCTGTGGTTGTATAGAGTAAGCTGAGAATTTAGAAGTTATAACAGAAGTATTTGTGTGTATCTGGATAAAAGTATTTGCAGTGCAGTAGAAGTAAGTAAAGATGTGTCTTGGTTTGGAAAGCTAGGTGTCTGCTAAGGAAGGCAGGAGCCTCCCTTGAAATGGAAAATNCCATGGACAGCAGAGATCTCCTGGAGGGAGGATTGGCTGTGGGAGAGATAAAGAAAAAACTGCCCCATGGACAGAGATACCTGCCCCAGCTCTGACAGATGGGAACAGAACACACACCCCCATTTCCAACCTGAGACACAGGTAATAGGTTAGAAAAGCAAAATAAACTTTGTGGCATCTATTCATTGGGTTAGAAGGTTCTATATTGCCTTGTAACAAAGAACTTGTGTCTACATTGAGCTATGGCCAGCTGCTTGCTCTCACAGATCTCATGGCCTCTGATGTTTGTCTGAGCAATAAATCCTAAATCCTTCTTAGCCCCATGATGGCCCCATCCCTTCATTAAAAGCAGTGATAATAAACCACAACCAGGATTTGGTTTTCTTTCTGACGTTCCTGGCTCCAGCTGCCTGATTTGGCTCAGCTGCACCCAGCCAAGGGCCAGGTACTGAGACAAGAGGTTACATCCTGCACTCTTATGGACTTTCCTGCCTTGTCCAGAGCCTGCTTCCCTCCTCACTAAAGCTGAGGAGAGTTTTGCTGCTGCTCTAAGCTGTACTGAACTCCCCCTGGCTTTCAGATGCTGGTATTTTTCTCAAATGGAGTGATGCAACCAGGATATAGAAAACTGCCTGGATTTAATATTTTTAACTTGAGCAATGAAATAAAACTTTTAGTCCTCTGTGTGTATGGAGAATTTAGGTTTTCTTGGACATCAGTGATGTCTACATGGCTCTTGAAATGAAAAGATATGATTCCCAGAGTTGAATTCAGACACAAGATGGCAGAATCAGAAAGAGGAGAATGAATCACAGTCACAAATATTGCTCCTCTGCTGCACTGACAAGGGAAGATAAAATGGAATCATTAAACCAGGGAACCACTTGCAGATTTGAATTTGGATCTCCTGTACTGAGAATAAACATCTTTTTCCCTCAGTACTCAGTGGGAGGAGCATGTTCTGCCATTGTATTCCAGCATTGGGCTTTATTGCATGAGTGAGTGAGTAAATACTGAGAAGAGGGTATGAAATACCTCCTTACAGCAGCATTCTTCTAAACTGCAGTCCCTCCTGCCTTCTGAAAGTAGGTGTTTCTCAGTGAAAATAAATTGTTGTATTTCCTTCAGCAGTGGGGCATAATTAGAGCCATGCAGGAGGTTGATTGTGTTCAGTGTGTGAAGACCATTCCAAAAACTGGAGACAGAAGGAGGGAAATAATTTAGATTGATGAGAGTTTAGGCAACTTGCTTGGTTTTGGACAGTTATAACACCTGTAAACAGGCTTGGGTTTCTGATCTTTCAGCTTTGCAGGCACAGGGATGAGGTGACACCCTCTAATCCTGCAGCCCAGGGTGCAAAGGAGGGGAGAGAAGGGTCTAAGGAGCAGCTGGGAGGGAAGGTCTGGCTGTAATCACTGGGTACCTGGTGATGGTGGGATATGAACCTGAACTGCACAGTTCCCTTAGGCACGAGCCACAGGATATTTTTGAAAGGCTTTTCAGCCCCTTAGGGTAATTTTAATTTATTTTACAAACAATGAGTGTGAACTGGGGATTTGTGCTGACTTTGCCACAGCTGATTGAGAACTTTGGATCTTGAGCATCCTGGTGAGCAGAGCAGGGCTGTGCAAGATAACCTGCTGTGCCTTCTTCCTGTGCCCCTGGGGCTAAAAAGAGGGGAAAAATATTTAGAAATTTTGAATTAAGTCACTTCATCAAGTGTTTTCCCTCCTGTATTTTTCCTTCAGGTTAATGTAATTACAACAGGTACAACTGTTTATTGTGCCTGTGTTTCTCTTCCTTGCTTTTTTTGTCAAATGCATTTTTCTGATTTTTCAAGGAATATTTTGCTCTGACCAAAGGCCAGTCCTGCGTTCATATTTTCCCTTTTCCTCACTGCAGTGACAGGGATGACATGGAGCAAGGTGCAGCTCGTCGCACAGGCTGTTTTCTGGACAGGATGCTTCTTGTCCTCTTGGTGTTCATTTTCCACAAGCCTCTTAACAGAAATCAATAAAAAATCAACATGCTAGCAATGATCTTGTAAATTATTAGAAGGAGGAAAGGTCTTGGAGTTAGAACTAGGGCAAGGACTCAGCAGAGAGGTTTCAACTTCCTCCAAGTTGCCTTTGTAGAGCTGTGTTTTACTTCCATTTATCCCTCCTCACGTTGTAGTGAGTTTTCCATTAAGGGCTGGAATCACAGTGATGACCTCTGCAAATGCAGGGAATGGATTCTGCCCCCGGTGGGTCACGGTGGGTAATTATCTGTGCTGGCACAAAAGGACAGCCTGTTTTCCTGCATCATTAGCTACAATGTGCAGTTGAAAGAGAGGAATCTTCTGCTCCTTTTCATTCACACACTTGGTGCAGACTACCCTGGCTTTGTATTCAGGATGAGGTGTAGTTGTGTCATTCTCTGAATGACATTGTTCTTCTCTGAGTTTCTGTTTTCTCCTTGAATTATTCCAGTCTTTTAAAACCATCAGTGCATGTACATCCTGCAGCTGGGCTTCTCTGCAAACATGTGTGGAAAATAATTTTTTCTCTCTCAAACATGATGATTACTCAGTGGTAATGGCTGTAATAAAATATTTCAGTTCATCTTTGCAGGCCTCTGTGATCCATAAACATTATTGCCCAAAGAACAACACAGGAACAATCAATTGTGAAAAAGGTCAGAACCAAACTGCTTTTTAGGGCTGTGTAAAACAGGGCAAGAGAACATGGTTGGCCAAGTGCAGGTCATGTAATAGCTTACAACAGAGCTGGAAAGTCTTTAACTGAAAAAGCTTCTGAGTTGGAAGTCAAGGTTACAGCCTAAGGTGTCTCTGGAGCACATTTGTATTGGATATGTGCCTATGCTGAATTTAATGTGTGCTGTTTGCAAACTGACCTCTCTGGGAGAGAATCCTCTCCATCAGGTCTTGGGAAACTCTAACATAAACCCAGCCACAAACAAACAAGGGAATTCTTATTTTTGCATGAGAAGGCAGACAGCAATAACTGGCTGAAGTTAATGAAGCTCTGAACAGGGAACTGCCTCTGCCTGTGTGTGTCAGTGACAGGAGCTGGTTGGAATTCCAGCACTCCATCCCTGCTCCTGCCAGCATTCAGCTCTGCTTCTCTCCCAGCCACACTTCAGCCTGCTGCCCTCAGCTCTATTTTAATTGAGGCTCATAATATTTTAAGACAGCTTTGTCTTTCCAGATCTCAAAGCAAATGGATTTGTAGGTCCCTTGGCTCCTGTGCTATACACATGAGCTGTCTTCCCACAACTTGGGGAGGGGTAAAACAACCAAAATGTCATTCACACAGGGCTCAGCATCTGAAGGAGCTCAATATTAAATGCCTAGAGGGCATTTTCTAGGAAAAGAGACTTAATACCATGACATTCTGTGCCTTTCTGTACAGGGTGAAAGAGCAAAGGGAAAAGAACCTAAAGCTGTTTAAAGGATTTTAAACAAAGTGAGTCTAAAACATTGAGGCAGGTGAGTTTTCATGAAGTACCCACAGAGGGTGATACAAAATCACTGCAGGTTGCTGGGCTGCAGCTGGACTTTGCACCACTCATCTCCAGCCCTGCCCTTGGGTGTTCAGCCAGCTCTGAATCCAGCTCAGTCTGCTCACCCATTCCCTTTATCAGCAGCTCCTCTGTGAGGATCTGTTAGGGACACGGTGTCAGAGGTGCTGCTGAATTCAGGCAGGCAATACCCACTGCTCCTCTTGCCTGCCAAGCCACCCTCCAGCCCAGAATGTTCTCAGGTTGGCCAGCGTCACTTCCCCTTGGTGAATCCATGGCTGCTCCTGATGTCCTCCTTGTCCTCCACATGAAATCTTTTCCAGGGTTATTTCCCCCACCATCTTTCCAGGTGCTGAGGTGAGGCTGTCCAGCCTGTCACTCCTTTGGTTCTCCTGCCTGTCCCTTCAGAAAGCAGGAGTGGCACTGGATTTCTTCCACTTCTGCTGGCTGGTGTGTTTCCCCTCGAGGTGTTCTGCAGTCAGCCTAGGTAGGTTTTTATTTCTAAGGAAATAAAGAACAAACAAGTGGTTTTCTGCAAAGTAAGGTGCTGCTTTAGTAGAATGAAATTCAGCAAAGGGGGGAGAGAGGCAATTTGAACTTGAAGAGCAGAACCACCATCATTCTAATCCTCACTGTGTTAAAGCTGCAGCAACCTTTTACAGTGACAAAGAACAGCCTGAACACTTGATTATAAAAGAGAAAGGCCCTCCTGGTATTAACAAAACAGCATGTCAGAGTCCCTGCTTGCACATGTAAACTCCAGGTGTTAGACAGTGATTTTCCTTGCCCTGCCATGATGATATCTGTTTTCCACAGTGGGACAGGAGCAGCTGAGAGCAGGGATTGGCTTTTGTGCAGCACACAGGAAACAACACCAGGCACCCCTGCACAGCCAAGGTCTGTCAGACCCAGAGTGCTGCAGCTGCAGCAGCTTTGCTTCACAGCATCACTGTGTGAGATGGAGAGACCTTCTGGATGTGCTTCACTGCCAGAGAGCGTGGCAGGAGGCTCCTGCAGCTTGGCAGGATGGAAAAGCTCCCCATGACTCTGCCAGTCTGGGGCACACAGAATCATCCCTTTCAGATCAGTGGTGTGTGTTTTCCAAGCTGTGTGAAGCTCCGTGGACGCCTAGAAATAGGGTAATGCTTCCTAGTTATAAAAAATAAAACCTTTTTGAGAATGAGCCTTGGATTCTTCAATTCTTTGGAAACACAAGATGGAAGTTTCAAAGGTCATACAGACAATAGACATCTGAATCATACAGGTACCATGATGCAGAATCATTCTGTATCATACAGACAACAGACACCTGAAATCCCCTTAGCAGGCATTCATCTTCCAGGCTGTATGACTCCTATTATGATGTTACAAGTGGAACAGCAGGAATTAGTAAAACTGGAATTTTCTCCCCACCCCTGATAGTTTGGGTATTGTGGGAGAGGGTTGTGGTGTTCCTGAGGCTGTTCTCTGCGTGTTGGGTAAGGCACACTGAGGCTACATCCCTGCAAATGGGCTGAGGAGCACACAGCATGCTGGATGAGGAGCAGGGCTTCTCTCCAGAGGGAGAATTCATTCCTACTTGGTGAGGCAGGACGCTGAAATCAGCTGATGTAAAGTCTTATGTGCATAGATAAGAAGATGGAAGATTAAGAAATATAACAGGAAAAGGAGGAAAAATGAGATTTTTGTCTTGATCTTCTTTTCATGCCCTTCAAAACACACAGCCAGGTGCTTGAAGTCAGAGATACTGTGGTTGGCCATTTTGATGGCAGCTGTCATTGAGAAGATAAATATTAATCAAAGTTTGTATTACTTAGAGTAAAACTGGGAGTAAAGGACTGGTAAGGGAAGGGGCAGGATTCATAAAGCCAGAATCTACAGCACAGTGATGCTGTGCTCTTCTTTCCTTGAAGAAACCAAGCATTAGAAGTTGTTTTCTTGCTCTGTTCATTATTTTTCAACACTTGCATTTCCCTCCTACACCAAGTGCTGCAAGCTCCTCTCGCTTTCCCCACCATAATTTTGGTTTGAATCCTTGTGTGATTCAGTGTGGCCACTGGGGAAACATTGCTTTAATGATTTGGTATTTAAGTGCTCAGTGTTCCTTGCATCACAGAGGAGTGGCAGCACTGACAAAGTGCAGGCTGCCCATGGGGAGCTCTAGATCACTGCAGAGACGAGTTGCTATGGTAATACATTACAGAGCAATGAGGGATTTGGGAAGATGCATCTGACAGTTCGAGGTAAAGGATCATCATTTCCTTGCAGCTTGCAAAAAGTGTCATCATTGGAATTTCAGTTGGCTTATTTTTCTTTTCCCTTTGCTTTCGTGAGGTGACATTTCTGCATAGCCCCGAGCACGCTGCAGAACAAAGAGGAAAAGGCTCTGCCCTCATGTAGGCAAGAGCTGAAATAAAACCAGAGGGAAGAGGTCACTTCTGAGGCAATTAATGAAGAATATGGTTGAATGACTGCACAGGTTCTCTGTATGTCCTTGCCTCTCTCTCCCTTGAATACACAAATCTTTGTTTTATAGGCATGAGTGATGCATGAAAGGGAAATTTGGAACTTGGGAAAAGTAGTCTCTAGTCATAAGACACACTGTAAGATAGAGTAAATATTCCTGAGAATAAAGAGGAAAGTCAGCAAAGGAAAAATTAACAATAGAACCCCTCCACCCCCAACTTGTTTCTCCAATGTGCATGGAATTAGAAAAAAAGAGGCAGTAATGACACAACTTGAAAAATAACTGTAATATTTTCACTTCAAAACTGAACAGTAACACAAACAGGTGTATTTTGTCTTTTCAACTTTCTCTTCAGATATTTGTCTAAGTATTAGCACCTATATTTTATCTATGCATGGAGACAGAAGTGGGATATTTAAGTAAATAGGTAAGGGACAGTAAAGTAATTCCCTTCAGGACCAAGACAATGGTTCTTGGGTCAGGTATTTATGTACTTAATGTTTACATAATAATACTTCTTGAACAATTACACTCCCTATCTCTGAGAGGTGTGAGAACTCTCTGGAATCTAATTAATCCTGAGAATTTCTTGTTTTGTACCTTCGGATAGAAATTTGTCTGTGCTGCACACCAGAGGAGTATTTTGACTGGAATATTTGCCACTTAATTTTTGCTTTCAGTAGTTTTGAATTTCATCAGATCTAAAGAGGTTTCTCTAGGTCAGGTGCAGGCACAAGAATTGCATTTTAGTGTGTCTCTTTGGCACTCTAGAAGGTCCTGTGGTGATAATTTTAATTCATCTTCTGGACTGAGACCTGCAAGATGTGGCTTTCCAGTTCTCAGCCATCCACAGGTTTACCACTCTGGATGTTAAAGCATCCATAGGATGTAGGACAGGTTTTGTTTGTTGGGTTTTTTTGGTTGGCCTGTTTTTGTTTGTTTTCAAAAAATGACCCAGTATTGGTTTTTAGAATCCCCAACCTCAATGCCTGAATTCTCTTAGCTTTTAAAAGGACTTGTCTTCCTGAGGGCCTTAAACAGTTCTGAAAAACACAACTCATACATCAAACATAGAAAGAGCACTGAAGTAACCCATTCCTGACCTCAGGTAAAGTCCTTCTCTTAATTCAGATATCAAATGAAGGGTTGCTGTTCAGCATCTTAGCTCCAGGCAAGATTAGAAGCTTGAGCTAAGAGCAGACATCTGCTGTTAGGGGAGCAACCAACCTAAGCTGTGTTGTGTAACAAATCATTTCCTCCTATTAGATTTGTCACAAATGCATGAGGAATGGTAATTCCTTGATCTAATATCAACCCTTTGGGAGCAATGTGTTTGAATGATGTCATTACATAATGTTTGAAGCTGTTAATGTGATTACCTGGAAGCACTGGAGAGGCATGAGGCTCGAGGAGATTGCAGAAGGGTTTGGCTGTGCTTGTTCTCACAGCACTGCTGCCCTGAGAGCCTGTGTGGCACAGCTGAAATCCCTTCCTTTTCTAGGATTGTTTTTTATTCTTGCTGCTGACACTTGTGGCAAATGCTGCTGCAGTTTAAAAATTGTGAGAGGGTGAGTCAAGGGGTTGAGCTAGGAATGCAACTAAGATAGAGAAAACTATAAATATTTTAATTAAGAGCTTAAATGAATTAAGGGGTTAAGTTAGAAATGTAGTTAGCAAGATCATATACAGTGATTAGAGCTTAACAAGGAAATTAATTGACACCAGGTGGGGATAACTGAAACAAGGTTGGAATGACAGGGGATACATGAAGTATTGTAAAAGTGCAGGAGCCTTAAATACCATTCTAAGAATGAGAGGAGGTTTGGACTGTGACCATCAGGCCAAGGAGCCCTGCCAACTTGACACAGGTGACGAGTTTACCATGAAGAAGACATCTTACTTCCTTCCCAGAAGCCCACTGACCAATAACAGAGGACAATTGTGCAGCTATAATGGACATTCAGCTAATTATAATATGAGATGAGAGCTCATGATTATGTATTAGGTGTCATAGAACCCGTCCTGGAAATCATGTGAACATGTAAAACGTTGATAAATAGAGAGCAGGAGTTTGTGACTCTGCACATGCCTTTGGGAGGTTACTCTCCATGTGTCCAGCTGTAATAAATAAACCCTCTTTGCAGCTTTAATTAGTTGAAGAGTCGTCTGTCCGTGCTGCAAGGGGAAGAACCCAAGTGTCAAAGCAAAGGATTTTCAGGCTGCAGAACACGGCACAGGGTGAGAGAGCTTGGCTGTGATCAGCCAGATGAGCTCTCATTCTCCTCCTCATCATGGTTGCACTGCAGGATAGTCACCTCTGGAGGCTGGGGGGTTGGGTTGGATTTTTTTGATTTTTAGCAGTTTCTGGAGCTGCCAGAGAGGACCATACAGCTCAGTTTGGGCACAGAATAAAGGGGGATCCCTGCAGGCAGAAAAGGTGTCCATCAGAGCCTCTTTGTGTTGCAATGAGGCTCTTTTTCTGCAAATGTTTGATTGCTGCTCATTCTGCTAAAAATGCTGACAAATAAAAGTAATTGTTATTTTCACTTCCACAGACACCCTGTTTTCATTTCATACTTTTGTCCTGATTCCTACACTTTAATGTGGATTGCCTGGTTCTTCCACAGAAGTGTTGGTTTGTATTTTAAATAAAGAAGACAAAAGGAAGAACTCATGGATTTTCCTTTTTCATGATGTTCTAAAGTGACTAAATCTGGCTTTTACAATTTCTGTCTGTATGATCCTGCTTAAAAATGCATGAGCTGTTCTAGGCACATCTGTAAAACCCTCTGAGCAGTGCCTATAGTACAAATGATGTCATGCCCTCCCAGCACTTGTCTGGTGAAGATCAGAGACAAATTAATTAAATTATGTGTTTATCAAAATAGAGCTTTTTTTTCCTTACCAGACAATTTTCAGTGAAAACATGTAGCACATCAATTGATAATGTGGGATCTTTATGACACTGGAATCTGAGCATGTTTTAATTTGAGGGGACTGGATCTGGCTGAAGTTTTCCATATGCATTGTTTATAATGTCCTTTGGTCACAGTGCTCTTAGGTCTCCATCCCAAATGGAAATCCCTCTCATCTGAAACTTCCATACTGTGATAAATGGCTGTGATTAATGCTAATAAAATTGTAATTATATCCATAATTTGGGAAAAGAATAAGAAAAAGTATATGTGATCAGCATTAAAGAGCAGGAGGGTTCCCTTACAGATGATTCTTGTGAGAAACCAGACATAGGATGTAATGTTGGAATAAGCAGAATATCCAAAAGTAGAAACGGCCTTGGGAAGGACAAAGTTGGGAAAAGTCCAAGAGCAGAATCGGCATTGAGACAAATGAAAGTCCAGGCAACTCCCTAGGCAAGAACGGCCTTGAAGATGAATAAGTTGGGACAATTCCAGATAGGGAACCTAAAATAGTGGTCTTATCTATGAAATAATAAGGCTTAATTGGAACAGAATGCTTACTTACATAACACCAAGCTCAATGTGCACGCGCCACCTGCCAGGTTATCCAGAGGACAGTGAGGAAGACGTCGGCCTTCATCCAAGAAGACCCCGAAGAGTCCAGAAGACCCCCGAGCAACAATGGGAGCATGCACTGTGTGGAATAGTGACGTAGATATTACGAATGGAAAATGGGAGGAGATTTACAGGAACTATTGGTGAATCTGTATTAGCATACAGTATAAAAGTTGTGCTTAGAGCCTTTTGCCTTCATACATGAAGCAGGGTGAGAGGCCCACCCCGTACCCCGATCGGTTTTGCTTATGCTTTATCCGAACTACTGCCAAATTTCTATTTGTAACTACTTCATTATATTTGATTGTATTGTTATTTTATACCTCAATTAAAATTGCTGCTAAATTTTAAATCTTGTGGTTTGTTAAATTGGACATATGGGACCTCATTCATGACAATACAGAGCATACATTACTCAAATATTCCTCTGCAGACCCCTGCTGAGGCACTCGGGATGTCCAGCCTCTTGCAGAGGTTAGAATACACCTTTGCTTCCTGGAATATAAACCCTGAAAACAAAATATTTGACCCAGGGCTTCATGGGTAGTCAAACAAGTACTTGTATGATTTCTTCACCATAAGTTCATTGCCCACATTTGAAAATTCTGAGCCACTTTCACTGGTTCCTGGTACTTTTGCTGAGAAAGGGAAGAAGAATTGTGCCCCTCTCCCCACTTTGGTTCTTGGCGTGGATTGAGGCAGGGCTTACACCACTGCCTCAGTGGTCAGGTGCTTGAGATACAGAACACAAAAAATGCTGCTCTGTCCCTTATACCTTTGCTCTGTCTCCTCTCTAGACCTGCTCTGCCTTTTTCAGAGCTCTGGAAGAGCCTGATCAGAATCAGGAATTGAGGTCTGGAGCACTGAAGCCTGCACGTGCAGCACAGATTCCTCTGACCTGCTGTGGCTGTTACACTGATGAGGACCAAAGTCCCATAACCTACTTTAACCAGCTTTAGGCTTTCTTTGCAAACACTTTCTTTGCACTTAAACGTGATTTCAGGTTGATCAAAACCACTCTGAATGTGGTAAAATTGATCTGCATTTGTAAATGGCTGCTTATGGTTAAAGTGTTGGAAGAGATTTTTAAAGTAATAGTAAGAGTTTGTGTTCAACAGGAATTCAACACCTTGTCTTTTACAACATTTGCATTAAATTTCCTGCTCATTTAGATGGCATATTTCAAAAATATTTTGGTCTCCTTGTTGGCATAAAGAAAGCAAAAGAGGTTTTTGGTGTTACAAGTGTTAGGCTCTGGCAGTGTTAAATCTGGTCTAGACATTGAATACATGGTTGTTTTCAGGGACAGCTAAAAATACATCTCTTTGCTCTTTTCTTTATGTGTGGGTTGGTTTTTTTTTTTTTGTTTTTG
Source organism: Ploceus nigricollis (assembly GCA_013399945.1). Classification (NCBI taxonomy): domain Eukaryota; kingdom Metazoa; phylum Chordata; class Aves; order Passeriformes; family Ploceidae; genus Ploceus; species Ploceus nigricollis. The sequence continues at coordinate 241,178 of VXBC01005973.1, read as the reverse complement.
TGGTTTTTGTTTGTTTGTTTGGTTGTTTTTTTGTTTATGTTCTGGGCAATAAAGATGCCTTAGCTTATCAATAAAGTATCAAGTAGTATCAAGTATCAACAAATGGGTCAAAGAATTTTCCCACCCTGATGATAACTCCATCTTGACTCCATACATATGCCTTTGTAGCTTGAGATCTTAAGGCAACTTTCATTAAGGACAGTCTGCTTTATTTATGGCACAATCTAAAAAACAGGTTGGGAGAAATAGCATTGACCTATATATAATTATTTGATCTAGATATTGGAGGCTGAGTCAACTCTGGGGCATTTATATTTCCTTCTTTTCTTCAGTTCACTGCTACTTATTCTTATCAAATCCAGTCAACTGTAAATTCAGGAGGAGACAGACTATAGATCCACCTGAGCATTATGAGCTCCTGACATTAAACCCTAATGATCTGAAAAATCCAACAACCATTAGCAGAAATGTTTCATCCCTCTTTTGGGTCTTAAATCCAGAGAGAATCTACCAGGCTTGTCCTGTTCATTCACATGTGCCTTCTGTTGTAGGTTCCTTTTTTTTTGTTCCCAAGAATTTCTACTCTTTAAAGGTAAGGTGGAAGTTCCTTGGTTTCCAGTGCCATCAGCTATAGGAGCAGCTCCTAAAAAACACAGATACAGCTGTTGCAGGCTCCTCTGTAAAGTCCTTTTCTGATATATTGTGGGAAACGACCTCTGCAGGCAAGCAGAGGGTATTTATTTACCTGATCTCTTTACATCAACTTCCGCTGTCTGCATCCAGCTCTGCTCAGCTTACACTTCCCCTGTGCTCTGGAGCTCTGTCCTTGTTTTGGCAGCTTTTCCACGCTCTCTTTCTTGTTCCCCTTGATGCTGTGACAGGCACAAGGATGTTGTAGCCTTCTCCAGTGGGGTGTGCAAACTGGATCTGAGCTCCCTGGGGCAGGGATTGCACTGGGCAGAGGGGGTGTGCAGTGGGACAGGGCAGGGACAAGTGTCAGAGCAGCACATACTGTTAAAACTTGGTTCATTCTCCACGGGGCTTGGCAATAAGGATTTGTGCAGAGTTCTCACAGAGGGAAAATGAAACGATGCCTTAATTTCAGCTTTTCTATTTTTCAGATTCTGTGCTGCTTTAGTGTGTGGGTCTGGGCTTCATAT
>VXBC01005973.1:219552-240004 GCA_013399945.1 Ploceus nigricollis | reverse complement strand
ATTGTTTGGCTCTGGTGGCCAATCACGACCACCTGTGTCTGGACTCTCTCAGGGAGGGAGTCATGAGTGAAGTTACAGAGTGAGTAGTTAGATATGGTAGTTAGAGGTTAGGATGTAGGTTTAGTATCTCCTCTTTAAATAATACATTAATGTATTGTAATATACTTATAATAAAGAAATCATTCAGCCTTCTGAACTGGAGTCAACATCATCTCTTCCCATCTCGGGTTCACCTGCGTTTTCCCCGTGACAGGTCAGCCTTCACAGGGCATCAGTTCTGGTGACTACGAAGGGACAGAAGGCATCTGGAAAACCCCTGGACCAGAGGAACACCCAGCTCCTGTCCCCAGCTCTTGCCACCTGCAACCAAAGCAAAGAGCATGAGTGCTCATCTTTAGGGATACAGAAAGAACCTGTGCAATCTTCAATTAGCACAATTACTGACCACTTAATTTAGACCACGGTACCCTGTAGGGTACCCTGTCTTTTGGAGATGATTTCCACAAATTCACCTGCTGAAGGAGTTAAACAGACCCTCCTTTAAGTGCCCAGCTGCTCCTCAGACCTGGGTGCTAAATGCTGTCAGCTCTTGGAAACCTGAGTTTTAATGAACTTCAGCAGATGAAGGTGCTGAGCAGTCTGTACTTTATTTCTATCAGCTTTAAAGACAATGAGCTCCAATTCTTAAGATCTTTGTTTCCAAGGATGTTCTTGGATGGTCTCAGTAGTAGCCCAGTGGTGCATTTTCACCTGTGCAGGACTCTTTACCCTTTTATTTTCTTTTTATAAATAAATACATTTCTAGTCTCTACTTTGTGGCTTGCTGTAGAATAGTCTTACAGGAGATGACCTGGAAAATAAAAGAAATGGAAAACAGATTGTGGCTTCTAAGAACTATCTATGGATTCAAAATACAGGGAAATTGTGATTTGGGAACTCTTTTCATTGCTTTTTCTTTTGGCAGCATAAGATTTAGCAGCATTAGCAAACCTGTGTATGAAGTCTGAATATTTCTGTTCCCTTCTGAGGGTAGAAAGCACTTTTTCTTCCCACCCTCCCTATGTCATATGGGGTTTGTATGCTGTTTCTTCTCTACATAGCACCCTCTTGAGCAAAGAACAAAGAAAAAACAACAAAAAAAAAAGAGACATTTATAGGCACTCCATCTTTTTAAGCCCTGTGAAAAGTGAAACAGGCAGGCTTTCAAGGTGCATTCAGTATTCATCAGGCTACAGAAAAATAGAACAATATGGGGCCTAAAAGATAGTGGGGAAGTGTGGGGGTTGAAATCATAATTGAATTCAGACTGTACCGATCAAGGAAGGGAGAAGAGAAAGGTTTGAACCCCCTAAAGCAGAGGTGGGGATAGAAGTTCCTTTGCTTCGTGCTTCTTTCCAGACTACAGTGGCAGGAGGCTTGCACTGACTGCAGCAAAAGAACCAGCTAATGACAATCCCATTTTATTTTTACAGGGAGAAATACTTAATAGAGAGCATGCTGCTGTGACCAAGGGCTCTGTGAGCCTCAGAGATCTCCCTAAGCATTCCTAAACAGCCTTTTCAAGTTTCTCCTCACCTTGAGAACTCTGCAGAAAAGTTACTTGTGAGGATAAATACAGAGCTTAATCAGAAATTCACAAATGTTGAGGGGACAGGAACAGCCCCAGGAAACTTAGGGGGAAAGTGCCTCTCCTGTCCAGGCTTCTGTTTTCAGAAAAAACCCCTTTTTCCTAAAGTTAGGAGTGGTTTATCCATTGTTTCTATTCCAAGAACTCCAGATTCCAATTTCTTTTCCAGTTCTATGTGTCAGGCCCAGGAAAGCCGTGAGAGGTGTAGGCAGCTCACAATGACAGCCTGCAGCCCTGATGTGAAGCACTACTTTTTATTGCATATAGAAATTCTTTCAGAGAGGTATTAAGCTCAGGGAGATGTAATATTTCATGTGCATTGATTTATTTCTTTTAAAAACATACATTGTAAGTCCTTGTTAACTCAAGGCAGAAGGACCAGAGCACACAGAGAGCTCCCCATGAGCTGCAGACTCTGCTGTGCCTCAGGCTGAGCCCAAGAGCCACCTCAGGCTCCTGGGGCTCTGGGGATGTTGTGTTGAGACATTATTTGATTTTTCATTGCTGGCTTGTTAAAAAAACCATTGCTTTTCAGAAAAGTTTCAGTGTTGAAGAACTTTTGTTGGGATTCCAGCAGGTGTTTTTAGCTTTAGAGCTTGGTTTGTGATTTGGAAAATGAAAGCAATCCTGACATTTTCACCCAGCAGCTTTAGAATAACAACCCTGATTCCTGAAATATTTTAGGAAAAATTTTCAAGAGTCAGAAAACCATTTTGCAGACAACATTTGAATTCAGAAAATGTAAAAGCTTCTTCTAGAAAGTCAGAATTGCTAAGATGAATTACAAATTTAAAAAGAGTTAATGGCAGGCTTGAAAGATACTGAAGGCAAGCAAGATGCAGAGATGCACAGAGCAAACATTTGTTAAGCTTTGTAAAGTGAAAGAATACAATAAAAATACCTAAGACATCTTGTCAACTTAGGCTTCTGCATATTTTTGTGTATGTTTTTTAGGACTCATGTCTCATTACAAGTCAAGGTTTCTCTTGTTTATTTTTGATTTAACAACATTGCATAGCTAATTATAATTCACTGAAATTGCCCCAAACTACTTTTGATTTACTTATGTGATGGATGGTATTTGATTTGTGTGTTTATTTTGCATCAGAGTGGTTAATGGGTTAGAAATAAATGTTGTTCTTCCTGGAGAACAGAGAGTTTTCTTTTGCCCTTGAGAACAGCTACACTCACTTGGGGTTATGTGGTGAAACAGGAGAATCTGGAGGCGTCATTACCACAGAACAAGGAGCAAACACAAATTGCTGCCTCAGAGGTGACAGAAGGATCCTTCCTGGAGCTTGAGAATGGGCTGCTTAGTGTTTTCTGTGAATTGGAAAGCCAAAGAATTGCTGGGCTAAATCAGACCTGAAAAAAGAGGTTTGTGAGGGCACTGGTGAGGAGTTTATGTGGACTAAGTAATAATGAAAGCAGGATCTCCCTGAGAGCTCTGGCAAACTGAGGGTCTTTTCTAAACCTATCCACGGGCTTACAAGAACCTTAACTAAGGGATAATCTTGAATTAGAGAAGGGAAAAGATTTGCTCTCTGGCAGTTAGATAATGGCACAGGGAAATCTTGTTGATTTGGAAAAATACCTCAGCAGCACCAGAAAAATGTGAGGTGTCTTCTGAACAGCCTTGGGTGGTTTTCCTGGAGCACAGGATAATTACCAGCCACAGAGAGAGCAAAGGGGTGGAATGAAGCTGTGGTGCAGCACGGTGGGCAAGCCTGACTCTGAGCCCTGTGTGCATGAAGTAGGTCAGGCTAAAAGGCTGTGCTGCCTCCCCAAACACCTGATCAGCTCCCAGTGTGGGGGCACATCAGGTACAGCAGCCTGGGAGCACTTTCCATTTTCAGTCAATTAATCCTCTCACAGCATGAAATAAAAAAGATCAGAACACGATGTTAAACCTCATTTTGTATTTTCAATTACTAGAGGATAATTATTTTCTTTTTAAGTCTTGGAAGATGACATGATCTGAATACTTGGCTACCTGGCACTTCTGCTTGTGTTCCTGGAAGCAGAGTTCAGCTGGGGCAATGCACGAGATAATTAGGTTTATTCTGTATCTACCACCCTCTGGAGAGAAGTGCAGCACTTCAGTCTTAGGTTTGGGGATTTTGGGCTTCATAAAGTAGGAGTACAGCTGCACAGAGTGAATTTTGAGTGTGGCCTGGGAGCAGCAGAAGGTGGCTGAGTTGCTTTGGACAGTAGTTCAGTGTTAAGTAAAACTGATAGAACAAGGCTTTCATCTTGTTAGCCCTGATTTCTGCACAAGTGAGCAGGGGAGAATAATTCACAAGAGTTTTCAAAGAGAATGGATGTGTTTTTGAAAGTAATTTTGGGGTGGAATTTGGAATATTGCAGGTTTCCCATTTCTTTGAATGGAAAATAACGAGATTTTAATTGTGTGTATGTGTGTGCTGGGTGTATAATTCCCTTTTATTGTACAGGCCTGCTCTTCTCCTTGCAGATTTTTAGTGGATGAACTCCAGTGATTTCAAAGAAGAAATGTGAAGTAAAATGTGAAAGGTGCCAAATATGAATGTAACAGAAAATAAAACTATCAACAGATTTGGCTCAGGTAATAGGTTTTGGCATTGTTAGGATTCAAAAAAAGCTGTATGAAAAGTACCAGGAGTAGCATAACTTAAAATAAGTAAAGCCTTCTAATGCCAAGTAAAAGAATCACTATTTAAAAACATATCAGTGCAGTGTAATCGCTTTCTCTTCTACACAGGGTCTCTGGAGATGCCCAATTTGTATGCTGATGCTTTGCTTCTCTGGGTGCAGTGAATTGCACCTAATTTGGCACAAATTTCTGCTTCTCTAACTTCTTTGGATTCAATTGAAGTTAAGAAATGCAATGGTCTGGGTGACTCATCATGCTGTTAGCATTTCAGAAAGCATCCCTGTGATGAGCTTCACCTTGGGCAGGAAATGGAAAGAGGTCAGGGAGTGAAAATATTAAGAAGCACATTAAGAAAACAGTATTCCCTATTAACATCCTTCCCAGTGAATTTTGTACATCAAGGTGTTGTGCTGGAGATCACATTTCCCATGCAGGTGTTCTCCTTATGCAATAAACAGTCCCTGGAAAAGATTTTTCCTTCAGAGCACAACAAACACAGTCTCTGTATTTTTTTGGGATGCAGATATTGATTATGTTTTATCTTTTGACCTGAATGAGCAACAGCAATGTTTATTTTTATTGGCAGCTGACAAAACAAGAGAAATATATTTATAATTTTCTTATGTGCCTTCAGTTGCATCAACCATGAGCACGGGAGATGCAATACAGTGTATTTTTGTCAACTTCAGTGGGCTTTGCACATGTGAATTTTGACTTAAATATTTCCTCTTGAAGTGTTTTTTTTTTCCTAAGAGGGTATCCACAATAGAAGTTACAGGGAGGGAAATGGCCAGTCCTTGCTTTTTGTGGAAAATGTTTATTCAAGTATTGAAACTGTCAAGAAATCTTGATCAGAGTGAGCTGTCCAAGATGTGACTGTTTCATTTCAGGTCGGCATTTTCAGCCAGCAACAATTAACAGTAACAGCCTAGTGCATTGTGAAAACTGTCTGTAACCCACAACCAACCCTGGGCGCTTTTACTGGCAGGAGAGCTCAAGCTGTCAGCTAGACTCTAGTACATTGAAAGTTGAAACTGGGGTGATTTGGGATAAATTCTCCAAAGTATTGAAGCTTTTAAAGACAGCTGAGTCTAGTAGAAGTTCTAAGATACACAGACCACTTTCAAATGCAGCTGAGTCCATCACTAGGAAACTGGAAGCAGTTTCTGTTACCTTAAAAATGGAAGGAAGAAGGAATGAAAAGCAGCTGAAAATTTGCAGAAGCCTTTTCCCTCATGCAAAGAGTGATGGAGCAGTCAGATAATTAAGATGCATGTGCCACATGACATTAAGAAGCATTTTCTGAACTCTTAATTCAGATTTAATCAGTTGCACATTTTATTCTTGTTGAAGCAGAAGGTCAGTGTAAATTTCTTATGGTGTTTCCCTGTTCCATGTTGAAGGAAGTCAATATATCTGAACATATTAATGGTGGATTTGGCAGTGGGAGGGTAAAATGTGTGGATGTGGCACTTGGGGACATGGTTCAGTGGTGGACCTGGCAGTGATGGGTTCATGGTTGGACTCAATGATCTTAGAGGGATTTTCCAGCCTTAAGGATTCTATGATTCTGTCCTTAAAGATCTTTTCCTACCAAATGATTCTGTAATTTAGTGATCCTAGCCTGGTGTGGTAACAAAAACAGACTAGAGACACAAAAGGGTGACCTTCTGGATAATGCTGTGAGTGTGATTCAGAGAGAGAGACAATGATGAATGAAGCTGCAGCTTTTGCTCTGAAATCTAAAATCTGTTATGCAGGTGTGTATAAAGCTAGCACAGGTTAGTTGGCTGCTAATGTAAGAAAAAATGTAAATGTTTTCTGTCAAGTTCTTCATTTCATGAAGCACCAGTTGGTTTTGTGCTTACTTCATTGCACTCAAACTGGAGGGTTCTCAGCTCAGTTCTACACCACAAAACCATAAAGGCAGGTGTAAGCTCTGTGAATAATTAAATAATGTTAAGCAAATAAAACAGGTTTGGATTTAAATACACTTATGTGGCTTTCACTAAATGTGTTCAACATACAGAATTTGATATATTTCTTGTTCAAAAACATCTCCCCCAAAAGGTATTTAAAGCAGGTGCCTATGAGATGTATATTGCTCTTTGGGAAGATGGGATGACTGAGGTTTAGCAGCATTCTGTTTTGTGATTGTGAAATAGCAACATTGTGGTTTACTCACTATGCCATGTTAACAACCATAGCTAGACTTACAAACCAGAAATGTTTTTCTATGCCATCTTGCACATGATGTTTTTCATGTTGTTTGATGTTAGCTGGAAATGTAACTTGGAAACCTTGACTAGAAATTTTAGGCTAAGAATTTCCTAACAGACAGACTTTTTTTGTTGATGTTCTTGTTACCCAACTCCTCGGGTGTTCAATTTGAGATGTGTGATTTTCAGATGGGAGAATTCAGTGTCTTCTGAAAACAAAGACCCTTAAAATGCCTGGAGGCGAGCATGTAAAGATGAGTGAGGTCCTGCTTAACAGAGCTGTCTCTCACCACCCACCTCCCCCCAGTGTTTGTAATTCCAGGTCATTGTCCCTCTGAAGGCACCAGGCCCTGTGCCTGCCCTGGCCTGGAAGCACCAGCACTTTTCTCTCTCAGACTTTGAGAGCAATGAGGAAGAATATTGAGGAGCAGATGATCCTCTACACAGATCCAGTGTGGCAAGCACGTATTTCTCTCTCTCNTTCTGAACTGGAGTCAGACATCATCATTTCTTCCCATCCTGGGTTCGCCTGCATTTTCTCTGCAATAATCCAGTGATTACCAGAGGGATGGGATTCTGCACAAAGCCTTTACCTGGTGCCAAAGAAGCTCCAGCACCAAATTACCCCTCACTCTCCCTCTCTTTTGATCAGCATCTCCTCAGCTCTGAGCAGCTCACAGCCCTTTCATGCACAGAGCCACAACAGCAAAAACAGACATGAAGAGGTGACACGTTCAGAAGCTCTAAAGAAAAGGAAAACCTGGAGAGATCTCCCTGCACACCCCTGTACCTGAGTGTGCAGGTTATATCTGCTGTGTGTATGCAGGGGAGAGAACAAGGCACTGAACTAATTAATTTTCCCCTCTCATCTGTTCTTTGTTCATGCTGAAGTGATTTGTGCAGTGAAATTTGGCTGAGGAAGAACATTGGCACTTTGCTGCTAATGATGTCACTTAACAAACGCTGCCACTGTGGGGGTAATCAGAGAGCTAGGAACCACCTAAGCTGCACTAGATGTATGAGGTGGATCTGTGCTAATTTAATTCTGGTTTTGGAAGAAATAGTTCACAACCTTGCTAAGTGTGGACAGTACACTGCAGTGATATCTTTTCCCATGAATTCATGAAAAGAGGATTATTGTCAAAATCTGTTTCTAGCAATTTCCACTGTAGAGAATTGCTACAGTATCCATTAACTTAGTTTAAATCTTTATCAAATGATCCATTTTTTGACTGTTCTATAGTTCATAGCACTTAAATTCTTCTTTATCCCATTGGAGTGCTTTAAGCTCCTACAGAAGCCTAATGCATAGAATTGTTCTAATTCTGCTGAAGTACACTCAAATCTCTTTCACCCTGTTAAAGTAGTTAAAATGTCCTTGTACAAGAGGAATATCAGCTATTCAGAGTAGGCTTGAAATAATATATAGAACTTTTTATCTCTGTGAAGGGCTTTCAGATTTGATTTCTTCCTTCTCAAGAGTGCTCACTTTGCATAGGAGAGCAGAGAAAGCTCTGAAGGTTAAATAACTGTGGTGTGTGCATATGGATGTACAAAATCCCCAAGCTGCCTCCCACAGGTCCAGCTCCTGCCTGTGTGTCCAGCTGCAGGGGAAAAATAAGGTCCTACGAGTCCACTGACTTTGTATTTTTCTCTTATTTTGGTAGACATTTTGTTTTCTTTCATCATTGCTCTGCTTTTTTCTGTACTGATGTCACTCCTAGACACTTGCTGTTTCTCCTTTTTCAGACAATAAGTTGCTAGAGTTTCTATTTTTCTATTTTTTTGTCTTTTGGTTTTCTTTCCACTCCTCAGTGGTATGTTAGGATGTCTCCAGTTTGTAGGTAACTCAGATGTACTTCAGAGTCCAGATACACTTTATGAGGATGCTCCTGTTTTCCAGGCTGGCAGGCTTTTCCTTTTGTCCTGTAATTCATTCTTCTCTTACCCCTCTTCTAACCAGGCCACCTTTCTGACGGCTCACACCGCTTGGCTGCTGTAAGTTATTATTTCCTTTCTAGAATATTAAATGCATTCTGCATTCAATCCAGAGAGTGAAGTCTAAGGCTCATATATCCAGCCTTTCTAAGGGAATAAAATGGATAGCAGTGTCTGTGCCCAGCTGGAGCTGGGTGTGTGCAGATGGACCCTCTTTCCAGACCAGCTCTGCAGGGCTGTGTGTGACAGGCACAATAAGTTGTGCATTTAAGATGTACTGCTGCTTTCCCAGCTTTGCTTCTGGTGTATATTCTTTAAAAGCCAAGGTCTCTAGAGAGATTCCTGTTTATGGAGTTGTATAAATTGAGGTTTGGAAGTGCACTGGGGGTTTATTTTTCTTCTCAGATTAGAATTTGAATATGCTCAGGAGCTATGAGGTGCTGCCTTTCAACATTATGAAATATTGCTGAATATCTGATCAGTGACACCTTGCCTGTGAGCAGGGAAGGCTTCCTGCCTTCTGCTGAGCTGCTTTGGGAAGGAATCACAGCTCCTGGCTTTGCATGAGCTATGACAGGTACACTTCAAGGCTTTCCATGCTCCTGTGTGTAAGGATTCACTCCACAGTCCCCTGGCTGTGATGTGTGGCAGTCCTGGCACTGTGCACTTCAGTGCTGCAGACAAAAACCACTTGTCAGAAGTTGTGCCTAAACCTGCAATCCAAGGCTCCAACTGGAAAGGTTTACATCTTTTATTATGGAACTAGATATGTCTTACTTTCCCCGTTTTACATTTAGGGAAAAACTCAAAGCCTTTGGAGTTTTGATTTTCGTGCTGTCTTGTTGGATTCATTGCTGGTGTGTTTAATTAACAAATATTGTAATAACTACCACAAATATCATTGTGGGAGAGGTCTGTTAGCATTGCTGGATCTACTCCAGGATTAAACTACGAGCAGCCTCCTCTGTGTCAGTGATTTGCTGCTTGCTTGGGTGTGGGTGCTGGCTGTTGCTTTTAAAGCAGCCTAACTCATTACATTAATGAATATGTTGCCCGCTACACAACCCTTGTATCCTAAAATAAGTGTTTTGAATGTAATAGGAGATATAAAAGGAGTAAGAAAATGACTTACCTGCAGGTCTATATACATGGTAGGACTAGAAAGACCAACTTAAACTCCTTGTCTATATTCCCCACTACTAAGCCACTACATGCTAAAGATAATTCTCCATAATCATATAACCTTTCCCCAAATGCCTCTAATTGTGTTAGTAAACTTATTTCACTGAGCAGCTTTTCTTACTCTCTGAACAACTTTAAAATAAGGGGTTTTAATCAACCCTGTTATTATTTTCCATTATCACCTTCAGCCTGCTTCTTTTGGTGTTATTGGTTCTGACCACTGTGACTAATTTCTTATTTATCCATTTCTGTGCTATGAAGCTTTTACATAATCAGTTATTATAATCTGTGCAGAACTTTTATTGAAGTGCATTTCAGAGGCTTTTTGGTGCGAGGTAGGTTTATTATTATGAAAACAATCTTTATACTAATTTAGACATCAACTAATCTCTTATTTATTCAAGTGAGGTAGTAAGATTGAATTATGTTTCTATAAATTTTCTGTGCTTTCTCAGGAACATATAAATTGTTTGGAGCTTTTTGTCATCATTGTTTTGCTCAGAGAAAATGTATTACAGTAAATTTACTGCTTTGTACCGTGCTGTGTTCCTTAATACTCCACCATGCAATGTTTACTTTGATTGAAAGGGAAATTATTTCTCTGTGTGTAGTAACATGATTCTGCAGGCCAAGTAACACTTGAACATGGAGAGAGATGTAAGTGTGGAATTCAGTTTGCTCCTGCTACACAATTAGGGCTTGCCAAAGAGAAGATGAGCCTGGCAGCACTCAGCAGGGTGTTAATTGACATAATGTTGATCACCTGGGCCTGATTATCCAATTAGACATCTACCTACCCACCCCACCTGACAGGCCCTGTTTGGGCACAGGGACCCTGGGAAGGGGAGGCAGTGCTAAAAGCCTTCCTGCAGCTGAGGTGAGTGTCTCTCCTCTCCCCTTGTCCACAAACGCCCTCACTTAATTGTAGGAGTCAGCTGGGATGATCAGGCACCATTGGCAGAATCAGTTGGGGTGGAAGAGCCCTGTGAGATCATCGAGTCCAACCTGTGACCCATCCCCACCATGGCAACCAGCCCTGAGTGCCACGCCCAGACCTTCCTTAAACATCTTCCAAACGGTGCCTCCACCACCTGGGCAGCCCATTCCAATAACCAGTCACCCACTCTGGGAAGAAATTCCTCCTAATGTCCAACCCAAACCTCCCCTGGTGCAGCTGAGGGCTCTGTCCTGCATTCAGCCTTGGCCAGACCCCAGCAGGCTGTTCCTGGTGAGGACCAGCTCCATGTCCAGGTGTCCCTGTGTGGCCCTGTCACTGCTGGCTGAGTCTGTCACACCTGGCTGAGCCCCAGGGCCTGGCAGTGGAGCTGAGGAGCCGTGGTGGCTGCTCTGACCCTGCAGGCGTTGCCAGTGCACAAGCCCTGCTCCTGGCACAGGTGGCCCGAGTTTGGGGTGATTGTGCTGTCCCTCCTCCCAGGGCAGAGTCCTGCCAGCTGCAGGTTTGGGCAAGGAGCCCACAGGTGCTTCCAATCAGCCAGGACTGGCCCCAGGTGCCCTGAGCTCTGGATGGGCAGCACAGAGCCTATATCAGGAGCTCAGCCTCCGTCAGGGCTGTAGAGCTCCTGTGGAGGCTACCAGGTTGTGGAGGTGCTTGCTGCTGGCTCCAAGAAACAAGGTATTTGTACATGAAAACTCTTTATTTGTCAATGGAAAATCTCCCTGGGTTTGTGTTCCTACAGGGCTCCACTCTGGTTGTTTTGCTGGGCAGGTCTGTTCTTAGTGTTGCCTTCTTTTAATGCCAGAAAAATTATCTAGTGGATGAATTTAATATTATTAATTTCCATGTTCGGATAATTTTATGAAACCAGCATAGCGTGTGATACCTCAATTTGATAACTGGGCAATGTGGCCCTGCAGAACGTGTGGCTACTGGGAGCACCAGGTCCATCTGGAAGTGTTGCTCCTGTGGTGGCTGCAGATCTGAGGCCTGTGGGTGTCCCAGCAGCAGGTTTTTTGGAAGCAATAGGGATTTGCTTCTTTTAAGGAAAAGTAGGGAAGGTATTAGCTTTGTATGGGGGGGAAAAAAGAATGTGATGAAGTAGAAAGCAAAGATTCTTTGTGTTCTGAGATTGGCCTGGATTCAGGAAACACTTGGCTCTTGCCACTGAATGCCTGTTTGATCTTGGGCAAAGCATTTAATTTTGCTTGAATTCTTTTTGTCAAGTTGTGATCACAGATTTTTTGTTATCCTCTGCCTGTCATTCCTCTTTGAGTCAGGAGCTGCTCAGGGCCTGTTTCTGTGGTTTTGAACATCTAGCACTGAATGTGCAGAGGCTCTGTGCCTTCAGGGCCTGCTGGAGTGTCTGTGGGAGCACCCAGCTGGTTCCAGCAGTGCTGGCCCAGGGTTATGTGAGCTCACAGTGGGACTTGTCCAAGACGATGTGGATGCCAATTGATTTCTTAGGCTGTGGCTTCTTGGGGGCTTTGTCTTTTCCAGCAGTGCTGGCAAGTTAGGCTTTAAGGCTTTTTGCCGTAATTTTAGATGTTGATAGAACTGCAGGAGAAAGAACTTGCATTTTCTATAGGCTGATGTGATAAAAATAAAGCATTCACCTGGTCAGCCATATTGGTACTGAATTTACTTGCCTTGTTCTATAACACTCAGTATGTTGCTTGACTTGATATTTTGGAAGTGTGAGATGAAGGGCTGGCTGTAAATAGTGCAGGTGCCCAGGGACTGGATCCAGAGCTCTCTAGAGCTTTTAAAATTCAGCTCTGCTCAGTCAGCTGGAGTTCTCAATGCTGGGTGGATTTGAATTCTTTCAGCTTTATTTGAATCTTGTAAGGTGGGAGCACATTCACAAGTCTGAAATGCCCAGTAATGCTGTGGTGTTTTTGTCACTCTGTGTATTTGCAGTATATTGAGGTATGTTTGGTGTCTACCAATGTGCCAGCAGATATTTGGTCCTCTTTGCTTCTCCCACAAATGTTTATGTGTATTAAGCTGCTCTTTTGCTCTAGCTGTCAAATGTTGAGGAGCTGCTTGCCAGTTACTGCTGGAAGTAGAGCTAATGGGAAGGAAGGGTGAGGGATGATGTGTTAGATTTTTCTGTGACTTATTTCAGAAGTCTGAGGGCCATGGGTGTCTTTCTCTTAAGAGCTCAAAGTTTCCTCCTTAATGCATGAAGGAAACTCTCTTGGGAATTAATTATCCTGAGTATCATGAAGGTCTGGGAGACTGCAGTGTTAATGAGCATGAAAACTAAGCAGACTTCCTGAAAAAAGTCAGAAGCAGCAGCAGCTACCTTTGATAAGTTCACAAATAAACCATTCTAAATGTGCAAGGCAAAATTGCCACGTAAAATCTTCTCAAATGAAGGAAGTTGCTGTGATTTATGGGATTTGAAATCCTAGGGAAATGTTGAAAGAAGATTACGTTGTCCAAATTATGTCATCTTCTGGATTTGAGAAAAAAACCTGAAGATGTGTATGAGGTCTCTGATCAATAGCCACATTTACTTAACCTTGAGGCCTGGCTGACCTGCAGTGTCTCAGGCAAGAAGAGGTTGTAAGTCTTGGCAATGCTTGGAGGAACCTTTGTATTTCATGACTTTGGAAATCTAAGAAGCAGGAGTGTGTCTAAATTTATTCTTCTAGGTCACAAAAGGAGCACACAGTGTAAGAGGAATGGTGCCCCTCATTAATTGCATCATTTGATAACAGGATGTAATTAGCAGATTTGAATGAGGGCAGTGATAGTGGCAGCTGTTATTTACAGAGGACAGTGTGTGCCCCAGTGCTCTAATCTGTCTGGAAATGATTGTGGCACTTGCTCCTATCCCTGCCTCTGCACTGGCATTTTGTGCTGTGAAATGGACCCCTATTTGTTCCACCTGGCAAAATTAATTTTGTGCCTACTTGTTGAACTGACCTGAGACAGTGTGTTATTTGTTAATCCATTATTAAATTTAAAAAGCCTGGTTTAACATTAACCAAGAAATTGCACCTTAGTGAAATCTCTTACACAAGACTGAAGTGAAAAAATAAAACCCTGCTGTGGATTTTCCATTACTTTTGCTGCATATACCTGGAAAACAGCTCCAAATGGAGCCCTCTGAGACCCATCTTGGGACTGGGAGGTTTCATATCTTTGTCAGTGACCCAGAGGAGGTGATGGAATGTATCCTCATGGATGTTGTGTCATTGCAGGACACCAAACTGGGGTGCAGGTAATGAACTCAAGGGCTGTCCTTTGGCAGGACTGAGAAAGGAACAGGAGGAATAAGCATCTCATAGAGACTTACAGGGCAAAGGCAAATTGCTGCTGCTGAAATCGTGCTGGGGGGTTCTGGTGAGCAGAGCAGGGCTCAGCTGGTGGCTGTGGCAGTGACAGGGCTGAGCTGGTGGCTGTGGCAGGGGCTGGGCTGTGTCCTGGGCTCAGCTGTGTCCTGGTGGCAGTGACAGGGGATGGGCTGTGTCCTGGTGGCTGTGGCAGTGACAGGGGCTGAACTGTGTTCTGAGCTGCATCNCAGGGCTGAGCTGGTGGCTGTGGCAGGGGCTGGGCTGTGTCCTGGGCTCAGCTGTGTCCTGGTGGCAGTGACAGGGCTGAGCTGTGTCCTGGTGGCAGTGACAGGGGATGGGCTGTGTCCTGGTGGCTGTGGCAGTGACAGGGCTGAGCTGTCCTGTTCTCCATCAGCTCAAGCACAGCCCATGCCTGCAGGGGAACCAGGACTCACCTGCTGCTCGTTGCAGCCAGCCTGGAGCACAGTCTGGTGTGAGGCTGGTGCAGGATGGGAGGAGGGTGGATAAACTCGGGTGAGCCCAGAAAAGGGGCCACCAATGGGACTGGGACTCCTGAACCACGAGGGGAAGCTGGGAGAGAACTGGGTTTGTTTTTTACCAGCTGTTAGACAGGACATGAGGAGTCACTGAGGAGATGGAGCTGGGCTCTCCTCTGGGGTGTACAGTGGGAGGATGAGAGGCTGGCCAAAAATGGAAAAGGAGGATGATCCCAATGGGTAGAAGGAAAAAAAAATAAAAATCATTGGAAGAAGTTTCCCAGAGAGGGTTTGGAATCCCTTTCTTGGGAGTTTCAAAGGTCTGCTTGTTCTCACCCAGCTTTTGGAGTTCTCCTCTGACCTGAAGGGTTTTATCTTTGGAAGTCCTTAGAAATAGTAATGAATTCTTGTTGGGCTAATTTTTGTCTGATAAATGAATGAAGCAATGTAGTTTAGGATCATTTAATCTCCCTACTTATGTTTTGACTGCTAGATACCTCTAAGTCCTGAAATTTGGAACAGTTTTTGGAAGTTGGACACTTCTTAGCTGCAGTTATTTTTAATCAAAGTTTCTAAGCAAAACCATAAACTTGTCTGCAGACTCCCTCCTGATATAAGCTTCTTAGCTGTAATCCAGATTTTTAATATAACCACAGCCAAATATATCTCTTGAAGGATGCTTTTTTTTTTTCCTTTTAACCAGTGCTTGTGTGCAGTTGGCACCTCCCAGGTGTGATATTAATCCTAATTGACTGTAGTTAATAAATTCACTGATTTCATAGGCATTACTTGCAACAGCAGAATGAAGGGTTGATGATAATTGTAGAATATTTATTGTTCATTTTCTCCCTTTGCCTCTCGAGCTGTGTTTGTACAACAGTTTCATTTTATTCTGTGTAAGAGGCAGAGTTAAACCAGCAAAGCCCTCACTTGGTCAATCTACAGCTCATTTCCACCTCTGTGTTTAATGTGAAATATTCTTATTAGTACACTAAATTTCCTTTAAACACTCAACACTTTTTTCACTAAAATGTCTTTTACAACAATTAGGGGTTTGATGGGTGAGTAGTAAAGTTTGTATTTAATTGGAGGATTCTTTATTTTAATAAAGAGAAGTTTTTAACAATAATGCTCAATCAGTAAAATCAGTGTAAGTTCTGTGAAAGGTAAATTGGAACAAACGTGGCACAATTTGTTAAAGGATGGTCTGAACTGTTAGCAAAGACTAAGGAAAAATAAAAGCAGCAGCTTTCTTGACATGCAAGGCAATGTATAAAATTATAAAATCACACAGGAAGAGAGAAATGGCTTGGCTGTGGGAACCTTTTAGCAGAGTAGTTGGTGATATGGATAAGATGTTTAGTGATGTGTTTATTTAGTGAAATTCTTCATTCAGAAATCCAAACCAAGAGACAACCTAAACCCAGATTTTAGCTTTATTTTTTAAATACAATTTATTTCAATTGAGCTTAATAGCTTGCCAGATTGAGAGTCTAATTGTTTGCATTTTATTGTCAAATATTAGGGTTAATTTGGTGTACTACATTCCATTATTTGATACTTTAGAGCCCTAGTCCTGTTTGACTTACAAAATACTGTTCAGTAGTTGTTTGTCTGCATCCAGAGGACTTTTTTGCACTTGTGTGCAGTGGGAAGAAAACAAAGCTCTGGTGTGTAACTGCATTAGATTTGAAGTGGGGAAAAACACATGTGGTGACAGTCGCCAAGTTTTGTCCTTCTAAATTTTGAATTCCGTGAACATAAGAACTCATGTCAAACATGCAGCGAGCACACGGTGTTTGATTTTTGTGTGGTGATGTGAAAATGGTGTTTTAAAGAATCTTTGGTCTGTTTTCTTGCTCAGAGCTGTGGACTGACTGCTCTGTGCTGATAATAGGGAGGAGACTGAACTGACAGGCTGCTCTGTCTTTTCAAAGTGGTCCATCATGAGCAGTGCTCTGCAGCAGCTCTGACCTTTCACTGGCCCGTGCTGATGGAGGCAGTCTGTACACACGGATTTTAGACCACAGTCTGCAGTGAATAATGGGAATTGCATTTTTCTCCCTCAAAGCCAGTGGTGTTTGCATGGGGCAAGGTCTGTGTGCTGTTACACCTCTGCATAACACTGATACTTGTTACTGCAACACTGAGAAAAAACATGAAATCCAGCTTGATTATTTGGGTTTTTCCAATTCAAGATGAAAGGCCTCATCACTGGGGAAGTTGTTGGGTAGTCCATCTGTGAGTGAGTTAACAGTGTTTAAGACAAGAGAAGGAAATTTACAGTAATTACAAACCTCAAAATTAGGGGAACAAGCCCAAAAGGGCACAGAGCTTTCTGCTGCCACAGGTGGATTTCTGATGCTTCACACATTTCAAGAGAGGTATTTTGATACTTGGTCAAAGATCAGTTGAGTTTGAAATGCAGGTTTCTTCAATAATAAGTACAGGTCATGTGCTTTGAGGAAAACCTAAATCCCTGAGATCCATTAAAAACAAAATTGGAAAGAACAGATCCTGGTCCCAAGTATCAATAATAACAACATAAATTGGCAGGGTTTGGCTTGTATACTCAGCACAATTTGACAGGAAGGGTGTGCTGATGTCTGTTTCAATAATTATTATTATTAAATATTCCTGTTTTCAGTTAGGTTTTACTGATAGCAGAGCTTTTTTTTGATCAGCACTCCAAATTTCAAGACATTTTTGTTTGCTCTTGAATTAAGACCTGCTTAACAGTTTGTTCTGGGGAATCAGACCTCTCTAGAGTATTTTCCTTTGGGATAAGTCTTGTTGTTTTAAGTAAATGAGCTTTTGTGTGTGTCAGGAAGATTGCACAGTGATTTCTCTGTAGAAACTGATTAAAAGGGAAGGAATTGCTACAATTGCAGATTCATAATATTTTTTTTTTTAATTTCCAGTATGATTTACTGAGCAGGGCACTGAGCTGACAACGACCTGGATTCTCTATGCTCTTCTGCTGATTCTCTGCTCTGTGTCCTTGAGCAAGTCCCTTCCTCACACTTGGTTTGGCATGTCTGGTTAGATTATGAACCCATCAGACCAAGGCTGTGTCTTGCCATGTGGCTGGAACAAAGAGTTTGATTGTGTTCTCAGTCAGGCTTTCTGAGCACAAGCAGCACCCTCAGAACACCTTTGTGCTTTTTCAACCAATGTATTGGAGCTGCTGAGCTGAAACATGGAGATGCTGAGTCAAGGTGCAGAAAACAGCAGGGAAATGGTTGGTTGGAAGCACAACACTTCAGCATGTGTGGTACATCCTGAAAACATCCAAGGCTTGGCTTCACTGAAGGAAACCAGGTCATTGGTACTTGGTTAATAATGTTTAATATTTCAGTATCTGAATTGTAAACCCTTGGTCTGTGGGCCTGCTCAGTCAGCTGTGGGAATATCTGAAAACCTTTATTCTATTTGAATAACACAGAGTCACAGGCTGGTTTGGGTTGGAAGGGACCTCAGAGCTCATCCAGCTCCACCCCTGCCATGGGCAGGGACACCTTCCACTGTCCCAGGCTGCTCCAAGCCCTGTCCCGCCTGGCCTTGGACACTTCCAGGGATCTGGGGGCAGCGACAGCTTCTCTGGGCACCCTGTGCCAGGGCCTCAGCCCCCTCCCAGGGAACAATTCCTTCCCAATATCCCATCGATCCCTGCCCTCTGCCAGTGGGAAGCCATTCTCCCTGTCGATCTTGTAAAACATCCTCTGGATCTTGATATATATAGAACTTTCAGATGCAAGCAGTAGGGGCCACTGTATTAGCAAACACAGTTATTGAATAATCCCAGAACATGGTTTGTTCCTTTTAGACAAAGAGTGGAAATTAGTGTTCAGAAACTGAATGATCATTTGAAAAAAAAATTTTTTTTTCTTTTTAAACCACTTTCTGGTCACTTTGGTATGGGTGATGGAGGGCAGTAACAGGAAAAAAGATAATGAATTAAGACACCATTGAAGGTCATGAATGTAATTATTTTAACCATTATAAGTCTCTTTTAGTCTCATGACTGAAACAAAGGCATAATGTAGATTTTCACTATTACTCGGAGCAAGAAAATCCACGTAGAGCTGAGGTTAATGATACTGGGTGTGGTGGGACCCGATGGGAAGGGATCCCTTTGTTGCTCTGCTACTTTCTCCTTTTTGGTTGATGATTTTTCTTCTTTCCTGCTTTGTTTCCCTTCCCCCCTTTTCTCTGATCTACTGAATAAATGTAATCTTTTGAGCCTTTCTCAAAGAAAATAGAGCTAATAGCTGTGTTTAATATCCAATGCAATCCCAAAGACAGCAGCCTGCTGTGTATAAAACCACAGTTGTGTGCCTGCACCTCTGTGCTTGTCTGTTAGGTTTGGAGGGTTATGTATGAGAATATATGGCAGCTGCAGCACAGCAGATGAAATACAGCTCTAATTGTCTGTGATCAATTGGAACGATGTAGGTCAAGTAGAAACTGCATTTTTGAGCTTTCTCATCTTGTCTCCTGCCTTTGTCTAAAACAGCATTGCTTGAAAGGAAATATCAAAACAGCACAAACCCAAACTTCTTAAAAATATTCATTTAGTTTCTAGAGAAATGAAGCTTTTTCTCAGCTTCTCCTGACAGTCTGAGTTTATATGGTTGATATCACTTGTTTTTATATTTTCATTGTTTCATCTCTCCCTGTGTTTGCTAACTTGGAACCCATTTAAACTGTAATAATTGTTGCATTTCAAATGAGAATTCAGTTACTCTCCAGAGCTATGGCTTGCTCCATGGTTACCTGGCATGTCTGGCTCGGAACTTTATAGTGTTGTTTCATTTCCTAAGTCATAACCATTGATGACATCAATGGCACGAAATGATGTCAGAACATGCTGTAAATACAGCAGCAGCAGCTAAGGGTCCTGGTTCAATTTCATCCTCATTTATGGCATTGTCAGTCCTTGTTAGCTCCAGCACCTTCCTGAAGGCTGACATATGTAAGTCTGTAGGTGTGTTATTAATTTTGCATCCATCAATACACTCAGATGAAAGAGTGTGAGGGAGGTGTCACAGACACACTGCAGTCAGCCCTGCCAGGACAGCCTGGAGGGGAGATGTTACTACATGACAGCTCTGGGTTTATCCAAACAGCTAGGCAGGCTGCAGGAGGAGGGAGAATCAGTTTCCTTCAGATCTTCCCAGTTTTGCAGTTAATAGAGAAAATATGTGTACAGAAATCTGGCACACATAAAATTAAAATTGGTCCCTCCCATAGTGCAGAAGGTCTGACAACACAAATATTACTTAGCATTTTAATAGTGAAATGAACATGATCTAATACCCTCAGTTTCTTTGCTTTCAGCTTTTGAGAGAGCCCATTTCTCTTGAAAACAACAGCCTGATAGGCCATGAATATATTTCATTTGTCTTCTTTGTGAGAGGCAAGAGCTATGTCTTCTTCCTCTGCCAGTGTTCACCTTCACTTAATTTTATCTGTGGTTTACAGCCATCTCTGAGTCAAATATTGCATCTGTAAATGCAGATGTGTGGTGCTTGGAGCAGCTGGGGTCAGATACAGGTTGGTGCCCTGAAGGTGCTGCTGCAAAGGAAAGACTCGACAATAAGGGAAGGAGGAGAGGGGAAAATGTAGCTGCATGTAATATTTGACATCTCGTGCTTTGAGTTATATGAAGTAGCAAACTGTTGGTGAGATTTACTGGATGGCAAACTGAAGCTGAGCTGTTTAAACATCCCATAGTCTACTACAAAACAGCTGCAGGAAGGTTGTTCTTTTTGAAGTGCTGCATGTTTGTATGTAGAGAAATGTGTGTTTTTCTTTTCACCCCTGGCAGCCTGGGAAGGAAGCTGGTGTCGTTCTTTCAGCTGGCACACCCTTGCATGGTTCCTCAGGTACCTGTGCAAAAGTCAGGCTGAACTCTCCCAAAAGGCTGTGAAAGCTGGATTATTGTTTCCCTTTGTGTTATGTTGATTGTCGTGTTCCACTGTGGGGAACTACAAGGAGTTAATTTCATCCTGGACCGTCTGTTTTAAACTAACTAAACCAAGAAAATCTTGTATCTGAGAACTGTTTATTGGTAACAAAAAAAAAAAAAAAAAAAAAGACTCACCTGACAAAGAGC
>VXBC01005973.1:170100-219437 GCA_013399945.1 Ploceus nigricollis | reverse complement strand
ACTAAAGAGGACTAGAAAAGACAGCAAAGGAGGAAGGAAAATGAAACAGCATGGGGGAGAGAGAGAAGGGGAGACAGAGAGGAAAAGCAGAGTTACCACCAGAGGGTTGGGGAGTGCCGTGTGGTTGGAGAACATCTCTGGAGGGCAGTGTCCTGCTGGCTGCCTGTCCCATGTGAGGTGTGAAATGGTTACCAGGAAAAGCCTCCCCAGACAGAGATAAGGCTTTCTCCCATCTTCTCCTGGTTGCCTCCTGCAAGTGCCACACGTGCCACCCATGCCCTACATGCCTCTGACAGGCGGTATTGAGACATTTTTAAGGTCTAAGACATAAATTAAGGTTTACTGGCTCCTCACATTGAGGGAAACCATCTCTGTTGAAGGGACATTTGTCCTACCCTGGGAGTTGTGTGGTTTATTTCTCATGGGACTGCCTGAGCACCTTCAGGAGGCCACTGAGCAATGTGCATTCCCAGGGGATGAGGAATCCTGCAGTGGGGTGCATGGACATGCTGGCAGGGCAGAGGGCTCGTGGCTGTGCAATGGAACATAGAGGAGTGCCCAAGTCTCAACAGATGTCACTGTGTATGATGTGAATCTCAGGATCACCTTCAGGAATGATCCTTGTCTTTCTTGGAGCTTGGTTTAGACTTGGTTAGAAGTCTGTTATTGAAGTCAATGATACATCCAAAAGGACTTGTGGAGAGGAAGGAACCTGGCTGTGCTACTCTTAGCCAAATACTTCCTGAAATGCATAATTTCAGGGAGAAGATAGCAAGTTACACCATATTTTTGCACTTTTCTCTCACTTGACAGAAGAGATTTAAAGGTCTGCTCTGATTTGTGTAAATGTCCATTTTGTAAATAAATTCCCAGAAACCTAATGTCATTGAAAATTGGGGAGAAAATAAAACCCTCTAGCCCTATATTTGAAGTGATAGAGAATCAGGCATTACTTTTTCTGGCAATGATATGCCAAGGAAAATACTCCAAATACACACATTTTTGCAGGATTTTGTCCCAAACTTTATACAGCCAAACCCCATAGAGATGCAGTGGTTCAAAGTTCATTGGTCTAGAGCTGAGCAACCTCCAGTATTCAGTTTCCATTGGGTCTGAATCTCCTCACCTCTGATGTTAATTAGATCTTCAGTCTTTGATTTCTTATCACTCTTTTGATTTCTTATCAGTCTTTTCCAGACCAGATGTCTCCAACTCTGCCAGAGGTGGCATCTGAGGGCAGATGTTTGTAGATGGCCACTGGTGCTCAGTTGATGGCCTTTTCTCCTTCTGGGTGTCTTTGGGCTGCTCCCAGTCTGTTGGAGTGTTAAGCCCATCTCCTTAGAGTGATGCTACAGATCTCAAAACTAAAGTAAATTCTTTTCCCCAAGGCAAAGCCAAGTCAAGCCTAACTAGAGAGAAAACATAACACTTTAGAAGTTATATTGCTTCCAAGGCTGATGCTGTGGGATTTTTGGATTTCTCAAAAAACAGGTACTGCTGTGGGGTCAAATGGTACAGCCAGGGTGCTTTGTTCTGTAGGGGGGATCTCAGTTAACTTCCATTTCCTCTTCAGAGCTTTTTTTGCAGGATTAAGAAAGACAGAATTACCTGGGTTGCATTTAGTGGGGCAGTTCTCTTAACGATGTGAGTTCTTAAAATGCTGCAAGCTAAGTATTAAAACTTTGCTTGGAGGATTCAGAGCTGTGCCTGAGCCTGTGCATTTATTCCATTACAATCTGGATCTGTATTACTTGAAATAAAAAGACATTTCTTAAGCATTACACAAAAGTTTGAGGGTTTTTAATTCTGAATCCTGAAGTATTTAGCTCATGAGAGTATAAATGAACCAAACTATTCAGCACCTTAGGGCAATGTATTTTTTTATTGATCCCAATTCTACGCTATTATTGTTGCTTAATGAGGAACTAATGTAATTTCTAATGAAACCACATGGTTGTTAAGTAGAAGAACTAATGTTCAGTTTCCCTTGTGACAAAATATACTCTCTTCAATTAAAATCCAGGAAGTAAAATTAATACCAATGTAAAATTTTGCAAGAATTAATGTCAAGATTGAAGCATTTTATTATGTATATAAATTACTTGGATAATGAGATTGAAAGCAAGTTATTGGAGTATCTGGGCAATCCATGAGCTCAATGGAGACCACTTAAATGGTGAAATCTGTAGAGGCAGCAGAAAGAATGGGATCTCCCTCATCCTTCTACCTGGCGTTTTCTCTTCCATTTAGTTCCTGCTAAGAACAGGTCTGTACCCACCAAATGCTGAGCAGACCAGCAGCAGAAAGGAAGATTGACACAGAGACTAACAGCCCTGTTCAAATATGAAGCTCAAATGTCCTGTGCTCTAGACTGAAAATGACCAGAACAAAGCATCCATTTCTGGCTCCTGCTCATTACAGAATTACAGCTGGGAGGAAAGGGTCTTTGACACTGCTTGGGTGGATCCCATTTAGCTCATAGTTAGAGAACAAACCTAAAGTGTGCAGCCTGCAGTTGGAATGAGAGAGTCATTTGGGTTAGAAACAACCTCTGATGGGCTCTTGCCCTTTGACAGGACAGGACCCTGTCTTTTTCCCAGTAATTGGGGTCTTCCTTTGTAACCATGGGTTTTCAGAGAGGATGGAGAGCACCCTGAGAATGGTTTTGTCCATTGCCACAGCACTCTGACCCATCTGGCAGCACAGGCTTGTCTGAACAACTGACTGCAGTGCTCTGTGTCTGCTGTGGGTCATGCCCGACTCCTCCAGCCCTGCTTGGAGGGGAATGTGCAGAGCTCCTGCTGCAGGGCACTGCTGCCTCTGCACAGTCCTGTTTCTATCCCTGCTGTGGGGTGGGTGGGCAAGGAAAGAATGTCTGGGCCACTGTGTCACACCAAGTGCCAGAGAATTGCAATGAGGAGACCTCAGTCTGCTCACTGCCTGGCTGTGGTCACTCAGAAGTTAAAAATTAAACACTGCAGGGGAATGAAATATTTATTAAAGCAGATAAAGATAAGTCTCTTTATGATTTAATATAAAGAATTAAACTTCATTAGGTGCAGTAGCAGTGGCTGTTCTCTCCACCCTTCATGGTCTCTTTCCTCTTGGTGCTTTATTTGCTTGGCCATGGGGTTGTTTTTTCTTGCCCTTCTGATGTGCAAAGCAGAGCAGCTTTTACAGGAGCAGGGGAGAAAACCTGGAATTACCAATGGCAGGCAGCATGAGGAATTGCTCTTGCTCAATGGGAGCCTATTCCCAAAGTGGTGTGGGCTGAGAATAAATACCCACATAAATTTCCCTGTTTAAAGCCACTCAACCCCAGTGACTCCCTGAGCTAATTGAAATGGGGGTTGCCCCAAGTGTGGTCTAGCAAAATCACTGAAAGGCTGCTTTATTTTTCCACGTCTGTCAGTTTGATCAGTAATGTGATTTCCCCTCTGCTCTTGTGCTGGAATAATTTTTTTTCCAAAACTAAAATGAATAAGCCATAAACAGTGGTGAAACTGGGTGCCCAAATCCCTTGGGAAGCTCAAAAAATCTTGGAAAAAACCTGTATGCCTGGAAATTGTCCATTTTCTTGCAAGATTGATCTTGTAGCTGTTCTTTCAGGAAATGGTGAAAAGCAATGGACCTGCTGCTGGGTTGGGTTTTTTTGCTGGTATTTGTTTATTCTAGCATGATTTGAGAGAGGGCACCTTCTCAATGGAAATCAAATAACATCAAAAAACAAGTCAACAAACAAAAAACCAAATCAAATAACAGAGGGTTTGTATTTCTGGTCAAACTATCCTGGTCTTGAACCTCCTGAAACAACAATAGTGCAGACTTGCTCTTTTTGGCTGCTTGAGAGAAACACTGACAGATAATGATGAGATTTGCAAGATTACCTCCTGCCTCAGTAAAAAGGAAAATTTAGAGTTTAGTGAAAAGGTTTCCTAAGTTCAGAGGTGGGCTGAGCTCAAAAACATGTTTGTTTGTTTGTGTTGAAAGCTGTAATTGCTCTGCAGTGTTGTTCTAGTGAGCACCTACAGGAACTGCAGGATTTGCAAGAATCACTCACAGCAATATGCTGCCACACTCTCATTTTTAAATTTTTCCCCTTTATTTGTACACTTAATGTGCTCAGCAGAGCTCCTGCTCATTTTCCTGCTGACTGCACTGTATTTTGGAGTGGCACTCTCCTTCCGTGCATAATGGGAGATGCCCATTGTGGATCACTTGCAGGAGAATGTAATGACTCACAGATAGTGTGAGGTGCTTTATTGCATGCTAATTCAAATTACTGCAGCGTAATGATAATTGCTCCTTTATGAAAAGGACCCCAAGTGCAATCTAAATGATTTCCTACCCTCAGAAAACAAAGGGTAGTGCTGATTGGAGAAAAAAAAAATTTGAGCTGGTGGGTCATGACTGGGATTTTTTTTCTTTGAGATTCTTAAATTGAAAACAACTGTAGTTACTAGAAAAAAATGTCCAAGGGCCAGGATGGAAGTTTTGAGCTCTGCTCACAATAACACAAAAAGAGTTGAAAATAAAGATCTTGTATATCCAACAGCTGCCAATCATGCTTTTAACATTCAGTTTCTTGTTATCTGTTCTTCCTCAGAAATTATCTATTTACTGCTGAATGCCATTTTCTTGTCAGCATCCCAAACAGTTAAGAGCCTGACAAATAATCTAGTTAATTTACTTGGCTTTGAGATGAGCAGCAGATAATGCAGATAGTCACCACATGCCCCTGTCAGTGCATCCCATCAGGAGTGAGCTGGAGAAGCACCAGCCTGCACAGGCACCACAGCAGGGCTGTGCTAACACATGTGGGCACCAGTTCTCCTGCTCAAATTACCAGCAGCTTTGAGAAACTGTCCATGTGAGCATGGCTAATTTAAGTTGCAATGATTAAATATAACACAAAGTACAATAAAGGCGTTTTCTAAGTAGGTGTAAATTAGGGTGGCTCAAGTTCTAATGAACAGCTCAGAAAGGAAAGGAGTGGTGGAAAGGAGCTGTGAAATAACTGGAGTTATTATAATAACTGTGTTACTGGTAGAGTAACACTGAGGGGCTGTGATCTGACTGAGTGGTCCTGGTACCACCCTTTCCATGTGGGGTCTCAGGGGCACTGGGCCAGTCTGACTTCTCTCTCTCACTGAGGATGGGCACTGTGAGTTTATCCTGTCACAGCTCCACACTGGGATTTTCTGGTATTTCCTTGTCTGTCTCTCCAGTGTCTCCATCCTTACCTTTCTGGCATGGCTTGTCTCACTGTTAACCCAGTTTTCCCCACAGTGTCTGAAAACTTTTTGGTATTTGGTTTGCTCTTAGGTTTTTATTCCAGATTCCCACCTTTATTTCTGTTCTCTTTTCTTCTCTCCTATTTTTTTTAAAGTAACACACTAATTACAGGAGGTATAGCTGTAGACTAAAGCTGCTGTATAATATTGCTGTATTTGCTTTTGTTACAAGTCTCAGCTAAAATCTGTGTACACTCGTGTGTGTTTAATGAGTTACCTCTCTGTTGCTTGCCTGCCTCAGGATATCCAAGCCTCCTTTCCTTCTGTTGGTTTTCTTTTTTTGAGAAGTAGAACAATGCTCTTTTCTTGAGGAACTTTAATCTTTCCTGTGGTGAAGTTATTTACCCAGTGTTAGCCAGAAGAAAACCCCGTTCAGTGACAGTGCAGCCACGAGTGTGTTCAGGGTGTTTTTGCCCATTTTCCCCAGGAGCAAAAACTTTTTTGGAAATAGAGCACCTTAAGAAGCTGAATGTGTTGGCCTTTACTAAAGGCAGATTACTACATTTACCCTTCATTGGAGAAAATGGGTATTTGGGGTACTAGTGTTTATCTCACATAGCTTTGAAGTGGGCTTAAATAATGTGATGTGGGGAAATGCAGGAATTGCTCACAGAGATCCCTCCCATTTGTCTCACTGTATATGCTAGTTTTACTTGTTTTAGTGGGTCCTGTCTGTTTTTTCTCCCTTATCCATAAGCTATGGTTAGCCCTGGGATCTTTCTGAGGCATTTGAGTGCTCCTTGCACTGGATTGCAGCTGTTGGTTGCTTATTGACACTGGCTCCCAAGCCTGCTGTGCTGTGTGTGCTGCCTTTGTGTTGGGAGTTTGGCATTGATTTTGTTTTAGTGACAGGCTGTGCTTTGGTCTAGGAAATGATATCAAATGTCAGGCTTTGCCTTTTCCCCACACCTAAGCAATCATACCTGGAATTCACAAAAAATTTCAGATTTTCTAGTGTGATCAAGAGATTTAGGCTGTGAGATCCTGTAGCCTCCTGATTAGCTCTCTAATTATGTTATCTTTGCTATCACCCAGGGAGGGAGAAAGCCCTACAGCAACTAAATATCTGGTCCCTAATGCTATAGGAGTGAGTCTCCAGGTCTGGAGCTGGCCCAGGTGGCATTTGTGACACCAGCAACCTTTAGTGTTACTGCTCATTTTTGTGACTTGTGTGTGTGTGAGAGTGGGGCTTGCAAATGACCAAAGTTACCTTTGATTTTTCAAAGGACATCTGGAAAGGCAGCCTCAGTGCTGGCTGATATTCCAAGCACTTTTGTGAAGCTAAGAGTGTGTGAGGAGGGCAGGCACAGCACTGCTCAACTCAAACAGCAAAACTGATAAGCTGGCAAATGGAATTAGCAGAGGAAATTGAGGAATGTGCAGGGAGTGATGCAGCTCTTGAGGTCAGGTCAGCCAGATCCCAGCTCTGTCTGTCTTGATGCCCTGTGAAGGCTGACCTAGAACAGAGACCAGACAGAGTTAAACAATAAAGCAGGGATTTATTAAAAGGCCTCAGTGGATCCACCTTGGGCAGCACCAGAGCCCAGCCAGGGCTACACCCAAGATGAACCAAAATGGTCCCAAAATGCACGGCCGCTCACGGGGGCTCTCACTTTGATCAGTTCAGCTCTATTTGCATCTTGCAGTTCATTGTCCAGTTCCAGCTTTAGCCCATGCAGTCCCATCCTGCTTGTTTTTCTCTCTTCAGCCCATGTTGTTTGTGCTCTTGGGCCTGAGATTTGGATCATTTGTCCTTGGTCCCCAGCTGGAGAAGGAATGGTTTTGTCGCCCTGCTCTGTGCAGAGAGCTCACCATCCCATAATATGAAGCCCAGACCCACATACTAAAGCAGCACAGAATCTGAAAAATACAAAAGCTAAAACCTGAGGCATCAGTCTGACATCCTTCCTGCAGCTTCCTATCCAAATCCTACAGGTATTCCTTGTGTTTTCCTCTGCGTTCAGTCACACTCTCACAGTTCCTCTGGGCACAGGTGGAAGGTGACTGTCAATACAATAAACTGCTTGGAAATCTATCATTTGTGTCCCAAAACTCTGGGACATGAACAGTGATACAGCTGGAGATGGGCAAAGAGGAAGGTGAAGGCTGTGGCCATGAGAAAAGGACCTAAGAGGGAACATGAGGAGCCTGGCTGTGTCCAAGCTGGTAATCCAGAGCTGCCCAGCTGCTATAGATGAGTCAGGAGGTGGTTGGCTCTCACAGTTAAGGGGTGAACATTATGTGTGTGTTAAGAGAAGTTTTGTAGCTGTGTGGTTATGTTGCTGTAATGTGTCCTCTCCCTTGCACTGTTATCATGGGATGGCCTTGGTGGTTGGGGCATTTGGGAGGGTTGGCTTGTTTCTGTGCAACACCTGACCTCAACCAAGGTGTAAGAAAGTGATCTCCACCACTGGGCAGCGAGGAAGGGGTTGACTGACAGGAATTTAGGAGAGGCTAAAAGTATAAAAGGTGGAGCATCCATTTGAAGAGGAGCATGTGGCTGATAGTCACAGGGGCTCCCAGTGCTGTAATTTTTCCTTATTTAGTCCTTTTGTTGTATTTTTTAAGGTTAAATAAACCTTTGCAAATTTTAAGAAGTCAGCAGTTGTTTCTCGTGCCAGCCATGTCCAGAACTGTTCTAGTCACAGCAATAACAACCTCCTCCCTCTCCCCTGGTGAGCAGCTGCCTCATTCCAGCACAAGAAACTCTGGTTCCTCTTTGCCACCAGTTTTCCTCTGCCTTTCCCTCTCTTTCCCCTTCCCTGTGCCAGTGGCAGCAGACTGGCATGCAGGCACAGGAGGCATTTGGGTGTTTGGCAGCTTCCATGTTTATCCTGTTTCCATGTGCATCCCACATGTCTTGGGGGGATCACAGGGAACTGTTTGCTCTCGGATTTCAGAGCTGGGTGACTGTGGGAGATGGAAAGATAGAAACTTCCACAGACACTGAAGGGTTTGATCTGCAACCTTGGGAGAAGCTTGGATTGATGTAAAAATAAAATACACAGAGATTAAGCAGAAAAACCATAAATTTATGTTTCTATAGCTGTAAGTAAGAATATGCCTTAAATAAGTGAGAAACTGCATTGATAAGATGGTGAAGGGTAGGGGTGTGGTTGTATAGAGTAAGCTGAGAGTTTAGAAGTTATAACAGAGGCATTTGTGTGTGTGATAGCAGCTCATTGGATAAAAGTATCCACAGTGCAGTAGAAGTAAGTAAAGATGATACTTCAGAAAAGCAAAATAAACTTTGTGGCAACTGTCCATTGGGTTAGAAAGTTCTATATTGCCTTGTAACAAAGAACTTGTGACCATTTTGAGCTATGGCTAATTGCTTGCTCTTTTAAATCTTATGGCCTCTGAGACTGATGTTTATCTGAGTAATTGTTTTTAGCCTGACTGTGGTCCCACCCCTTCAATTAATGTGGCCATAATAACAGGTGGCATCTCCCCCAGGCCTGGGATGGAGTAAGAGCCTCCCCTAAGAGCTGCAGGTGCCAAGTGGGGCCCAGGTGTGCCAGGACAAATGGTTCTGCAGTGGTTGGCAGCACACCCAGGGCTTTGGGAGAGGCACTGGGTGATGCAGCTGAGGTCTGAGCTGGACAAAGGGAGGGAAAACCTTGGAAACCATGGAGGGAGGCAGCAGGGCAGATGTGGAAGTGGTGTTTAACGTTGGCATTGGAGTGCTGTGGGATGGAGAGAATGCTGCACACTGCTATGTTGTACTGAAATTTTTAAATTGGGGTTTAGCTTGTTAGAGAACAAATTTCTCGAGAGAATAATTGGTTTTTTTGAGCACTTTGTTGCTTGTTCTGTGTTGGAAGGCATGGAGGATGCTGCAGAGTGTGTCTGACCTTGGTGTAGCTGTCTTTGGGTCCCAACAAGCAGTTCAGTTGCTGTTTAGGTGTGAAACTCCAAAGAAAAGGGGTGTTGTTTCAGAAATTTCTGACCCCTTGAATGAACCACCCAGCTTGCACTGAGACTAAAAGGATGAGCAAAGACTAGGCTTGCTGCTTAACTTAGAAAATCTGTCTGTATGGAATTTTAGTTGTTGATAAATGTTACATGGTGTGGGGGGATGTAACAATTATGTGACTCAACAAAAATTGTCCCTGGCCTCCCTGGGTTGCTGTGTTTGCAGTGCACCAAAGTGCAGAACTTGGATGTGCTGTGTTAGTGTATCAAGTCTGAATTTTCTCCTTGGGCTTTTAGCATCCCATAATTATATTTCCTATACTCTCACTCTTAGCCCACCTTATGATTTCTCTGGGGAAATGACTGAGTGGCAGAAAAGCCCAGTGAGAATAGTCATTATTGTGTGAAGGACACAAGGGGGGTGGGTGCACACGCAGAAGGGTGGAGGCAATCCAAGGGCAGGAAAGGCAGAACTGGCTGGGGAATGCCAGCCTTGCCAGGGTACAGTGGGCACTCAAGGCTTAGATAAATAGATAAATTAGAATATATTTTAACTGGTTCTGCAGGCAATAACTGGGATTTTTAACATGCACAGAATCACTCACTTCAGCCTGAGAGAGATGGCTTTGATTCAGCAGACACAGCTTTGGATCTGAGTGACCTGGAGGATTCTGGCACTGCACCAATGTGCAGAGGAGGGGGACATGTCCTGGAGCTCCCTGGGCTGCCCCAGCAGCAAGTGGATCTCTTTGAGTCCCAAATCTGATATTCCAGCAAGTGGGATCTGTGCAAGGCTTGGCTGGAGCCACCAGACATCTCCACAATCCAGAGAAGTGAATTGAATGAAAGTAGAATTGTGTGGGGGGTTTTCTTATTGTGCTAAAGCCCTAACCAGGCTGACTCTGCTTTTTCTCTGTTTTGCAAGCTGTAGGAACTTACTGACCTTTATCAGACGTCAAAAGGCTAAAGCTGAAATCAGGGAAACCAGGAACAGCTTATGGGACGAGCTGAGCTGCTGCTGTGTGCCATAAATGAGCACAGGTGAATCTCCTCTGAGTCACCTGAGAACTTGTAAAAGCTCCACTCAAACCTGTCAGGAAGCACAAGTCCATCACTTCTTTTTTTTTAAATTTTTTTTTTTTATTTTTTAGGAGGAAGCAGGTAGAGAAGTTGCTAAAAAATCTGGAGACAGTTTTTAAAATTTATTTTATTATTCATCCATGTATTTATCCATGCTCTGATACTTCCCGATTCCAGGAAAGATCAAGAGAGGGGAGTGCCAGAATGTGTTCAGAGGGAAGTTAATGTATTATGCAAGAGGTTTCAGCAGACAGTTCAGACATTTAGGAGTCTTAGAGTAGAACTAAGCTGCTAAAGCACGCTGAGCTTGCTGAGCCCGGTGGGTGCAGTACAGCAGCCTGTCACACTAAGTGCCACATTAAATTCCTTTGGATTTAAATAATAGCCTCTAACCTGCACTTTTTAGGTGTTACCACCAGGTTTGCTCAGAGGTATTTTCCAGAATGCTTTGTAACAGGACATGGTTTGGATTTTTATGTGTTGTGTGGTATATCTTTCTTTTTCCATGTCTATGGAATGGGAGAGCCACAGTTCCAGTCCTTCTCTTCCCTGAATGTCAGCTGTCCATGTTCACTTCCTGACTAATTCCTCAGGCTTGCAGCTGTGTGGGCCAGGTGCTTCCAAGGGAGAGGTGGCCTGCTGGAGTCAGCCTCTTCACAGCTCTAAGTTTGATTAGTCAGAGATTTAACCAGTGTAAAAATTGTTTCATCCACAAGTTAGGTTGATTTAATGCTTTTACACATACATAATTATACAAATATAAATATTATGCATTTTACATATATAATTATACATATATAAAAGAAAAATGCACCTAGTGTACATTTTAACATAAAGTTTCTACAATACTTGTAAAAATAGTCAATCTTTGTCAGTGTGAACACACCTGTATGTAATGAATTTTTCCATGTGGAGGAATTGAGGCATGGAGGTGATGGTTGCTTTCCCTTGGCCATGTCAGGTGTCCAGAGTGTGCTGGAATAGGGACCAGGGATCTGTGGCTCACACTTGGATCATTCATACTCCATCCTGGGCATTGAGGAAATCATCAATTTTCCTCATCTGACTGCAAATGCTCAAAGGGTTGGAATAACAGCACTGCCTGTATTGTGGGGGTTTAATTGTGCACTCAATTTGAACAGTCTAAGTGGAGAAGAATTCTAATAAGGAACAATTCCATTCTGAAAACTTTGCTCTTCATCCTCCAGTTTTGGAGATCAAAGCACTTTGTCACTGGTGGGATAAGGGCTATAAAAGATGACATTCTTGCCATTATGAAGAAAATATTTCCTGTTAGACAGTTTATTGCTAAAATGCAGCTCTAACTCTGTAATAATTGATTATGAATGTTCCTTTTATGAGCTGTTAGAATTGGTAATGCAGACACTATGTCTGGAATGAAAATATTTTAGCATTTCTAAATACAAATCTGGATCAAAATCAGGACTGGAGTAAAGATTTCACTATTCCTCATCACCTTTTATCCTTGGTGAAATTAGTAAAAACTACTCAGGAATTTTTGGACACAGTGCCCAACTCTTAAATCCATTTGCTAATATTTAATCAGGTGTGGCCATGGTTCCTGTGCTGTGTCCCAGCAATAAGAGATGATAATTCTGAAGTCTCATTTGATGCAATGACCTGGCATTTTTGGTGCTAGTGGCTGCAGTTTTCATTCCCTGATGCTACCTGTTGCTGCATGGGTACACAAAAATATTTGAGTGTTTTATGGATACAGCTGTATTTAATTTTTGTGAGCAGGCATGTGATGGAGAGCTGATATTCCTGTACACTTCCAGAAACAGTGGGTTTTAACTTGATCTGTATGGTGGTTGGTTTTTTATATGTAGGGATTGTTTTGAGTCCACTGTCCAAGTTACTGAAACGGTTCAAGAATAGAGTTGTAAGGTCTTTTTTGCCTTGGGGAGTTACCATGGATGAAAGGCAGTAAAGATGTGGTTTGTTTCTGGCTCAGCACAGTCCTTTTTCCCCCTGTTTCATTCCCCACATTTCACTCATATTCACTCATTCGTCTTTCACTTTGCCATCCATGTGTCCCAGAACAGTCCTCTAGTTATTCCTTGGCTCTGGAAACTCTGCCCAGCATGTTCTGCCACTGTAAACCCCAGCACTTCCAAATTGGAATTCTAGCTGTGCTCTGTGGTGTTCATCCTCATAACCCTTCCAGGACTGTCAAAGATCACCCCAGAAAGGATGGAGTTTGTTAATTAACAAAGCCCTGGCCTTGAACAAGGTGACAGCTTGAAATGCTGGGTGCTGGTTGTGTGGGGAGGAGGAGGAGGCAGCTGTTGCAAGGGGTTTGGGCACAGATCTGAGGCAGGAGCTCCACCTCTCCCAGAGCTGTTCCCAGTCTCATTCACACTGACTGGGGTGGGTTGGAAATGTCTCTGTGAGTCCTGAAGGGCACTGGGGAGCACAAACCTTGTTCCCCTGCCCCAAGGAAAGCTGCAGCTCTCCAGTGTCAGCATGAATCACTTCTCCTGCCTCCCTGGCTCACTCATGCTGCTGCCTTCATCG
The DNA here is from genome assembly GCA_013399945.1 of Ploceus nigricollis. Lineage (NCBI taxonomy): Eukaryota > Metazoa > Chordata > Aves > Passeriformes > Ploceidae > Ploceus > Ploceus nigricollis. Next base: position 206,610 of record VXBC01005973.1, on the reverse strand, counting down.
GGTTGTGTGATGTTTATTTGATGTAACTCGTGTTGAGCAGTTTGTGATAAGGCTGGGAGAAGTGACCGTTGAAGGGTGAAGGTGTTGAAGTTCCCTTGTAATGTTATTTTTTTCCTGCAGATAAACAAGTCAGTGTGTGGATGCTGGAGAAAGAAAAGTGTTCTGTTATTGTGTTTTCCTTACTTTGTTCAAATTACTTTTGTAGCTGTTCCAAATGCCTCACTGTAGCATTGAAATTATTGGATTTGATGCTACCACGATGGAATAGGATTCTGGAATAATTCCCATTTTTTTAAAACAATCCCTGCTCAGGCTGTTTATTTCAGCACTAACCTGTCTACTCTTTGACTCATACCCTAGATGTACTGCTTATAAACAATCAACCCAAGAATTGCAGATAGTCTATGAAAAGCAATTTTCAATGTGAGATTTCTTCTCTCTACCCCAGACCTTTTGACTCAGTGCAGGGTTTAATGAATAGAGCAATTATTTATTTTCACAATGGGGTTCCATTATTAATCCAACCAGTTTAATTTCCTGACTTTACTACAACAAGAGAAAATAATTTAAATTGTAGAGATGAGCAGTACCACCTCAGGGGCCAGCACTGAGTAGATTCCTGCACTCTAGATGACAGGCACATTCCTTGTAGTCATGTCTTATTTCTAAGTGAAAGGGTTTGCATGTGCTTAAGAGAATCAAATCTCTGAAGTCTTTATTTTTATTGCTATTATTTATTCTGATCTAGGTAGTCACAGTTTGTCTCCACAAAATGCAATAGCTATAAAATAGTCAATGAAGTATTTGCTTCTTGGCAGGAGCTGGCTACAAATGTGATGGATTAAGCACGGTGTAGCTGGCACCCAGAGAAATGCAGGAAGCAGCTTCCTAGAATACAAAGGTGTTTTTTAAGAGCTTGGGATCAGCTGGATGATGGATATCCCCAAACACCCCGGACAAAGGCAGGGCTGGGCTAGCAGTGTGCACCAGACATCCAGTGGCTGAGCTGGTTTCACTTGTGGGTTTGAGTGGAGCTGCTCCAGCTGGGTCTGCACCTCCCAGAGTGGGGCTGCTCCTCTTGGAGCTGCCAGCCAGGGCTCTCCAGGGCTCTGTACCTCTGTGACACACGGGACAGCAGCACATGGTGTCATGAGCTTGTTAATGTACCAGGACAATCTTTAATTCACCCTGGAATGCAGCAGAACCTTGCTATTTATGCTGGACTAGTGTAGAATTCAAAATATGCAGGTCTAGAAGATTGTGTCTGGAATACAAAATCCTCTTGGAATATATTCTGAAGCTGAACTCTCAATTGTGTTATGTCTAGTGATCACTCCTAATGATTTTCCTTCCAAACACCTTGTTCAACTCAATCCCTTTATTCCCTACATTCCTTCCTCCCTCTTAACTATTTTTACCTCGTGCAGATTCCTGTATCCTTGAACAATTAAGGCTGGGATTTGGGGGATTTGAGGTCTACTGCTGCTAGGGTTGTTTCCCAAAAATTTCAGTCCAGAAAACACTTATCCTAGAGTAAAGGGTAAAAAAACCTCTCCATCCTTTGAGATGAAGAGTTGAATGTCCCCTCTGATGTACTGGGAGAATAGTGTTCCATCTGTAATATAGTGAAGGCTGTGGAAGAAATTATGTCATCACAGAGTAGCTTTATGGGTAAGTGAAAGAACCCAGAAGTCTGTGTACTCCTTGAAAAAAAGTAAAATACAAAAACTGTAATGTAAAACGCTGGAGAAAAGGGAAGTGAAATCTTCATGTTGTGAAGAAAGCAGTACTAGTGTGTTCCCAGAATTGTCTCTAAGTAGATTTCTGGTGAGCTGTCGGCCGTTTATGAGCAGTGACGTGACGAGAAAAGCTTGGGATTTCACAGCGTGGAGCAAACCAGTCAGATCTTAAATGACTGTCTCAAAATTGCCAGGTGGCACCGAGCACCACAGGCTTTACAGCGGCCAGCTGCAGGGTGGCACAAGCATAAGCGGCAGGAGTTGTGTGCCCGGGTGCCCCTTCCCATTCCCAGTGCCCGTTTCCGGGTCTGTACACTCTCCCAATGCCCATTCCCGGTGCCCGTNNNGACACAGGCGCCCCCTGCGGGACACGGACGGCACTGCGGCTCCGGCCACCGACCCGGGGGCACACGGCCGGGGGACACTGCACAGGGCTACCTGCCCTGCGGGACAGGGACAGGGGACACTGCCCAGGCCCACCTCCCCGGGGCACGGGCAGCGCTGTGGCTGCGAGCGGACACTGACCCCGGGGGACGCGGCCGGGGAACAGGGCCAGCCTCGGGACAGGCAGGGGGACAGCGGCACAGGGACAGGCACGGGGAGGTGTCGCCTCCGAGGGATAGGGGGACACTGCACAGGGCCATCTCCCTGGGAGAGGGGGCACTGCACAGGGCCGCCCCGGGACAGGGTGACAGCGCACACACTGCCCGGGCAGCCACCGCCAGGACCCCCGAGGGCTCGGGTGGGTTTGGCTTTGCCATCTCTGCCTCTCTTTGAGGTTGGTTTTTGCATCTTCCGGACAAATGAGTGTCACTGCCCCGGTGATGAATTAGTGACTGAGTGTCCACAGAGTGGCTGCGAAGTTCCTTCCTCACCTTTCAGGCACTGCAGTGTTCTCGGGGAAGGTTTTCCTCACCTGATTTATAGAATGTGGAATAGAGGAGAAGAAAAACCCTTAAAAAGGGATAACTGAGAGTTCAGATGGGAATTAGGAAAAAGGGAATAATAGAAGCAGAGAAAAATGGAAGTAGAGGGGCTGCTTGAAGATTAATTCTTCAAGTTGAGTTGATTATGAACAGGACATCTCAAAAGTAGTTGCTGGGACTGAGGAAAACAGCACCTCTTTATGTAAGAAATAGCACAGACCAATTAGTAAAGGGTTTTTTGTTGTATTTTTGTAGATAAATTTAGCAATATTGTAGTTTTTAGTTAGAGTACTTTTACTGAGAGTAATCATATAATGGTCTGTCATCAAAGTATGAGAAATTACTAAAACTCTAATGAGACTTTAGTTTCCATGGATGCCCATAAAAATAGAAGCAAAAAAGCCTTTCTGTCTTGTGAGCTAAAGCACTTGTGAGAGAGAACCTCAAAGCTGCTTGATTTGAGAGTGTCAGATTAGAGGGAAGTAGAAAGTATTCAGGGTTAGGAAGTCCCCTAGGGAGGGGGAGGGAAAATGATCCCAATATATCAGTTAAATTATGGCTTTGTGTGCTCTATCTTCGTATTTGCAGAGATTGAGTGTGTGAGCTTAATCTGGTGTGAGTTGTGGTTGGGTCCATCTCTGGATAAAAGCCTCTGTGCCACAGCTCTGGCTGCTCAGTTGAGTGTTATCCCACCTATCTAAAATATATTACTGCTTCTATGCAGGCTTGAGGGTATTAACTTACTATTTGCTCTCTGTGGTTGTTCCCCCGTAACTAAAATTTGTTTCCTAAAATGTTCACAAAAAAGCATGAAGGACAACTGCTGGTAGAGGCAAAGTAAATGGATTTTCTAAATGGCATTGATTACTCATGCTGAAAGCTTTTGTGGCATTTAAGTGCTGACAGCTGATGTAAAAAATGGCCTGTAGGAACCAATTCTGAGTGTTCAAAAAGTAAGTTTTATACTTATCCCACACCTCTGAGTTTGTGTCACACTGATTAAAGATTGCTTGATGTGGTAAGAAACAGTCTGAAAGTTTGCAGATCCTGGTGCAGAGGAGAACTTTCAGACTGGGAAATGGGGGCTGAGAAACAAGAGGAAGGGATGTTTGCAGATAACCAGCATTAAATGCTCTGACAGCAGAAAGGTGATGTGCCATGGCCACGGGAGCACCTGGCTCTGTGTCAGGCCTTGGTTGTTCCTTATTGTAAAAATGCAGGTGAACCCGGGATGGGAAGAAATGATGATGTCTGACTCCAGTTCAGAAGGCTGAATGAATGCTTTATTATAACTATACTCTAATACATTAATATAGTATTTAAAGGAGATACTAAAACTACATCCAACTTTTCTAACTACCAGATCTAACTCTAACAAGCTTGTGACCTTCCCGCTGAGAGTCCAGACACACCTGGATCTCATTGACCATCAATGAGTCCCAAACAATCCTCACCAGAATCCAATCACACAATCACCCCAAGTAAACAATTCTCCAAACACTTTCCACATGGGAGAAACAAGGAGCAGAAATAGAAACTGTTTTCTCTCTCTTCTCTCTGTGCTCCTCTATGAAAAAATCCTGAAAGTGAGAAAATGTGCCTGCCACAGTTCCTCTCCTGGCTGATGCTGCTGTGAAATAATTCTGGGACCACTCTTTGTTATAAAAACTTTGTTCTGCAATCTTTTGTACAGTTTTCACTGAGTTGTGAGAGTTTTACTGCGCTGGGACTCCAGGGCTGGGCTCCAAGTTATTAGTGGATTTTTTCTTTCTAGTACAATTTCCAGAAGATCCAAGTGCATGCAGGAGCCTGGGTACCCCAGACTTTTAGTAGGCTTAAAAAGGCACTTGGCTATTTTAGCCAATAATATTTTTTATTCTAATTCTTGTTCACACTGGGAGTGTGTGGGCAGATCCCTTCATGCCTGAGCACATTTAGAGGAATTCAGGGTTTGATCCAAGTAATTAGTGATGCAATATGGGGCTGTAAATGAAGTTAGTGATTCTAGAGCTGTTCAGATTCTTTTGGAAATCTGAATTTTAAGATGAAATCTTAAAAGGTTCAGAAGGCAAATCTATGTACTCTGCATGAGCAGAAATATTTCCTTGCAGCTTCCCAAAAGACCAGATTTACACAGGAATTTAACAGAGGGGGATCTTGGTGAAACGATTCCCAGTGACACACAGGAGCCCTTTGTGATAATGAAATGTGTGTTCAAAATCCATTTTAAGCAGCAGACTTATTTGAAAGAGCAGCTTGCAGATGTGGCTCTGAGAGGCAGTCACTGTCAGTTTACCACCTGATCCATGGCTGCAATAATGAGGTGTGCATGGATCATTATGAACTCTCACTAATTGTCCAGCAGTTCTGGGAGCTGTAGATCCCCATCCATGAAGATTATTGCCTGTGTCACAATGAAAGATCACAGCAAAAGAAGCATTTTGTGCCTTAAATAGTCAGTTAATATGTGATTTAAAGTACAATTGTTTGTACATGACCGTGGTACCCTAGGAAAGAGTTGCACCCCTATAGTTAAAATAGGAAAATGGTTGGAATATTCCTTAACAAAGTAAGAGCTTTGAAAAAGCTCTGCAAGGTAGTTTCCCTTCTACATAAAGAGGAAGTGTTTGCCCAACTGATCATAACACTGGCATCACCAGCATCCTCCTGCTGCTCCTGGGTAGAATTTCCCAGCTGGGAGGATCCTGCCCATGTGCTGCAACCCCAAAATGGGGCACAGACCAGTCCCTGGAAGGGCTGGGTGGGACTGGAGGGTAAGATTTGGCATCACAGTATTATCACAACTCATCATTATTTTAGTTTATCAAAAAGGTGCTACCTAAAGGTCATTTAATCTCCAATTTATGGTTCAGACTGGGGCACTAAGGAAATACCTCTATTTTCCTAAAAATGCAAAGAGCTGTTTCAGTCCTCCATGCCTCCCAGCCTTCTCCTGCACCCTTGGGAGCAGCTGGAACGTGGGATGCTGACTGATTGCTGATGCCAGGCTGGATTCCTCATCCCCCTGGGACAGCCCTGCTGTGCTGAGGAGGAGTTGCCATTCTAGTTCTGGTATCTGGAGGATTCAAAGGCTGCAAACACCAGAGTCTCCTGGGAAGCAATAATTTTGGACACTTGGCCATCAGATTCTTTTGGGAAAAACATGCATTGAAAAGGCTGCTTTAAACTCCAGGTGTGTGTCTCTGTCTTTGATGTGTTCTTGCTAATTTTAATTGACTTTTCTGAAATTTTTCAGGTAAGTGTAGGCAATATATAAACATTTGTGTAAATATCTACAACATATAAACAATATATGTGCTCTCTGTTGTAAAAGCTACTCCTTCCAGTGGGGTGTTGGCCACAACATCAAATTGAGCTTATTCTAAATTTGAGGCAGGAATGATCCATGTGTTTAAGTAAAACACAATCAATTATAGCAGGAAAACCAATTTTAACAGTGAAATGACTTGTATTTCTGGCCACCCACGTGCATGGTGCTGTTTGAGAATAGGGAGGAAAGGATGCAGCAGGCATCAGATTTGTCTTGTGGCAGTTTTTGGGCTCAGGGCCGTAGCTCAGGTGAGTGGAACTCTCTGAACACTCATCTGAGCATCACAGATCAAACACAAGTTCCCACCTGCAGCACAGGTGAGCTGTGCCCTGTCCTTATTCCTGCAGCCCCAGGCAGGGAGGAGGCAGCAGCAGAATCCAGAAACAGATTTCAAACAGCAATTTCTCTCAGGTGAAAGGGACATTGGAAGATTTTTATCTCAGTTTTTGTCCTGGTATTGATGGATGTTCTGGGACGTATTTAATGTACACACATGACAGGTAAATGGAATGAGGTGCAGCATGTGAATTCCAATATCTGGAGAGATGAATATTACAGGCTGCCTTTCTCTCTTGTGAGGTTTCACTCACAGTTGATACAGCAATATGTCTGGTTCAGTTGTTAAAGTTTAATGCTTCAAAACTCCTTTCTTCCCATGTGAGATCCCATCTAATGTAAAATGTAACACTCCTGAGAATGGAATTACAGTATCTTTGCTATTTTCCCACTCTTTGTCCCACATTTGCCCCTCTTTCTGTTGCACTTGGATTTTTGCTGCTGCTACAAAAATGAAATTAATCATTAATCTCATTTGTAGCTGCTGGGAGCTAAGAGTACATAGAAAAGCAGGCTACGGAGTAGATTTGGACCAGTGTGATAAGGCAGCTCTAGCTATAAAACCACTCTTTTTTCCCATGGAATGTCCTTGTAACTGTTCCTAATCTTTTATGACCTGTTTTGGTTTTTGCTTGTAATGAATTTCTGGTGTAAAGAATCGCTGGAGCAGCTCCCCCTGCTCCCCACACTGCAGCTGGAGATGAATGAGACATTTCCTCCCTGTGTCATGCTTTGTTGCCAGATTTACTTGCAAAACACACCTAAAAATGTGCTCTGTCAGTATGATTATTCAATGGTCTATGACTGACATTTCAGTAGCTCCCAGCAATGGCCTTAACCCTTGCCCCAGGTGAGCACATTTGTAATTATAAAGGGTGTAATAATTTTCTGCCTTTTTTCTTTTTTTTTAAGGGAGTGCAAAAGCTGAGCCCATTTCAGCTTGCAGAGTACATTTAAATCTCTGCTATCTGGAACCTTTCAAATTGCTCAGTACTTTTAAAATAGTGTCAGCTCATTGTCAGGGCATGATACTGAAAGGAAAATTGCTGTCTCCCTGCTCTCAGCAGTATCAGACAAGCTTTCTGATTTAAGTACTGCATCTGAAATGGAAAAGTTAATCATAGGCCTGTTCTGCATCATCTCTTTCAAGCCAGGGTAAAAGCAGCAATTTTAGATGTTATATTAGAGCTAATTTAGTTGTTTGCAGTGGAAAAGTGCAGAACCCATCAGCACCTTGGTGTTTGGGTCTGACTCAGGTGGCCATCTCACAATAACAGCCATCAAGCATTTCCTGCTCCAGGTGTGGATGGACATCCCAGGCCTTGCTTGGGCTTGGTGCCTGTGCTCTGTGCAGGGACAGCCAGCATGGAGCTGGTGACAAATCCCTTGGAGCTGTGCCCTTTCCCAGGGGAAGCTGGCCTTGCCCTTTGACTCCTCTTTCAGCCTCCCGTGGCTGACAAACCTGTGTGCAGTTTTATTCTCTCAGAAGTTATTTTGCAGCCCTATTTTGAGTCAGAATACAAGAGGCTCTGATTTGCCTGTGGTTCAATAAATGTGTGTCCTGCTTGTTGCTGGGGAAGGCTTTTAGGGTGGCTTTTGTCACACACCAGGGCCTGCAAACACGAGAGGCACGTTACAGATGTGTGTGCACAGGGGATGTACCCAAACGTGCTCTGCAGGCAACTTTGCAGGAATTTGACTGAAAATTGTGCCTGTTTGTGGAAACAGGGAAGCCTCTGTAGCATTTTCTCTTCATTTTAGTCCTGCCTTCACTTACTTGGTGATTCCTTGTGAGTCCAGCCGTGAGGCTGCTGGTCTAATTGAAAATTCACCCCAGGGCTGAAGGGTCTTTGGTCACATCTCATTGTTTTGTCAGGAAGATTTTTCTCTCTCTCAGCCTTTCTGCTCAACTCTTTACCTCCATGATTTACACCATTTATTTACCTAATTTTATTATCCATAAATCATTCTTCCCACTGTGCTGACTCCAGCTCTGCTGCTTCAGGCCATTCTCACAGCTGCTCTATTACCTTTAGGGCTATTTTTCCTTCAAGACTGAAGCCTGAAGCTCAGTGGGAGCTTCTGAGTACTGAAAAGTTCTTAGGGAGTGCTGCTTTGGTCACCAACCTGACCTAGGACCAGGCTAAATCACGAGGAAGGTGTCAATTCTCTGCTCCTTGACCTGAATGCACTCTGGAGAAGGGGAGGATGTTTAAACATGGTGTCATGAGGAAGAGCACATTTTACATAAAACTTCAGCGCTTTTCATCTCTTGTACACCTTTTTAACCTATGTTCAATCAGAAGCATTATCTTTGGGAATTCATGGTAATTCCTTTGGGCCTGCTCTATGGATCATTTGGTGTGCTTGTCTGAAATATGAGGTTTTCCCCAAATGTGCAGGTTTGGTTACAGCTCCTTGCTGCTTATCTGTGTTGAAATTTAACGATGCAGGTGATGGGCTAAAATTCCCCAAACCATTTGCAGTGCTGGCTGTGGAAACTGGCACTCTGCTACATCAGGTCTGATTTCCCAGGGAATAATGGGAATGCTTTTGTAGGCACCTGGCTGAAAGATTTCTGTGTTCTCCTGCTTTCCTCAAGTGCTGCACTTAGCATGGAGCTGGAGCTCTTTGGGAGCATTTGTGAACCCAGATGAAACATGCCACTCTTCCTCCCACCCCCATGTATTTCAGGATCAAGCAGTGGCTGCTAAGGATGCCTGTTATTCTCATATTATTTAAAATCTGAAATGTTCAGCACATTTATGACTGGAGGCTGTAACTGGAGCAATGCTCAGTGGCTTATGGAGTGTGTACAGAATATGAATTCCTCTGAGCACTGATATTTGGTTTCAGCAGGAATAGTTACTTTATCAAAAAACCAAAGGGAATAAAGACAAGGTTTTGAACTTTTGAAGCTATCAATTTTATTTTACTATCAGCAGTTATTCCTGCTTCAATTAATGGTGTTAATCATGACCATGACCAGCTACAGAGGACACTGGTGTAGCAAAGAAATCTGCCCCACCTCACCCATGCAGCTGTGAAATCATGCTGTATTTAAAAAATAATTATTAAAACTGCAAGCAATTGCACCTTTCATTCATGCCAATTTCTCACTTGACATATAAGAACAATTTTTTAAATTGGGACATAGTTTATCATATAGAACGATGAGAGTGTTTAGAAACAGTTTGGACAGGAGTTTTGCCTGTCCTTTGGACTGCAGAGGTACTCAGTGGTTTTCCAAAAGGACTCATGTTGCTTTTCAAATCTAATTTGGTAAACCTTGTTTCCCACTGTGTTCACAGACTGACATAGAATAAGTTTTGTACAACATAAACTTTATTTTTTTTTTTAGGTTTGAAGCTTTTTTCCCTAGTTCATGTTACATTTTAATGATGGGACTCTTAAATAAATAAACTGACCCTAAAATATGCACAGGCAAAACTGTGCAAACAGAGCAGACCCTAAACAGCTTTGGTGTATTAATTGTATGGGGTTTTTTTAGCCTACAGATTTCAGCTCTATTAATAAAGCTTCAATGAATTAAAAAACCAAAAAAACTCTCATGACTTGTCTATAAGAAGCTTATTTGGGGAAAGCTTGTCTGCTGGGTTAGAAGGTTTCATGTCTGAGCTGTAGCAAGCTGTTGGCAGCACAGTTCCTTGGCTTGAGGGCAGCCTGTGCCCTCGTGGATGCCATGTGCATAACAAGCAGGGAAAAGCACTTCAGGATCAACTCTGAGATTATTTGACTTCCAGCAGTTGTGCAAAAAAATTCAAATTTGTTTTATGCAAAGGAGAAGTGTTGGGCATAATCCTAATCCTGAAGGAATTAGTTTTATGGCATTTTGTGTAGTCAAGAATTCACCTCTTTGATCTCCAGAACACGTGCTTTCTGAGACTCTCTTTTCAAGTTTATTTTCTCTTTGTTGGTTTTACATGTTGCCTTATATAAGAAGAAGGGAAAATATATCATGGATGTTTTTAATATTTGTAATATCTCTGATTGCTGGAATGCAAGCACCTTTGTTAACAGGTTGTTGAAGGCAATTGAGGAATGCTGGAAGAAGGAAAGGTAGAAATGAAAGGGCAATTTAGTGATGCTGGAAGAAGGAAAGGTAAAAAATGAAACTCTGAAACTGGTCTGGGTTTTCTCACTGCTGTGAACACCTCTCCTTCCATGAATTAGGAAGTAGGAGAAACCATACCTGGTGTTACCATGGTTTCTAGCAATCAGCAGTAGAGAAAAAATACCACAAAAACAGTCCAGGTTCGACTTTTGCTCAAAATCTCATGTAGTTAATGGTCCCCATGTGTACTAAAATGTAGCTAGAAAAGAGATGTTTGGTTTGACACCAATTTTTGCTGATCTTCAGAAGATTTTGTTACAGCTTAAATTGGGTTTCGCCATCCAGCTGATAAGTGCATGTCATTCAGTGGATTGTGTTATGGCAGAAATTTAAATCAACAAATATGTTGATGCTTTATCCTTCTAAAAAACCCAAATAATTAACTACCTAATATAGAGTTATGAAAGTGATGAATAAAAAAAGGTTTAGCTGGTTTTGTTGAATCGACAGAAATATTTTCTGAACTCATATTAGATAAGATTGAATCTTTGCCAAAGAGCTGAAAAAGTGGAGAAAATTGGTTTCCCAGTAGTGTCTTGCCTTGGGTAACTTTTCTTAAGGTTCATCTGAGAACACTGGATTTCAGAGATACCCAGTAGCAACTCTGACCAAGTGATAATCGTGCTCTCCACTGCTGTGATAACTCTGAGTTTAAGCCTGGTGTTACTCAGTGGAGTAGGAATGGTGTAAAGTGGCATTAGAGCTCATCTCTGAATGGACTGTAGAGCTGGGAATGCAACTGTGTGTGTTACTGCTCGGAGAGCCAGGAAAGGCTGCTGCTCAGAATTACACCAAGTGCTGTCATGCAGGAGGCAGCAGGAGTCTGCAGACTGCTGGAGGAGCAGAAATTCCCCAAAAGAAAAATTACAAATCACAGGATGGAAAAAAAAGAGAAGGATTAAATCAATCTATTTAGAAACTGGGTTTTAGTGTTTATGCTGGTTCAGGTGCTGGCTGCTACATAGCACTGACAAAGCTGGGATGAAAATCACAGTTGGGACCCTGATAAGACCCTGGAACTGGAAATCAAACACTAGTTACTGAAAAGGTAACCTAGGGTCTGAGGTGTAATGCCTTCAAATGATTTAATTGTGAGTTAAAATTACCATCAAAGCAGATGCTGCATTCTTGTTTGGAGTGTTTTGTCTCATCCTGCTGACATTTCCAGTGTCCCTTGTGCATCTTGCTTTGTGGCACAGACAGCCTTTATTAGATGGATGGGTTTCTGAAGACCTGCAGCATTACTCTGGAATGTAAAAAAATTCCATTGATTAAGATAACAAGTGACAAATATTTTGATTACACAAAGCTCTTTGGGAGCAAATTAGCAAACTGAAGCCTTATGGTGTCCACGTTTTTGTGGTGTGGCCATATGGAAAAACGAGACACTGAACTGAGCCAGTCAGTGTTCCAATCTCACACAGAGAAATTAAAACTTTGATCAGTTTGTAGCCAGCACTGCTGCCTCGTGGATGCACACAGACTCAGGAAGCCTGTGCTTGTGTCTGGGAGCTATGTGGATGAGTTAATTCATTTACAGAGCTGACAAATAGCTGTAAATGAATTTTTGGGCCCCAGCTGAGGCAGAAAGTTTATCTGCAAGGAAGGTTTATTAGATCTTGCAGTGACAGTGGAAGTCCCCTGGTGTGTGTCTAGCCCAGCTTGTTACTGTGCTGAAGGTTTATTTTGTGGCTTTGGTGCTGTACCTGGTCCTTGTGCAGATTTGTGATGATTACTGTAGATGGCAGCAAAAGCTAAATAAAATACAATGATTTAAAAAATTAATTAAACCCCTCCCTCCTGCTGTCCTGAGTGTGCATTTTGTCTTGGTGCCTGCCAGCTGTTCTTGAGGATGGAAGCAATTATAGGCAGCAGAAGCCAAATGAAATTACATATTGAATTAAGGTTTCACTCACAGGCAGCTGGGGGGTTGTGGCTGTGTTGGTTCTCGGTGTGTACTGTCTCAGATACCAAACGCCAATTTTAAAACTTTCCTGATGATCTCTGAATTCCCCTCTTTTCCCTGTGTGTGCCATGGTGTCAGGAAGGAGCAGCAGCAATTCTGACAAATGATAATACCTCTGGGAGTACTTTTATTTTTCCTCCTGTAATAAGTGTGCTGTTTGCTTTCTTTCATTGCTATTAAATTAGTTTCCTCTTTTATTTTTAATGTCCTTCCTTGCTCTTTTTTTGTGTTGGCTGTTCTTGGTTGCCACTTCCTCTCTGCTCAGAGCGCATAAGGAAAAATGGTTTATTGTGCCATCATGCTAATGAGCTGTTTAATAAGACACAGGATTTTCTCTTGCAATACCTCAGAATGCAGCAGAAGCACAGGACAGGCACTGGCCTGTTGGAAGTAGTTGCAGGATTGGGAATAGTGGATAGATCTTTAATGGGAAATGACTCCCAATGTTAAGTTTATTACACAAAGGAAAAGCTGACTTTTAAATATTGAAATGGCATAAACCCCAAATGATTATGGGTGAACTTGAGAGCAGGATTTAGGGGCAAGCAATAAATAATAAATGTAGCAAAAGGTCTGTATGTGATTAGCAAAATTGCTTGAAAAGAACAAGCTGTGAGAGCTGGGGGTCTGCAGTCTTTGTTTTTACTCTGAAAACCATAAAACTCAATTTTCTGCATGGCAGACATTTAAAATTAGGCAAAATGTAGTGCATCAAAATGACCCTGTGCTTTTGAAATATTTCTGAAATCCCTTTAAAATGAAAAAGAAGGATGGCAAAGTATGGAACTGCTGTTTGACAGTTGTGTTCAAGATATGATGAAGGTGGGCACAAAGCTCTAGGTATTAAAGCTTATGAATGTATTAATGCACTGCTTTGGGGGAATTAAACTTTAATATTGATGATAAACCTTCCATAATAAAATGTGTGGAGAGTGAGAGTAAATCTCTCTTGCAAAGTCCCCAAACTATTTAAATAACTGCATGCAAGCTACAGCATCTCCTGAGATATATTATAAATGAACTTCTGCATACGAATGCACATTGTGGTTTTCCAACAGAGTTGCTTTCTGCCCTGGAAAAGAGACTGTCCCAAATGACTGTATTTCTTTAAAGTGATTGATCTCTAACATTGATTGCACAATATTTCTTTCCAGATACACATCATTCACTACCCAGAGTGCATTCCCGTGGGAGATTCCCTGTTGACTGCTTTGAAATGGTGTGAAATTTCTAGAGTGGATTTTTCTGCCAGCCTGATGTTGTTATTTTTAGATAACATTATGGAAGAGAGATTGTAATGCTTTAAAATATGAAATGTTGAGGAGATAGAGGAAATTGTGAGTTACAATGATCTGGAATGTAGCAGCAGAGTATTGAACAAGTATGTCTGGAAAAAAATCCCAAACTTGCGCTTCCCATCAAGCTGGAGGAGGAAAAGGTCATTTTAGAGAGGCACTGTGGAAAGTGGAGGTGTCCTGGAAGTTGAACTGCATGGAGGTGACATCCAGTCTATTTATTGCTTTCCTACCAGAGTACAGGAATGTAAAATTTGCCTTTAGAGGAGTTTGTGTGATGAACTCAGCTGTACAAAGCTTAGAACAGTTAATGACTCGAGCAGCTCCACTGATCTGCTGATTTTGGGATGTTGCACTGTCAGTTTAGATCTGTATCTGAAAAGTAGAAGAGAACTGTTATCGCAGAACTGCAGATTTCAGAGGGTGTCAGCAAAACCTTGAAGAAAACAAATCTGCTCTTGCTCCATTTACAAAGTGGGAAGCTTTAGGAGAGAGTCCACTGTGCTTCCAGTTGTGGAAAATTCATGCAGAAGAAGGTAAGTTAAAGCAGGGGGCAATTCTGGAAGCCAAACCCAGGTACCTATCAGACTTGACAAAAGAGCTTTTTGCAGAGGGCTGTCAATAGCAATAACACAGCACTGAAATGTTCAACTGCTACTCTGGCAGCTTTTATTTCAAAAGCTGTACTTACAAGTGTGGCTTTGTTTATTTTGGTGTATTGGGTTATTGCAAGTATTTTATATTTTTAGTTCCTGTGAGTGTGGTATCTTCTGGTACCTGTAACAAGCTGAGCTGAGCAGTCACCAGAGGATTTCTAGTGCTGTGCAATGTTAACTTGGAAAAACTTCTTCCTGTGATTAATTCACCTTTTTGGGAGATGTCCTAATGACCTTCCAAGTCAACAGAATGGCCATAGGAACATGGCAGCCTTTTCATTTACACTTTTGCAAAGAGGCCTTTCTTAATTGTGATATTGGAAGAAATATTTTTTTAAATTTCTACTTAACAGGAAATCCTTATGTCTGATCAATTCTGGGCATTTTGAAGTAGTCATTGCTGCTTCTAAAGTTAATCAAAACTTACTGCTGTGTAAGAAAAATCAATGGAAAACAGATTGAGATCATACAGGATAATTCTGCTGCAGGGCCACTCTAGCTTCACCCATCAATAAGCAGGAGACTGAGTTCTAAAGTTTCATGTGTTCTCCTGATGTCTTTATTAATCACCTGAGTGCCAAATCCTCCCGTTTACCAAACTTCATGGATCTCTTTTCACTTACAGGGTGGGGGTTTGTGATGATTGGGCCATACGATTTTGCCTACGGGATCTTTCAGAATTTTCAAGATGTTTTCGATGCAGATGCAGTATAGTGAGTTACAATTAGATCTGGTTGGAAAGGACACTTGGATTGAGAGTTCATTCTGGGCAAAAAGTGCAGGGAAGCTTCCTAAAGGTGTTTCAGTGTCCCATTTGAACAAACCCTGAGTCTTGAGTTTTGGTCTCTATTGTACAAAATTATATTCTGCATTTATCTAATTGTAGTCTCTGATACTATATAAAGAATATGAAATTGTAGAAAAAATATTCATGTAAATATCGACTATAATATAATAATTACAACTATAAATGTACATATGAGATGAAATATTCTCCACATATACATATTTTTATAGTCAATTTTTTTCCTATTAAGTAGCTTATAAAATAGAATGGTGCTATTTCAACAGGTCAGACTGCAGTGTGATTTATGGTTAATGGCAGAACTAGGAGTGTGCATTGCTTTGACTTTGTGGCATGTCTGTGCAGCCATTGTCATTGCAGGCAAATAATTGGCAATGCCATCTGTTCTAAATGCAGGCTGAACCTCTGCATTGTGAATTTGGGCAGAGTTAGACAGTTATTGACTTGGGAAAATGATTGAAAACAGGATTTGCCTAATACACGAATTACTGTCCATTAGATGATTATTTTTTGGTGTTATCAACCTTTTCCTGCACCTCTCCCCATTCTTGTAGGCACACTACACTGGAATTTAAACATTTGATGGCAGGCTGTGAAATTCCTCATCAACTCTGTTTGTCTTCCTGAGGGCTCTTCAGTGGCTCCCTGTGAGTGTGGTTGACATGGATCACATGCCAGCAAAAAATACATTATTGCTATGGAAAAATTAAATTTCTCTCTCTTTTCTTTAGTATATGTTTTATTCAATCCCTCTGGGAACAAGGCAAAGCTGTAGTTTGCTTTTAGTCCAAGGAACTTGTCATTTCTTCTGACTTCATTTATTGGTGCTGAGGCCAGGCAGCAATTGCTTCTGTTTGGGTTGTCCATGTGCTCCCACTGGTCAGCTGAAACCAGGCTGCCCAAATGTCTGTAAAAATAGAACTGATGTCCTAATTAGTTGTAGTTCAGAAGAAATTCTCTGTCCTGTTGCTAAGCTATGACAAAGAAAAAGGAATTATAGCTTGTGCCTATTCATAAAAGTACTGCTCATGTTTAGCAAAGGATTTTGAGACAGTGGAAACAATTTTACTTAATGTGCCCATTTAAAAATGGTTACTCTTAAACTTGCCCTAATTATGCCTTTTTAATTATTTTAGGAAACGTATTAAATGGTCTTTTAACTCTGCAAGCAGTCAACAATCAAAATAGGTAAATACACAGATATTTGCAGGCATTTTCCTGTGCATATCAATATGCCACAAGAGCCTACTCAGTGGAGTGGAACAGCATCTTTGGAGTCATTAGGAACCACTAATGTGTGGTTGAATAATGATAATTCTAAAGACCTATTTACCTGATAGATTTTATGGCCCTGATGGAACTATCAGAAGCTAAATAACAAAGATTTTAAAATGTCTTAAATATTTCTAGAAGACCTAATTGTTCCTAAGGAGCTCCATTTACAGTCAGCCTGGCAAGCTGCAGATGCCATTTAAGAAGCTGAGTATGTGTAGGGATGAATAATCTATTTATGATGCATGGCATGCAGCAGCATGGCACCCTGCAGTTGTGGGATAGAAAAAATCAGGGAAAATGAAGCTTTCTTTAATAAAAAGGGGGGAAAGGCAGGTATGGCTCTGTAAGAACATGACTTAGATGTTGGTTTCTTTACATTCTCTGGGCACAGAAGTTGTGTGTCCCAGTTAAGGATCACTAAAGCCCTGCCCAGGGGCAAGGTGACCATGTTCAGTTGATGCAGCTGCTGTTAAATAAGGAGTGAAATAACCTGAGATTCTTCATCCAAGAAGGTAGGGAGGTCTGTATTAACCCCAAATTTCTAAGAAATTTCTAATAATTTCTCTTTTTTTGTTAGTTTAGGGTGCTTGCAGACGCGTTTTGCTATTAGTAGTAGTGTTTTCTGGACTGTGGCCATTGCCCCTCGGGTCCTGTGTGTGTCCTGTTGGTCACTGTCCTGGAGGCAAACAGAGCCTGGGTGCAGTGCAGGTGGATCTGCAGGGCTCCAGCCCCAGCCTGCCTGTCTCATGTCCCACAGCAGATGTACAGCTGTCAATTCTGTGGCTTCCCAACCAATTTAATGACCTTCCCAGCTGCCAGTGGCCCCATCCTGTCCAGCTGGGGCTGGAAGAGAGGCATCTGTCCCCAGTACCCCTTTGCAGTTCATCTGCAATGGCATCTTGGCTTTTCTTCCACCACACAGCCTGAACTTCTGTGAGAGATAATCCACATTAAATATATGCATCACTGTGACCTGAGGGCCCTGATCCATTTAATAAAGCCTGATCCATCCAGGTAGTGCCCAGGAATGTGAATGCTGCCTTTTAAGAACATTTTTCCCATGTTTAGGAGTTCTTCCTCTTTACTTCAGCTACAGATCTTTATCTCTCGCCACATAAATCATTAAATGTATCTCAAATCTCTTGTCTATATTGCTTGAAACAGTGTCTTAATTTGCATTTCTTTCCTTTTGTAAGACAGGAAGACTTTTTAATTTTATTTTTAAGGAAACTATCAGTGAGTACCACGTGAGAGCTGAACTCTGCTGTGACACTGGCAGCACTCGTGGCATGGCTGGGCAGCTGCTGTGCTCTAGCAGATGCTTGTTTCACCAGATTTAGTCTCTCTATTGTTTTCCAAGCTCATTATTCTACCTGCTGTCTGTTTCCCTTCGTGCTGACAAGATCCAAGGCAAAGATCTGTGCCAAGCACAGTGGAGCCCAGGTTTCAGTGTCCCAGGCTCCTGGGCATCACTGCTGTACCAGGGGAGCTCAGCCAGTCTTCAGGTGACTTTGCTGCTGCCTGACACAGCTTCACTGCAGCACCTGCTGGCTCAGAAGACACCTGAGCAGGAGAAATGGCTGGTTTTCACTTCCAACCAAAGAAATCTTTTCCTTGATTTATAAAGATGATGATTCATTCAAGTATTCATTGTGCAACAAAAGAATTTTTTTGCTGTGGCATGGATAACCTCAAGGATATTTTCTTTTTATCAAACTGTGCTACTAATGAACATAAAATTAAAAGACATTTGGCAAGAATAACTGTAAGAAGGTGCTGATTCTAATGCAGGACACATCTAATTTTGTTGGGCTGGAAAAGACAGTTCATTAGGAAACCAATCCGTAATTTGAAATATATTTCATTTTAGTTCTCTGATTTCTTTTCCATGTTCTAAATCTCCAATGACTTTGGTTATCAGGCTTCAGAAGGAGTAGATGAAGAACTCTGTAACTGCCAGCCTGGTGTTTAACATCTGCTGCTCTTCCAGAGATAAAACTTTAGGAATAGTGATGTTGGTAGGTACAGGTTAGGTGTGTGTGGCGTCCAAATAGCAGAGTCAAAATTGCAGATACTATGAATAGAACAAGGCAAGTACAGACTTCTCTGGATCTCATTATACAGGAATAGTCTCCTCATTAGCTCATTTGACTCAAGTATTTCTCCTGCTGGGTTGCTATTTCTGGGTTCAAAGTGAAAAAAAAGGACAAATAATGTGTTTGCTCTTTGCTGCCATTAGTTGTTAATTATGTTTAGAGAGATATTTCTACAAATAAACCCCATCTGCACCTGTGTGAGTGTATTTCCATCTGTATCAGCAGCAGTTATTTGCTAAGAGTGGAACAGAGTTCCCAGAGTAGAGTGGGAATGAGGAACCTGACACTGGGACATGCAAGAAGGGTTTTCCTGTGTCCTTCACTCAGAGAATCCCTGTGGCTCAGAGATCCTGGATACAGGACACACCCAGGATCTCCACACACAGGGCTGGGAGTAACAAACTACACTGGGAGCTGATAATCTGAAAGACTGACCAGATTCTAAATTTCACAGCTGTCTCTGGTTTTATGGGCCAGCTGAAAACTCTGCATCTAAAGGAAGCTGCAACTGGGAGTTTGGTGCTGGAGCCAAAAGCTGCCATCTGTGGTTGTGCTTTCCAGGCTTGAATTAAATAACCAGCTCCTGAAAGCTGAATAAAGCTCATCTTTGGGAGTTTTGAAATGACCAATTGCACTCAGGAACAATTCTCTAGTCCTGAGGGCTGGCTTGCCTAGGTGTACATGTGGTTAGAAATAAATAGATATGGAAATCCTTTAAGGTTTGGTCTACCAGTGCTAAAATATCCCCAAAGCAAAGAGGTCTGTAAATACATGTGCATATCTGTCTATGAATATTAATGATTCAGGTGCTACACCACTTTCCAAAATTGTTGAAAAATTCAACATCTTTCACATTCAGCCTCACCTTCAATTCTTGTCGTGCATTGTCTGCCCAAACTTATGTAAAATAGTGACTTTTATTCATTGTATTACTGTGGGTGAGTTAAGACTGAAAAATAAGGGGTTGCTGAGATTAAGGAAGAGGAAAACCTCTGAAGCTGTACTGGCAGTCTTTAGATGCAGGGAAAAGTTGCTGCAGAGACTCAGGTAATGATGATAATGCAGATCCACGGGGAAAAGAGCAAATGGTAATGGGCTTAAATTGTAGCAAAAGAGATCGAGATTTGGCATTAAGAAAAGCTTTCTAAAAGAAATGGAATAAATGAATTGGGGAAAGTGGAGTTTTCATAACTGAAAGCTTTTAAAACCAGGTTAGATGGATGGCCCTAAGGAATGACTTGAGTTGTATATCCTGCTTTTTGAAGTTAATTAACTGTCTTATTCTTCTGGCTCCTATTTTATTTTCTTTGATCCTGTTTCTTTCTCTTTGTGAATGTTGTAGTGTTCAGAAAAAGTTCTTGGTCAAATGTACTATCAAAGGAAAACAGTTCATCAAAAACATTGTTTTCAATGGCAGTAAAGCCCCCAGGTGTTTTCCTGGTTATTTATTTTCATTAAATAATGAAATTCAAGTCAGCTCAGTTACGTCTTACTCTGGAAATTCAATGCTTGTTTGCTTTTTAATAAAAAAGAAAAGCACTAATTGTAAACTAGGTGAAGGAAACTCCTGTTGCCCATTGCACTGCTGTTAACCTCCTTAGCATCTGTAAGGTAGAGCCAGCTTTTGAAAACCCTGGACAATCAGTTAATTATGAGGAAAAAGTTATTGTGAGCTTTGCACCAAAGCAGTGGTGTTTGTTGAAGTCACCAGAACAGCTCTGTAATTATCCTGGAGCACCTCTTGGATCAGGAGCCTGCCCTGGGCTGGGCAGTGTGACTGATCTGTTGCTAAAGTGAGCACACTCCTGTCACACAGCTCCTGGTTCTCTCACTGCACTCACAGAGCTGGGAATGCCTGCTCTGGTGGGCTTTCTGCACCTCCTGCCCTGCCAGCAGCTCCAAAGCTGCAGCAGCTCAGCCCTGGATGAGTGATGAGAACATGAGGCTGTGCCTGGGACTGCAGCTGGCAAAGCAAAGCAAAGCATTGGGCTTGTGGTGGTTGAAAACAAAGCTGATTTCCTTACCAGGATAGGGGAAGGGTCTTGATAGGGAATATGATTATTTGTGGTAGTTAAACAGTGCAATCCCATCCTTTTAGCTACAGCAGACACACTGTGCTGAGTCACTCCTGATTGCTTTATGCAGAACATGCCCTGCCTGTGCCTAAAGAGGGTTATTAAAGACTGCTGAGTACAGAGAGCTTTAACAAAGAGATCTCAGAGTAAACACTGACATTTGTTACTGCCTCTGTTTAGCACTGCTGAAGGTCCCTGGGAACTTGGGAAATTGAGCTGTCAGATCTGCAAAGATGAAATGAAACTTTGTTCTGTGGCTTCAGTCCCTTAGGAAAGTTTTTCAGGTCATTTAGCGTTAGTACTGTGAGGAGAGCTTATTATTATTTCCCTAAAAATTATTCCCTTTTGTTGATAAATGCAGAGTGACAGCTTGGCATTGCTATTAGTCCATTTCTGTTTGGTTAAGGCAATGCCTGAAGGACTGACAAGGCATTTTGCAGGCAGCTTGCCTGGGCTGTGGGCAGGACAGGATGAGTGATGGGTGTCAGATGGAACCACTGCACCAACTGACTTGTGAGCTGTAGTTAAGCACATTCACAGGATGACTTGGCAAGAAAGCACAAAATGTTCTGGGAGGAAGATTCACTTCTCACTATTTCCAGGCTTAAGCATTGCTGCTGTTTAAAAAAGAGAAATTCAGGGGAGCAATGGAATGACAGTGAAGCCAAGGTTTGATTCTTAGAAACTCTTAGGCTGGGCCTTGCTTGGGATTTTGTCAGTCTACTTTGCAAGGAGGAAAACCTCAGTGTTTATAGAAGTCTCCTGAACACTGTCTTTGGATTGCTGCTCTAATGAGTTTTTATAAAATGTGCATATTGTATTGCCAAGGAATTTCAGAGATATAAATGTGGGCTGTTTAAAACACAACACATTTTCACCCTGAAAATATTAGCTGTGAATCAGAAAAACCCCAAAAGGCTTCTCAATTTTCATAGTGATTTTCAATTCCATGACTAAGGGCATGGAAAGGGCTCTAGGGACTTAAAAATAAGGATAGAACAGCTCTGATCAACATTTGGCTCTCAGAATTCCATGTTGTATGAACCTGGGGGAAGAGGGAGCCACCATCCCTGCTCTGGTCAGTGTTTTGGTGTTAGTCCTGTTCTGCTGGGGTCTTAGTTCTGTGGGTTTTATCTGTCCCTCATTCCCCCTCCTCCCCAGCCATGCAGGCAGAGTGGGGAGGATTCTGATCTCAGCCTTGCCTCCAGTGAGAGCAGAGCTGGGAAGATGGAGCTGCTCTCTGCACAGCCCTAGGTGCTGAAAGACTAAAAATGTAACGTAGGCTTAGCATTAAATTCATGTTTACACCTTCAGGCAGCTGCACTGTGAACAGTGGAGTTGCAGTGCTTATCAGTACTTTTCTGAATATAAAGGGGTGTTATGGCTTCTGGTATCATCCCCACAATCTGCATGCAGGATTCTTTTCCTTTATGACAATAATCTCTTTTCCATTGCTTCCTCAGTGCCTGAGGAGTGAAAGAATGAAGGCCAAAGCATGAAATGTGCCAAAATCCACTGTTCCTCTGGACATGCAGCAAGAAAATCACCCTTTATTACAGAGATGTTATTTACAGGCTGACTGTTGTTAATGGATGCTTCATCACATGCAAAGAAAATAGTTTTTTCTTTGGGACATTAATTTTTGGCTCTATGTTCATTTTACTGAGTATCCTTTTCTGACAGGCACAGCCAGCACTCCTGCCCAACAGTGAGCTCTAATACTGCTGGGGTTATTTTTTAACTAGATGCCATTTGATTTATAATCCAATAACTCTAATTTAAGAATCAGCAAGCTCCAGATAACAGAGCAGGTCCCACGTAGAGCAACTTCCCATGTAAATTCAACTTTAGTAAATCAGGGAGCTGGTTCTGTGTTTGAAACAGATCAAAGCACCAGGAGCCAGTGCTGGCTGCTGGAACATACCTGCTGTGGGTGGGGGGACGTTTGGACAAGCAACAGGAGATATAAAACATAGTTAGTTCATCTGGATCTGCAACTGAGTGAATTTCAGCTATTCCCTGTGAGTGTGCAGAGGCAGAGAGGCTTGCAGTGACTGGAAGCTGTGGTGCTGTCCTGCCCAGTGCTGAATTTTCAGTGCTGAAGTTGTGGTGCTGTCCTGCCCAGTGCTGAATTTCAACCCTGTGCAGACAGGGCCCACAGCATAGCCCACGTTTATATGAAACAAATATTCAGCCTTTTCTCCTGATGCTGTCAGAGCAGACCCTGCAGCTCCACTTGTGGCTGTCAGAAGCTGTGCATGAGCTTGGGGTGGGGTGTCCTCATTCATTTTGAATGCAGTCACAACTTTTTACTCTAAATTCCAGTATCTTAGAGCACTACAGAGACACTGAAAATTCTGGCAGCACTCATTTGGCTGCTGTTATTTCAGTTTCCACAACATGCCATGGAAACAGGCTTACCCTGATGGCAGAGAGCAGGGAGGTGCTTATGGGAAAGTGATACGAGGATTTTGCCTTAATTTCTATTCTTGGTGCCTCCATTCCCTGCATGTTTCAGCACTTTCTCAGAGCGTTTCCCTTCCTTCTCTCTGGTTGCTATATTTTACTGCTGTTTTTCTTTAGCTGACAGGTTCTGTGGTACATTAGCAGCAGCTACATAATTTCATAGCTTGTATCCCTTCATAAACTCACTGTCCAAAGTATTATTTCCTTGCAAGAGATATAGATTTATTTTTCTTAAATATACAAATTTTAAATTGCCCTCAGGACTCGAGCCATTTATTCTTAAATTGAATCTTATTTATTGTAATCCAGTTCCAACTGATAGAGCATTCCTCATATTATTCTGACAGAAATAAACACGGAGCTGAAGTGCTATCTTGGCAGAATTATATGAGCTTGTAATAGCTGCATGCAACTGAATTTTCATTTCACTTTTATTTATTGGAAAGCTATCCTAGGATTTTGAATTGATTCCTCACTTTTGTTTGCATTTATATGTATTTCTTCAATAAAAGGAAGAAATTTCCTGTTATTTCAGGCCTCATCAACCTTCTTGAAAAATAACATGAATGCTAGTACATAAGGAAAATTGAAATACTCGACTGTAGTTTTGCTATCTATGCCAAAAGAAATCTGCTAAGCCAGCAAATGTTCAGGGCAGAAGGTGGCTTGGAATTGCAGGAGTGCATTGAAATGGCATTCAGAGAACAGGTATTATAATGTTTTAACAAATAACAGGTGGTGCATATGTTAAATTGTCCTGTGAATGAAGCAAACCTAGGATTCTAATACCCTTGGGCAGTGCACAGAATGCTGCCCTGATAGGAGCTGAGGGAAGGTTCCTTGTCATAAATCACAGCACAGGGTGTAATGTAGTATATTTCAAATATATTTATTTGAAATGAAGAACTGATGAAGATATTATCTTCATCAGTTCTTATTTCAAAGTCATGGAAGTAGAGTCCATGGTGTGCACTCTAGTAGCAGGAAGGAAAGATGAGAATGCTTTGGACAGCTAGATGATGCTCTGTGGTATCCACCAGGGAGCTGAGAGGCAGTCAGCTGTGTTTCCTAAGGGCATTGAAAGCAGAGGGCTTGCAGCCACTGTTTAGCCTGTAAAAACTGCTAATTCTCCACAGCAGTGAAATATTTACATTTTGAGTCATGACTGTGTCATGTTAGACTAGCAGCAGTCCCTACAGAGGAGATTTACAGGCATGTAACATAGCAAAGACTGGACAGATATATTGGGGTTTTTTTTCTGAAAGACTTCATGTAATGCTTGTTAACTTTACAGTAATATAAGAGATGCCAATTCTAAATAAGTGAACTTCACAGGCATGTAACTGTTCCCAGTAATATAACAATACACTTATATTGATTATTTTCTGAAGTCTCAGCCCTAGAAATTTGATCATAGCTTGTCTAAGCATTTTGGGGCAGAACAATGCAAGGTGGGTGGTGTATTGCTACAGCAGAATATTTGTGCTTGGATTTGTGCACATATATTATATAATATCTATCTATAAAATATATATATAACATATATATTATATATAATATATCTAACTGATGCCAGAGAATCACATAAAAAGTATATTCTGTGAGAAGCATCCTGCAACAGTGATCAGGCATGTATTACACTTAAAATATAGTCATTGATTGAAAATTGTGCAGCATGAGAAATATTTCTGTGTCTGGAGGAACAAATAATGTGGATGCATCTTGTAGCTGATCTTAAAACTTTAAATCCACTTAATGAAAATGTTGGCTAGTTGGTGAATTAAGCATTTCCTGATGGGGAGTTTTGGTGATGGGGTGCCATGGGAGAATGTTCCTGTGAGATTTCCATCATTGTTCAGGATTCTGAAGCTTCTTCTTGGCACGTGGAAAAGATAATTTCCCATTAGAAAAAGCTCCTTGTATGTCTTACACTGCTCTTTCTGCTGCCCATCTGAAGGTAGTGGTTGTTTCTTTCTGCTTTGGTCAGTACAAATAATTGGAAATATTTTCCCAGGCTGTTTGGAGTAGAGGTACAGCCTAGCTGGGTTTATCTGAGCTTCTAGCAAAGACAAACTTTGATTTCTTATCTGAACTCAGCTGCAGTGTCACTGGGGCTGTACCAAGCACTCCCTGCAGCCAGGGCAGGGTTGGTTTGCTGAGATCCGTGGGGACCTCTGTTGCTGTTCCAGTGCAAGGGCAAACCCCGGTGATGATTATCACTGCTCTGCAGATTCTGCTCCTGATTGTCTTCTAATACTCCTAGATAAATGTTCCTGAGTGACTTGTAGGTTACTGAAATCTCCTGCCTCAGTAAACTTAAAGTAATTCTGCTCAGGAGATAATGGGCAATGTCAGACATGCTCATCTGTGCCCTTTGTGATTACATTTTGAAAGAATTTATTTAACTCTCCACTTGTTTTGTCTTTTTCTTCACCTTGATTTCACAGCAGATCCTGAAATAATTTACCCGCTTCATGGACTGCTGGAGGATTAGGAAACACATATTCATTCAGATGAGCAGGAGTCATTAGGAATATTCTGGGTTTCTTCTTGTACTGCTTCTATTCTTCATCTTTGGGAGACATCTCTCCCTGTTCTTCACAGGGCTTCATTGTTCAGGATTCTGAAACTGCTTCTTGGCACATGGAAAAGATAATTTCCCATTAAAAAAGCTCCTTGTATATCTTAGACTGTTCTTTCTGCTGTGCATCTGAAGTTAGTGGTTGTTTCTGTTCCTTTACCTCAAACAAAAAACCCCTTTTTTAAAAGTTGCTCTTTTCTTGTGTTTCTAATCTTTTGAGCCCTTGGACAGCCATACCAGGCTTCTGTTTGTTTTTCTACTGTGGAATCTCATGCTATTAGACACATTCAACTGAAAAATGAGTATTTGTATGATTTTAGATGATATAACATTAATATGCTTATCACTCCTAGTAAATCTCATCCTTGTTTCTTGACTCACTGAATCAGTATATTGGCAGCTCCTGACATGCAGCCATTATCCTTGGCTTGTGATAGTGGGATTTCACAGAGAAGTTTGCATTAAATAGGATTCGGGAGCATGGATTTAAAAAATGAAATATTCTCTTATATCCAATAAATAAATGATTTTTTTCTGTGACTTTATATTTTCCAATTTATTTCTATGTAACCTTTGATTCACTGAGTGTTATCTGATGGAAAAGAGCAGCATTCCTTTCTGCTAGTGTGTCATCATAGGGGAATCATTATACTCTATAAATACATGAATATATCAGAGTTGATTAAATTATATTTTGATTATTTGGTGAAATGTTGTCTTCCAGATAAAGCTGAGTATATGCAAAGACTATATATGTATAAAAATGGCTCCACATTCCAGTGCTAACTATGACTTGTGGAACAGGGATGGTGTTGTGCGCTCCCTGCTCTAAACAACAGAGCTGGGTTTGGTTTTCTCTTTGGATACAGTAGGAAGATATTTCTGCTGGGTAGAACAAGAAGTGCAACCCCTCAAAAATTCCAGATTCACCCATGCAATAAATGCTGGGAAGGCCTTGGACACCACCTACTGTTGCCCACCAGTTTGAGAGAGAACTCTGCTGCTGTGATGTTTCTGCATGGAGTCTTCTTGTCTGTGTGCCTGGAGACACCTGGGGGTGTTCCACGAATATCCTGGAGCAGAGCTGCGGTATATTTCTGTTAGGGAACCCACAACCTGTTCCTGCTTTAAAGGGTTCCTATGTCAGACCATTTTCTGTAAATTCATTTCAGTTTGCTCCCTGCTCAGCCTTGTGCATCCTTATGTTCTCAGCCCTTTTCAGAAGCCCTCGGGACATTGTTTTATTTTCATTAGAGAAGTCTTACAGGAATATGGAGTCCCCTTTCCAGAATATCTGAATATTTCCTTCATTCAGGAACTTCTGATGCTTGGGTATTGATTGTCCAGGTTGTCTTCTGCTGGGGGACCCAGAGGAAGAAATAAAAACCTGTCAGGAACTTTGGATTTAACAAGCCACCAGCACTGCTGTGAACTGGACATGGGAAAGGAAAAATAGTCATATTCATCTGATGGGAAAGAAGTACCACAGTGGGGAGGAACACAGAGACCTGGCCACCCAGCCCTGGGGCTTTGGAGCTTTTCTGTTCCAGCCCAGAAAGGTTACAGAGTTCAAGGCAAACTTTTCAGGAGAAGGGCATGGATGTCCAGCCCCTTTAGAGCCATCAAATGCAGGCTTGTGCTACAATGAAAGCACACTAAGTATATTTAAAAGAAAGATTGGACAGTTTTTACCAAAAGAGAAATGGATTTCCACTTACAAGTTTTCCCTCCACGGAAGCAGGTGAGAATATTTCAAGTAGTTTCCCTTTTCTGAATTCTAGGATAGGGAAAAAAGCCCCATTATCTCATTTCTTCTTTCCAGTCTCTGCCATTCCACTCTGCTTTCCAACAGAAGGAAAGATTTCTTCTTGTTACTACTATTTTTTTGTCCTTTTCCCCTTCTCTGAAGCTCACCTGGAGGCTGGCCCACCCTTCATGGATCTAAATGCTCCCAGCTCCCTGGATGTCCCCAAAACCTGACAAGGCACAAGCTCCTTGCAGAACCAGAGCCCCACAGACTCCAGGCTCCCTGGGCTTTATTTTCTGTTGCAAAGCCTTGTGCAGATGTTGCAGAGGTGTGGTGAGAAGGGCCCTGCTCTGGGTGTTGTTTGCCAGCCCCAGCTGGTACCCCACAAATCAGCTGCACTGTACCATCCAGCACCCTGATTTATGTGAGACATCACGTACTGATGCCTTTATAGACAGCAACTTAGTGTTTCAGAGGAGTCTGCATGTTACAAAAAGGGCAGCAGGTGTTATTTAGACTAAATTGACCTTGAAATTGATTTCTTTATTTTATGACTTACTGAGGGGAGATTAATACTTTTTTTTTCCTGCAGCCTGAAACAATTTACATGGTAATAGAAGGCATAGTCAGTCAAATAAATTGCTGGAAGTAGTGGTGTTCCAAGAAAGAAAATATGGATCTTACTTGCATTGATTCTTTCTATCCCCAGGGAGTAGCTAAGACTTTTAACACTGGGGAAGGACTGCCAAAATTTATTTTTCCCATTAAAGTCAGAAGAATGGAAAGTAATGTCTGTTAGCTGACATTTAGTCCAAACTTTCAGTTTGAGGGGTGGGAGAAGGCTGTGCCCCATATAAAATTTAGGGAGCGTTTTATTGCTATTTCTTGATTTCTCTAAGGGCAGATGGATAGTAATGGGAATCATAAGAAACTTCTGGAAAGCCTGGCATGGACACAGCATAGCTGCCCTTGGTAACAGAACAGGCCCTGAAAATAAAATAGCTTGTAAATGGTTGTTGCAATTCCACCTTCGAGTACCAAGTAGAAATCACCTCAAAATACAAATGTTAATGGAAACAAGAGACCCAAAAGAAATTACCTGGAGGAGGCACTGATAGGAGCATGAAGTGTAGCTCTACAGGAGGGAGAAAGTTTTTGTTTATTGTGCTGCTGCAGTGTTGCAACTGTGTCATTTCCATTTTCCTGTAGCCTCCAAGACAAGTGCATAGTTAAATGATTTGTCAGTGGCACAATACTTTGCATAACCTGAACATGTACCAGATATTATGATGACACGTTACCTGAAAATGAGTGTGAAAGCAAGTCCACAAACCAATTTTTTGTTTGCTGTAAATACAGAAATGGTGTAGAGGAAAGTGTCTTATCTGTGAAAATCATTATGATGAGAATTAATCTCCTTTGTCTATCAGAGCTGAATGCTGCTATTGCAGCTGTAGTGAGGGAATGGTGATTTCAGCCTGGGTGATGCAGGAGAAGGGGGTTTGGTGTCCAAGCATCTGGAATTACTGGAGAAGGGATTTGGGCTCTAACACGATTAGATTGGTTTTTATTGTTGCTGGAATTCTCTGCCTCCCTAAAAACGACCTAGACCTGAGGAGTTTGGCTATTTTTGCTTTTATTTTCTGGTTCCATGTCCCTGGATTTTCACAGGTGGTGAGTGAGTTATTAATAGGGAGCACACCATGAGCTTCCCAAGGAGCTGTCCCACCTGCAGCATTGGCCTAAAGCTGTTTATTAATTTGTTACTGCTTCATAGAGCTAGGCAATGCTTAGAGATTAGCTGGGTTGGGGGCAAAAAGAAGTATATTTCAAAATAGCTGCTTAAAATGTCATATTTATTTGCAACTCGGGGCATTGCCTTCTGGAAGAGTGGTGTGAAACAAAATGTGTTCTGTGTCTGCCTGCCTGCCTGCCTCTCCTAGGGAGTTTCCCAGGAGGAACAGCCCTGCAAAAAGGTTAGTTTGGATTCCCACAGTTCTTCCTGAGCACTGTGAAGCTGTGATCCCAGGGAAATGGTGCAGCCTGAGGAGCTGTGGAACAAGAGGGGTAGGAAATGGGCAGGGAATACAAATAGCTGCACATCCATCCTGCTGCACAGAGTGTTTGCAAAGCAGGAGCAGGGAAGGGGCTCTGGGGGCAGCAGGGACACAAGGGGAGGAGAGTGACAGGAGTCAGCTTGAGGAAAACCTGAAGAGGCAGCAAAGGCACAGCTGCTCAGTGGCACAGCAGTGGGAAAGGGTATGATAGAGGCACTGTGAAACCATCCAGGGCTGGAATGGAGAAGGTTTGCTTGTGGTTTTCTTCAATGCTGGTCTCAGTTTGCAGCTTCTTAGTGGGCAATAGTGACTGCTGTCCTCTGTGGGAAACATGGAATTGGTCTGGGAGGTGATTTTGGTGGTAGTTTATCATAGTTAGACCTTGTGAAGTCTGTTTGTTGGCACTTCCTATGAAGGAGATGGTGTTTGCAATGGCTAAATTGAATGGGCAGTGAGGGATACTCTAATTTATACAATTAGAGACTGGGGGATACTCAGGGTGAAGGATGGAGAATTACTACCAGCTCCCTGAAATATGATCTGTCTCCTGGGTCATAGCACATCTCCTATAAATAGAGGCTCTAGAAGCTTTATATATGGAGGCATGCTTGATGATGATAATTAAAAGAAGTTTATAGCAGTTACTCTTTGCTGTCTTGGACAGATAGGCCTCAATTTCAGCTTATCAGACTTTAATTCCCAAACAGCAGTGGGAACTGTGTAGCTTGGCTTGCCATGTAAATCTGATCTTTATTGACAGGGATGGCATGACAAGAGGAGGCCAGCCCTGGGAGGCCTTTTCAAACTACAAATGTGAGTGTAATGGCTGTATTCATTAGGGAAGAGGCAGGAATTTGGCATGCTAACTCTTTCTAACATATCCTTTTAAAATCAGAACTGTTTTAATTACTGCCCTGAGTCTTGCACCTGAATTTATTGCACCTGTGTTTAGACACTGTGGCACTTCTCTCACCAGTTAAAAACCCCTCCAAGCCTTTGTTGCTCAGCTTCTTCTCATGCCCAAGCCCCAAACTGCTTTGTGACTTGTGGAATGCCAGCTGGGCTGTAGGAGAAGCTTCCTGAGGGGTAGAAAATGAGGGATTTTACCTTGCTTTAGAGTAGACCTAGATGGAGATGTGACAAAAGAATGGTGAGCCAGCATAGCCATGGGCCTGCCTCCTGCACAGCCTGGGCTGCAGGGGTTTGGAACAACATTGACAGGGCTGTTGCTAAGCAGGAAATAAACCATGGTCCCTCTGATGGAATAGAGAGTCATTTGTCACCAGATGCTGAGAGAATTTTGAGTGGCTGAGAAACCACCCAAATTTCATGTGCAGGACTGGTTCAGGAAGTGCAATGGAGCTCTCCCTTGAGTTTCTGAAAGGCAGAAATCCTGTCCTTCCCACCCCACTGCCTTCCAAAAGAGACATCAGGCTGCTGCCTTCCTTGGGGATCATTATGGTAAAACCAAAAAGTGTATAATTTAGTCAAAAGGGTCTAAGGCACAAGATGAACAGCAATGAAAATCTCCATAATCAAATGTTTTACTAATGGCACCTCTGAGTCTAATCATAGTGGTGCTCAACGTTGGTCTTTGTTCCTGATATGTAAAGTGCCATCTATTATCTTTAATCTGACTATTTTTTTCCCCTTTTCTCTTTTCAGGACTATAAATCTGATGTTATGACTCTGGTTTCCAGTGCCAAGAACAGTCCTCAAGGTCCAGTAAGTAAAGCATTTTGCTGAAGAAATTAGATTTTGTAACTGAGTTTAGATCCTCTTTTAAATTGTTTCAGTCATCAATCACTGGCACTAACTCTTACCTGTGACACCTTGCTGCTTTTGAAGTGACTGCACTTGAATTGGCTTAAATGCTCTTTAATATGTGAATATATAGTGCAGGGAATATCTGTCTTAGCAAAGAGAGGCAAAGTGATTAGAACTGCTGCAGTTAGTTCATTAATAGCCCTGTGGCTCTCTCCTGTGTGTGCTACAAACTGTGTCACTGCACCCTCAGACTGGGCTCCAAGCTGTGTCACTGCTCTGCAGAGGGGGGACAAAATCTGAGGGAATGGGAGGGTGGGGTACAACTGCAAGCACCTCTGGAATTCCGTGTTGTAGTGAGGAGGGCGGGTACAAAAAGAGAAAGCAGAAGTTTGGGCGAGTTCAGAGCCATGCAAGAGCAAAGCTTTCAGGAGGGCAAGGCCCCTGTTGGCTTGGAAACTGAGCAGGGCTGGACCAAAAGGGATCTGCCTTATCCTGGCCTAAAGGCTGGATATAACCTACCCTGTGTCCGTGCTGCATGCTTCATTTTCTGTATAATATCACATTTTGGCAGGGAATGTGTACCACAAACCAAGGTTATGCTGAGGTGCTATGGATTTACAGCCCCTGTCTGATTTACAGAAGGACTGGTGATACTCAGCACGGGCTGATGTCACTCAGAGTTAATCATTCACTGCAGTAAAGTCCTTTATTTATTTTTTTTTCTTTTGTCTCTGTAAAGCAGTAATATCGTGCTACAGGGCTTTTCCAAGTGCCTCTCTTTGGACAGTGCCAGGAATTGAAATGATGTCACTCTATGAACACTTAGTTTGGGTATTTCCTCCCCTCTTTTTCTGATTATCTAATCTGTATCCCCTCAGACTTGAGGTTGTAGGAGTGTGGATTTATGCCAGAATAAGGAAATACTCAGTATTTTGAATGTTTGGCAACCCCCTTCTCCCTGTTTGCAGGCATGATTAATGCTGTTTTAAACATGAACATCAAACATTAACAGTTCCCTGAAAGGAGGAGGTGGTTGGACCTTCTCCAAATGAACACTGTCTTTCAGTTGGAAATCTCTGGCTTGGAAATTGCTTAGTCACACCAACAGAAATACAAAAATATCTCGAAAAGTGAAAATGTATACAAGAGATTTTTAGCTTCTCTGATGATTTGACAGGATCCTTTTTTACCCTGTATGGTAGGTTTTGGAAGAATTACTTTCAATAATTCTTCCTGCACTGATGCTTCTTGCTGGAACATCTTGCTACACAAAGGCACAGCCTTTCTGTTAGTTTGTCAAAAGTTAACTTTGAGAATGATGTTCTGAGAGGTGGAGGTTTATTTTTAGAAACTTGGTTTTGTTTGCTTCATATATTTGCATCGAAATTAGGTTTGTGTCAGTTAAAAAGGAATGTTTTGAAGAATGATGTAGCTGAATGTGTTCTCTAAACTAGAAAATGTTTTTACAAGTGCAGAGCAAGATTTGATGAACACCTGTCATTTTGTACTGAGAGGGTGGGTGCTTTATTGAATTTCTTGGTCAAACTGTCTCAGGGAGTTCTATTTTTCTTTTCCTTTTTTTTTTTTCCCTGTGATTGAGTCCTTTTGTTGTCTGTAACAAAGTGTCCTCAGACGTTGAAGTAGTGACTTAACAAACAAGATTTCAATTGTCTTCCTTGAGCCTCAGTAGCTTGGACTTTAATTATTTTTTGCTTATTTTTGAGTTGTGATGGAAAGAGGAAAAGGTTTCCTGTTTTCCATGATATTTCTTATGCCACACTACAGTGGCATAAAAATAATGAGTTAGGAGTTGAGCTTATTGCTCTTGAAATTACACTGTCTCTGTTGTTGCTTGGAAAATTGTTTGTTGTGATGGATGAGGAGGAATAGGTAGATTTTTCAAGTTTGTTGCCAGATCATTGCTTATAGAACAGTCTGGTAATAAAAGGAGAGTTGACAGATGAGAATTCAAATGGACCTGAGAACGAATTATTGAATAATGCCCCAGTTCCAGGGCCTGAAAAGCTTATTTCCAGGGTTTTTTCTTTTTTTAAATAATTGTTGGCTGATTTTCCTGCTCTTAGTGACAGATCCTTTATGAAAGTCTAATGCAGCTGAATCTCAGGCTGAATTCACTTCTATGTTACATCACTGAGACTGCATTGAAAGGGCTGGAGTCACTGTGATATAAAACTCCAGCAGGGAGTTAGATCTATCAAACTTCATGTTTCCTGATAGCTAGAGCTGCCTAATAGATTGTTTGTTAAATAATTCAAGATGTTTTCATTAAGCTGAGTGATTGAGTCTTTTAAAGCCTTTCTTTTGTTCTTAAATCTCATCAGGCAGTTGGTTGTACCTGCAGAGCTAAGAAAATCTAACTGAAGGAAGTATTACTGGAAGCTTTAGGAAGCTGTAAAATTACAGACTTTGCCAGACCATGGAGGGATGGATTTGGGCTGGATCCTTGGATTTCTGTCCCTTTTTCTTGTGGCTTCCTCTAAGTGCTGCACTCCTCTATCTGCAGTCTTTCTTAGGCTGCTTTAAATTCTCCTTCCTGCTTATTAAAGGTTTATGTTTTCTAAAGTGCCTTTGCTTTTTCCCCCAGCCTCCATTTCTCCCACTCTTGTCTATATATTGATATTTGATAACAAATATCATGTACTGTTTTTTAATCAAGAAATGTTGAGAAGAGGTAGTGGGAGTAAAATAGGACTCTTCTGGGTAATTCAAGAGGGACAATAATGATTTTTTTGCTGAGAAATAAAATCGCTGCAAGAATTGCTGCCTGTGATCTGAATAGAAATGTGATAGTACCTGAAATTACTTCATCTCTACTGCTGCTTCAGGAGGGATATCTATTAGTTGGAGATAATGACTTGCAAAAAAAAAAAAAAGGGGGATTTCTTTAAAATTCAGATTCCTATTAAATGGAATGTGTGTTAGCATTTNGCTTCAGGAGGGATATCTGTTAGCTGGAGATAATGACTTGCAAAAAAAAAAAAAAAGGTGGATTTCTTTAAAATTCAGATTCCTATTGAATGGAATGTGTGTTAGCATTCTTAAAAAAATATTAAATGAATCTGTCACTACCAGGGAGAGAACAATAGAACTGAAAGCAAAAATAAGTCTTCCCTGAGCATCATCACAGAGCATTTGGATAATGGGTAGGGTGGGAGGGGAGAGCCTTCTGCACAGGGGGAGAAGGGAAAATGCATTGTGCAGGCATCTCAAACAGTAACATAGAGCTGATCTGACTCGTGCCAATAAAACCAACAAATCTGGAGAATATCTGGCTAAGTTTGGTTTTATTTCTCAAACTCATCTACAGAGCTATTGAAAAATAGAAGAAATTCTTTACAGCTCTATCATGAGGATCAGAAAGTGGTTTATGATGAATAGAATACAGCATGAGGTGAAAATTTTACCTGAGATGCTTACTGTGGGGAGACTTTGTAAAGTTTTCCATCCCATTACTGATTTGAGAATCCAGGCAGATGAAATGTTGCTGTGTTAATGCACAGCAGATGGGAGAAGTCAGAAGCAGGTACAGAATGCTGAGTTCTGTTCCTTCCACCTCCAGCTGCTCACAGAGTTTTGCTCCCATGGCTGTGTGTTTCTATCCCAGCAGAGGAATTGGCCCAATGGCTGGAGGTCACAGCCATTATTCCATATATTATGGAGAATATTTCCACATTATGGAAATGTCTTCTTGAAAATACTCCAGTATCATTTAGATGATGAGACAGTGTTACTATTGGTGGTTGTATAGGGAAAATCCTTAAATTAGAAATGTTACTTAGTGATGAATGATGTTAGGACAAACCAGTTATCCTTAGATTCAAACTCCTGTAATATATTGACACCTTTTCCCTGTTCCACCAGCCTGTACTTGTGTGTTGTTATTAAATCAGGTGCTGAATGTTGTTTATCAGAGTTAACCTTGCCTGGAGTGGTAATGGTGTGGTGTCTACAGAGCTGGAGCTGATTTATTATTTGTAGAGAAGCAGATCTCCAGGATAAGTTGACACGGTTGAGGTTTTGAGTTTTTCATTGATTAAAATTGAGTTAGGTGTCATCTTTTCTGGCAGGAGAGATGAAACTAAGAAATTGCCCTGTTCTCCCAGCCTTCCTTCCTTTCACCAATAGAGATTCTTCTGTGTCTGTGCTTTAGCCAAGGAGGTGAGAGACTAAATAAAATAAGAATAAACAATTTCCAATAGCAGGAAATTCAAGTGCTAACAAGCAGGTGAATCCAGAGAGCTGCTGAAATGCCAGGTATGCTTTGAAAAAAATCCTTGAATCTTCTTGAATACTCATGATTCTGGTGTGGAAAGAAAAGCTGGAATTGGACAGCAGCTAAACACAGAGACACAAGACATGTCTAAAGAAGAAATGGGGTTCTTTTAAAAGGAATTGCAGAAAAAACAAAGGAGAAAACCAAAAGCCTTTGCTGCTGTTAGTAATCAAATTTTGGTACTTCTAAATACTGGAATTTAGTAGACTTTAGGCAGAGGCTTGTGAGCATGCTTACAATCTAAGAATAAATGAATGGAGATGAAGAAAAAGCAGGAAAAGGCTGTGTCTGCACCAGAGTTGTATGAAAGGTGAGCAGAAGTTGATGTTCTTCACTGCCAGCAGGACTAAATTGGTTGTAGGGTGCAGTGTGCTCCCAGAGATGGAAGGGAGAGGGTGTAAAAATCCATTTCAGACAGCACTTCTGTAATTTCTGCTTACGTGAAACTAAAGGGGAAGTGATCATTTTGCATGCTTGGTATTTGAATCTTAGTTTTCAGTCAGAATTTGTGAAAATGTGCTATTGGGGAAATAAATGATACAATTATTGATTTGCACAACAGCTTGCACAGCAAGACTCTTAAGCATTGTATAGGTGTCCATCAAAGCAGGTCTGCTGGACCTGCTTTGGTCCAATCAGGGTAATCACATCCCATTCAGCTTGATGCTTTCATCAGTCTCAGAGGCAAATGAATCAGTGCATCATTAATAAACAAAGTATTTATAGTTAGATAGTATTTTTTAATTTTGTTTTTCTTTTGCATTCTACTCATATTAACAGTATTTGTAAAGTACTAATACCCAGGATTTGAAAAGAAAACTAAACCAAGCAAACAAACACCAAAGTCGAAAACCTGCTTCTGGAATCCAGCAATAAAAACTTTGGAGAACTGTGATGAGAATCAGAATTTCTAGTTTATTTCTAGTATTTTTATATATTTTATTTCTATACATTCTATTTTTA
>VXBC01005973.1:89809-170048 GCA_013399945.1 Ploceus nigricollis | reverse complement strand
GTTTGATTTAATTTTATATAATTTTAATTAATTTTATTTAATTTCTAGATCAGGATGAGGGCTATAAATTAGGCATTCAGCCCTGCTAACTCTCCCTCTTAATAGCAGTGCTGTCACTTGGACAAGCGCAGCGGGATGTGTATTACGGGCCAGTTTATGGGGGTAAATCTTGTGAATTCCATCAGGACGGGATGCGGGGCGCAGGGAACAAGCGGGAGTTTGTTTGCGCGGGGAGGTCTCAGCAGGACGCCGGCCGAGCTTCGTGCGCCGGGGATGCTCGGGATGCTCAAGGCACCAAAGAGCGATGCCAAGGTGCCACCTAGTGACAGCCCGCAGCAAACCGTGCCGCCAGAGACCGCGCTGCTCCTCGGCTTTGCTCTTCAGAGCGCACATTCAGCCTCTGGCATGTTCCCCACAGGCTGGTTTTGTCTGAAAAATGTTCTGCACTACGCTGAGCTTGTGTGAATGTGGGACCCTGTGCTCAGTGCCCTGGCTCTGGAGTTGCTGTGCCAGGGCAGGCACTGCCCCTGCTGCCTCCCCGCTCACCCAGGCTCCCCAAAATGTGGTTTGGTCAATTTGGTGCAGTAGTGCTCTCACCTGGCAGAGAACAGATGGAATAATGGTGGAAGAGAAGCTTTTTTGAATATAGAACGTATAAATTTTTGATTTTTAAAACAACCTAGATTCATTCAAGCTTGTGAGTATTTGTATGATTTTTCCTGTTCATTATTGAAAGAAGGGTTATCAAATTCATAAAATATCTGGGGTTTATTGTTGGGAATTTTTTTTTTTACTTTTGCAGGGAAAGCACCAGTTTGACAGAGATTAAAATGAGTTGCCACGTGCAGTGGTCTGTGTTTCTTGCTGGCAATAGATGTGATTTGCTTGGAGAGAGTCAAATCTGGGAAAAATCACATCTGAGGCAGTTTAATTGTGTTCCAGAACTAATCTTTATTGTGGGTTAAGTGGGAGTGTGCAGTGACAGTGTCTTATTGGCCATATTAGCACGAGTGTGGACGAAAATATTCCTGTTGTATAAATGTCAGATGATAGGAGGTTTTACAGGATAGAATTTTGACATCTGAGAGTTCAAGTCAGCAAAGTCCAGCACATCTCAGGTTCCTCTGGAAAATGGCTGTAATCACCCTCTTCTTATTTACTTAGCAGAGAACAGAATGTTCTGATTGTCAGTGATTGTCTCACTTCCCAAAAGTGAGAGTGTGTACAGAAGGGGAGATGGCTGAAGGGGTGATTGGATAAATGTCCTCACATCACAGAGCACTTGGATATTCTTCATGTGAAGCATGTGAACGCTCTGCTGGGGAAAGGTCAAAGCATTTGCTTGGAGCATTTTAGCAGGAATCTCTCAGCCCCAGAATAAAGATTTGTGGGTACCTGTTTAAATAGACACATCTGTGTTTGGATATTTGAAACATAAATGCAAATTAGGTGCAAAAATTAAAATTAATTTGCAGTTACCACACGTGGGGATTTTGGCAGTCTGACTGTATTGAGGGTGAAGACCAAACAGCTGAAAATAGTGTGATATTGATCTCTTCCCTTAGCTGTTTGTGTCCTTCCACGGGAGCTGTGAAGGAAGTATTTGTGTTGAGGGATAGATTTGCTTCTGAGGAGATGGCTAAACATCCATTTAATGCAGAATACTATTTAAAAAAAGTGCAGGAAGGAATAAGCTCCCCAAAGCAATCTGTAGTATTGATGTTTTTAAAAAAGGAAGGGGTTATGAGAATAATTGAAGCAATTGCAAGTTCTGCCTGTTGCTCATCAGTGTTTTCCAATTTACATCCTAAGAAAACTGCTAGTAATTTCCTGCCTAAGTAAGATGGAAAGTGTTGTTAAGAGCACAACAGTGGTTGTTCTTGGTGAGAGTTTTGTGCATAATGCTTTATTCCAGTGTGGCCAGATATTATGAACCTTTAAGAACTAGCAGATGTGCAAGGATCTTTATTGTGGTCCTAAATTTCCCCAGCTTAGGCCCTGGATGTAATGGCTTGTTGGAAATTTCCATTTTTGCCTTTAATAACCTCCAATAAATATTCTTCCTAAGTTTTTCTCTAAATAGGTTTTGAACCTGCACATTTTTGGGTATTTGAAGTATTTTTAATTCTGTCTTTTGATCACTCAGTTGAATAGGCTTCTCCCTCCTTGGGGAACATACAAGTTTTTTACTACTACAGTTTTTGCCACTGTTTTATTTTAAATTTATACACAACAGTGGAAGAAATCTGTTGGTTTTTCTTCTATGTATACAAAAAGCCATAGCAGAATAATTCAGAATTACAGTCTGTATCTAAGTGTCTGTTTAATGCCACATGATTTTTGATTATGTAAAAGCCACTGAAAAATCTCCCATGAGTGAGTTGCCAGTGGAATGTTTATGGTGAGTTATAGCTGTTACTAATGCCAAATATTGTCAGAGTAAACTGTGGGTTTGATTAAACAGTTCTATAATGATGCTATCAAGGCCTCAAGCATCTGAAATATGGAAAACAAATGTGTGAAAGTACCAGCAAAGAGAAGAGTAAAACTGTGAGGCCTGAAGTAGATGTGCCAGAGTGTGGGTGTTTGTTATTTCATCTTCATTAATAAAACACTTCATGAGCAACAGCAACAAAATGTGAGTCACTGACATGAAGGCAAGGAACTGGGACTGGAAAGAAATTGAAATCTGATCCAAGAATCTCCAAATAACAGGAATGGATTGTGATGTTCTTTTACAATGTGGGAGAGAGCTTGAAATACCTGCTTTGAAACTTTTTTTTTTGGTGATAAATGGAGTCACAACTCTAATATTGCTGGGAAATTCATTACCTACAACTGGGCAACCGATCTAACCCCAAATGAATGTTTAAACCCAACAACTAGTGAAACAAAGGATTAACAGGGGATTTTCAATAAATGGGGTGTAGAGCAGAAAGATGAGACTGAAAATGAGAATTACCCACTTGGAGAGGGAGTTTGTCCCAGTAAGACAAGCTCAGGTGGGCTCCAGCTGCACCACGAGCACTGGTTTGACTCTGGGTCGGTGTGAGGGAGGGTTTGAGGTGAAAACATCAGTGGAGATGAGAAATACACAGGGGAAAACCACATCCCAGTGCCTCACCAGTAAACATTTTCTCTGTTACCTCTGCTGATATAAATACCTGAAGTGTTGAAAATCTATTCTAGTATTCACAATGCCTGTTTGCTCATTAAATGAATTAATTCCTACAGAATACTGAGATGAATAATAAATATTGAACAGAACTGCTGGTAGTATCATATACTGTGGCTAATCTTCCCCCCAGCTCATTGGGAGAGTGCAGGTGTAAATGTTAATTAAAGTTAACTAAAGTCAAACTATCTTTTTAAGCTCTCAGAACAAGTTTTTCCTCTTTCAAGCAAACCATACTGTTTTCATATTTTTAGTACAGAATATAGAATTGGTATTTTTAAATTTAAAAAGTAGTATTTTTATTTACCAATGAAATGATAATAATTATTTACCCTAATTGGGGGAGAAGAATCAATGTTTTGACAGAAGTCTTAATAGGCACCACACGAAAAAAAAAGGCAAACATTTTCAATTTTTTATTATTATTTCTTGCTTTCTGATTTTTCAAATCAAACTGCATGCAGAAATCTATTGTCTGCAGCACTGTATTTAAAGACAGAAGGTCAGCTGACCCATTTGCCACCTGTATCTTTTGGATTTTTATATTTATAATAGAATTATGGACAGAAAAGAACTTGCCATGTAACAACATACAACTAATGTCAGGGTTTAAGAGAGTTATTTTTTCTCCCCCTCTGGTAGGGCAGGTATCACCATGAGCTGGGCTGGGGCTGCTGCTGCACGAGGGGTTTTGTCCTGAGAGGCTGCTCTGGGAGTTGTCACACGTGGGCAAATGACACAAACTCACAGTGCCATTACAGAGCGCTTAAATCCCAGAGTTTCCCCAGGCACAGAAAATTTCCAGTGATGTTTCTCAGGGGAATTGCTCTGAGTGTTCTCTGCACAGCCACAGGACCTGGATCTGTTACAGCCCAAGGTCCAGTGCAACCCAGCAGGATTGGGACGGTCCCACTGGAGAGGGGGAATTGCAGTGCTGTGCCTGCCTCAAGCATTCCTGAATCCTAAATATTCACTGCCAGTGAATATTTCAATATATTCTGAAGAGTAGAAGCCCTGTTTTTCTTTACCTGCCTGTGTGTGTGAGAAATGCCCCTTTTGTGTGTGATTTTGGTGAATGACCCCAGCAGCAGATGTTAACTTTGGTGAAGAATTTGTGAAAGACACATTTGTAGCCTTCAGGTGTTATGTCTCTAATACCTTAAAAATATTTTAAGGCTACACTGTGTGCCTGCTGTTAATGTTAATTTCAGGAGGTTTTTTTATCTTTTCTCTTGGGCCCTAAATATGTCTTTATGAATTCCTTTAGCCCTGAACTGACATCTCTCTTCTTCTCAGTTAAAAGTACATTTATTCACTTGAAAGAACGGGGACAGAACCATTGTCACATATATATTTCCTACATTCTCTGATTTACGCTCAGGTGGAAGCCAGGCATGTTTGGATATCCTCTATCCTAGCATGTAGCTAGGGGCCCTTTACTGCTCTATACAAATTGGACAGCTTTTATATGTTATAGGAAAAGATATCATCGCTAAAAAAGTGATTTGTTGCAGCTATGCAACTGGGCTTTGTGCAAGGGCAGCCAGTGCTTTTTGTTGTATGGAAATATGGCACTAAATCTTCCAAGTTCTCATTAAGACTGCTAAAGGAACTGCCGTGGCTCACACTGTGCTGATGGGTCATTGCAAAAAGGAGTTGTGATTGGTGATTTTTGTAGTATTTGTGGTCATCTGGAAGAAAGTAGAGCAATTTAGAGAACAAAGCCTCTGTGCTCTTGTGTGTCACGGAATCCTACAAACCCATGGGTGTGATCTCTCCACACCTGTTAACAGGAAACCCTTTGGGTCGTGATTTGGGTTACAAAAAGTAAATTCTTCTTCATGACAAAACCATGAAATGACTATCCAGTCTCAGGGGTATTTCCATCTCAGAATTCTACCCATTTGAGCCATCAATAGACTGGCAAACTGCATCTCTTCACTTCTCACATCTGTGTGAGAAGTGTTGTATGAGAAAGCTGTTATTTCAACATTTGCTATTTGCAAAGACTTAACAAGGACCTAAGATGTCTCTGCTCTGCTTTAGGGTCATGGACTTTGTTCAAGTGGGCTTGTGATTTGTTTTCTACTCAAGGTTCAGCCTTTCTGAACATCTTCCCTTTCCTGAGGGCCTCTGTTAGGAAATGCTTTTTGAACAGAACAAGACGGATGAACAGGCTACAACTTAATTCATTAAGCCAGATGAGGCAGCTTTCCATGCTTGTATTTTTCCCCCTTTAAAAGTAAATTGGAATTAATATTTTATTTTTTATTGAAAGAGTTTTTCATTTCCCTGAGCCCGAACTAACAACCAAATCTGCTGAGGGAGAGCCCTTCTGCTTTTAAAATGCTGGTGCCTGTGTTCTGGATTATCCAAGGCATGTGTTAATGCAGAGGTATTTGCTCTCTAGACCTGCAGGCATCAGGGGGAAGTTCTGCTTAATAATCAGAACACAGTGTCGGTGTTTCCTGCACATCCTTGTGTTATCTGTGCATTTTTAGCAGTTTCTGAGCTAGTGCATGACTGATTTCCCTGTGCATCTGATTTCCATGTGCTGCTCTGCCCAGCCCATCCTGCTGTGGAGCAGATGCTTATTCTGCTCTGCAGCACCCATGTCCAAAAGATGGCATTTGCCAGGATTATCCCAGGTCCCTCTGAAAAGCTGTGGAATTAATTAATTGTCTTTGTTTAGGAAGCTGGCCAGTGCATAAAGAACAGGGTGAAATATCTCATTACCACTTGTATAGGAGTTGTAAGACAAACCCGTCTGCACAAAAAGACCAACCAGTTGTGGTGGGAAGTCTCAGCTGGAGGTACTGCAAGTGTACAGAGCACATCTCCCTAAATGAACAGGATAAAGGAAAGCAGGTAA
This sequence comes from Ploceus nigricollis, assembly GCA_013399945.1. Lineage (NCBI taxonomy): Eukaryota > Metazoa > Chordata > Aves > Passeriformes > Ploceidae > Ploceus > Ploceus nigricollis. The sequence continues at coordinate 164,001 of VXBC01005973.1, read as the reverse complement.
AAACTGATTAGTAAAGCAAATGGTAAGATTTGTGGTTTTGAAAAGGGAATAAATATCCCAGACTGTGGATGTGGTTAAATTCCTGTGCCTCCTTTACACAAGTGAGCTGTAGACAGAGAAGGTTCTGGCACAGACACTGGCTTATCAAAGACTCTTATCAAAGCCAGACTTGGTCTGGCTGCTGCAGCTTCAAAAGTCTTATCTGCAGCTGCAACCCAAGAGAACCAAACTAAGGCAACAGAATATTTGTCTGTGTTTGCAAAGGCCTGGATTTTGTGTGCTCTGTCCAAGTAAGGACATCTCTGTTTGGCCTTCATCCCACTGTGAATGATATAACTGAAAGGGAGGAGTAGAAATGAAGTGGCTTTGCAGAGACCTTGTTCTCACATATGGATGCCCTTTCATCTGGTCTCATCCCCCTGTGATTTTCTGTTTTAATTAATTCCTGAGTTGTCTGAGGAATGGTACTGTAAATGGAAGTGAGTTAGCTGAAGTTCAAATCCTAGGAAAACCTAGATTTTTAGCATATTTTTCCACTTCAGCTGTAAGAGTATCTCTATGCTATCATGCAGTCTTTGTGTACAAAACCTTGTAAACTTCCTTTATTTTCCCAGGATTAAACAGGGGAACTCAGGTTTCTCAAAGTAAAATGTTTACCTGTCCCATGTTGTTACTAGTGTGGTTTTTTTGGTCTGTCCACCCCCAGGTTTGGCTGTAGTAATGTACAATGTTCTCCCCAGAATGAACAACTCTGAAATCCCGAGTAATCACAGTAAAATCCTGTCATTTGCCCTTGACTTCTAAAAGCAAGATCTGGTTTCACCAGTTCCTGGTTAGCTGTATTAGCAGGTTGGCATAATTTCTACAGGGAAATTTGCTGTCCCCTTCATGATAAATGGAGCTGCTCTCCCTTTACTTAACATGTTCTCCCTGGGGACTATTATGGTGTCAACAGCATTTTGAAAAATTGCTGCAGAAATAATGAAGACAGGGAAGTATGTTTGTGCCCATTTCATTCATCCACTTCTGTCCCCTTTTTACTTACTCTGTAGCCCTCTCAGTCCTGTCTGAGGCACTTAAAGAAGGAAAGTGCTGGAAGATTTTTTTTTCAATCTATTTCCTCTGTCTAGTTTTGCTTAGAAATATCAGTTCAAGGTCAGATTAATTGGGATGGGGGAGGAAAGATTTTTGTCTCTTGATTTGTAAGAACTTACACCTGATTATTTTACAAAGCATTTATTTTCATGTGTTGGGTAACCTCTAAATGCTCAGTGCCATCAGTTTTGCCAATTTTTCCTCCTTACAAAGATGAAATCACAGAAATGTAACAAGGGAGAAGGAATATGTATTTTCTTTTTGGCCAAACAAAGCATTGTAAATGCAAGAGCTTTTTCTCTGAATGTGATGGTGCTCTTTGATAACACAGAGACACTGCACGGGGGTCATGTGTATCTTTTTAAAGAGCTTTTTTGGGACACTTAAATATTCTGTGTTTTTTCAGAAATTTTAATGTTTAGGATTGAGTCCAAGAGCCAGAGACTTTCCCAGTGCATGTTGTGCATATATTTAACCTTCAGCTCAGACCCTTTTCCCTCTCAAAGTCCTTCCATTTCAAGCCTTGGAGCTTGTGTTCTGCATGTCCCCTATGATCCAAAAAAGTGCTTTGCTGCTTTTTATGATGCGTGGCTCCTGTTTATCCATCACAGTTGTGTTCCAATAAATCAAGAGTGACACTCTTGAAGAGTTTGAAGAGTTTGCCCTCCTCAGGCTCTGAGCCTGTGCTGCTCCCAGTGCCTGGTGTGCAGCTGGGGACCATTGGAACAACTCTGACAAGGGGCTCTGGGGCTCTACAAGCCCCCCAAAAGACACTCATTTTTGATGGCAGAACCAGTCTTACAGCAGATTACTAAAGTGATGCAAAATTTACCACTACAGTGTGTAAGGAGTATGGAGAATTTTTGTTTTGTAGTGTTTTCTACCTGAAGAGCTTAAAATAATTTACTTGAAATCAAAAGATTGAGGTTGACATGTTTGAGAAGGGGATAAGAGCAAGGGGATGAGAGCACAGCAAGCCTTTAGAAGGGGATATTGGAATGAAAACCTTGATGCAAACACCCCTGCAGCCCCTGGGGTGGGAGTGCTGGGTGGGCACCCTTCAGGGGTGGGAAGGGCACAGGCAGATCATCTCAGGCTTTCCAGCAGCATGATCAATGATAGATTTTAAGCACAGTGTGCTCTCAGCTCAGGGGTTTGGGTTTGTTCTTTCAGTGTGTTTGTCAGAAGGTAAGCACATCAAGAGCAGGGGTGTGGGCTCTGCTGTGTGTGACTGACAGAACCATTCCCACGTTCTTGGCCCTGCAGATATGGAACAGTGCCTGGGAGCAGGGCTGAAAGCAAATATCAGCATCCCCAGATGTGAGATGAGACTTCCCAGCTGTTCCCTGTGTGTCAGGTGTGCTGCTTATCCTGGGCATAGCACAAGGGAATGGAAAACTCTGGAGCTGCACTTTGGTGGTCTCAGCTCCAGCTCTGCAAGTCTGGCTGGCCACTCTGGGGTTAGCCTGAGAGAGATAGCAATCATGAGAGGAGGCATTTCATGGGTTTTGGGCGTATTTTTTTTTTAATTAATAAATTGAATAAAAGTAAGTGCAGATCCTCATGTTTTAAAGACACTGACAAGTATTGTTGTACTGCTGACCCTAATGAGGCATGTTAGAGTTTTACCTTTTCAAGGCATGTCACTATTTCCCAATGTCAAACATAACCTTGAGAACCAGTAGACAAACTGAGGACCTTGTAAGGCTGGTTATTCTCATGATGCAAATTTCAGAGCCCATTAACAAGATTAGCAATGCATAAAGGCAAAGTTCAAGGTAAGGAAACAATCCAAGCTTTTCCAAAGGTAAAACTTTGTGTTATTGTGGTCCAGCTATGTGCATAATATGTTTTTTTGGTTTCTTTTTTCCCTTTAGAATAAATTGATATATAATAGAATGCTATTTATCTAGAAGAAATCAGCCTTTTAGAAGGGAAAGTAATTCTTAGGACACTGTGTTTTGCTTTTTAGAAAGCTATGATTTCCAATCCATTGCAATATTAAAATAGGCAGCTATTTAATAGTTTAAAGTGGTGAAAGAAAAGAGTTCACTCTTGAATAGGAGCATTTATGATTACAGAGGGTATTTTGTTTTTTTAATATGAGGAGGGAACATGCAGGGGAAAGAGAATCCCAGCTTGCAGAAATTGAACAGTTTTCAGTGAGGACAATTGTGCCTTTAATTTCCATCCCCTGGCAGCCTTATTATTGTAATAAGTCCATGACAAGGGTCTTTAACCAGTGCACCTTCAGCTTTTGTCTTCAGCCATCACTGAAGTCTGATTTTGAAATTACGTTCTCCTTTTACAAAGGCTTCATTCTCTGAAGATACTTGAACGTGCTGAAAAGATTGTTGAAATTTGGGCTAGCACGATGAATTAATGATGGTGTGTAGGACGTGCTGTGATGGTGCTGCTGCTGAGTCTCTGTTCTGAGCAGTTCCATTGTTAATCTCTGCTTTTTACTGGTTTATCAGTTGTCATTGCCACTTCATCTTGTAAACACTTCAGAGTGATGAACTTATCTCGGTTTTGGGGCTTGGCACCACTGGTTTTTGATTCTTGAATGAAATAAGACACTAAAAGACTCAGAATGTTATCAGAAGACACAGATGCTCATTTTAAGGATTTTTTTCACTTGCTTATTCATAGTTTTATTCACTTGCTCTGCTCTATAGGTGCTGAGTTTTGAATTGTTCCTATAGCATCTCTGGACCTCTCTTCCAATGTTTGACTATATTCCTGATTAAATTTGTTTTCCTTCTTTCTAGTCAGCAATTCCTGCATATTCCAGGCTGTGTCTGTACCTCTCAGTGCTGTGCCCCTGTGTCCAACTCTGGCTCTCTTTCCCAAAAATTGCCTTTAGGGAGCTGAAGGGAGCCAGAGCTCCCATCAGCTGCCTGTTCCCAGGGGTGACCCATCCCTGTGGTGTCACTGCTCAGTCCTCAGTGCTGCAGTCCCTGACATCTTCACAGGCTCTGCTGGCCCTGCTCTGCTGTCCCAGTGTCTGGCTCAGACTGTGAGGCCCCAAACTGGGCACACGTTTGGGTTCACAAGTTCTGGACACAAGGAAAGGGTCATTTCTCTCCAGCTCGGTCTTGCCAGGTTCTCTGACACTCTCCTGACAACCATGAAAACACTGAAGTTTACTTTGCTTGCCAGTGTTAAGCAGCCAGGCCTGTCATGCACAGTGACAATTCCCAGAATCATAGGACACTTTGCCTTTTAAACTTTTTTACTTTTTTCAGATTTTGAAATATTTTTTTCTATTGAGACAGTTTCTAGTCCCAGCAAATGTTGGAACACTTGAGATGTGGACCCAAGAGCTCAGGGAGGAAAGTCAAGTAGAGGTGATCTTTAATCTTACAGAGATGGCTTTCAAGATGGTGTTAGCCTTCATGGAGTTCTGGAGCTGCAGCACCAGAGATCCTCCCCAGGTTCTGGAAGAATCCTCTCCTGTGAGCTGTGGGGTTTGTGCCTGGCTGGCAGACACTGAGAACACCTGGCAGCATCTTTGGTGCTGTGGGTGGAGGGTCTCCCTTGCCCTGACTTAGAGGCAAAGCACAGAACAACCCTCAGGTTCACAAATGTCTTTCTCAATTTAATTCCCCCACTCTGTGATTTTAGGCAGAGCTACCTGGCAATGTGGCCATTATTTCTAGGTTGGGATGTTCAAATAAGCTAAAATAGGAAGCTAAATAACACCAAGTAGCCAGTTCTGTGCTGGGTGCCCCAAAGGCTTTTTTAGTGGTTCATCAACACCAAAAAAAAAGTGATTATTTCTGGAAAGTCGATGTGCACATGTGTGTATGGATGTAAACTAGTTTCATATTATTCTGTGCATGGGGAATTGGGTGTGGGGTAGGATCTGAAAGTGGATTTTGTGTCTTTTAACAAGTGACAAAGAGAAAATTTGTTCTAGTGACAAAGAGAACACTTCAGCAATGTGTTAATACAAGCTTTAAGTCCTTCTGTGTATTTTTTGCTGTAAAAGAACAAAGTTAATGAAGGGAGGTAATCTTTGGGCAGAGTCTGAAAAAGCTGATGTGTGCAAGGATGATATTCTGCATTTGGTTATTTTTGGTGAAATTGTGTTAAGCAAATTCCTTCAGGCTCAGAAAGATGCACTGATACCTCTCACAATGTCCAGAGGCTCTCTGTTTTTAACAAAATTCAGATTTATATTATTGATTTTGGGAAGTGCCGAGTTGCCATACTGCAAATACAGAAATAGTCCAAGCCTGTTTAATTCTGCATAAACAGCACCAAAACTTTTTTTATTTAGAGATGGGGGAGGTCTCAGCTAGCTTCCCTTTTTTCCCACCCGTTGTACTACTTGTAGTTTATCTCTGTTGTTTACCTACATAACATTCACGTGGTGCTAGAGGTTGTGGCACTGCTGCTGTTGGTGTGGTGTCTTAAAGCAACAAAGGACAAACCCAGAATGGCAGAATTCAGCCCTTACATTACTTCCAAACTCATGCCAAGGAACTCTTGGAGCTGCTGAGCAGGGAACATTGGCACTGCTGCTCTGCTCGCTCCCTGTCAAGAAGCAGCTTGACAAAAACTAAAGAGATCTGCAAACAAAACATGGCATTCCTGACATGGCCTCAGCAATTTTCAGCCTTCATCTGTGGCAATTCTTGTGGGAGCTGGTNATTTGGATCATTTGTCCTTGGTCCCCAGCTGGAGAAGGAATTGTTTTGTCTCCCTGCTCTGTGCACAGAGCTCACCATCCCATAATGTGAAGCCCAGACCCACACACTAAAGTATTACAGAATTTGAAAAATATAAAAGCTCAAACCTGAGGCACCATCAGTGTCTGCACTGCTGCTGTGAGGCTGCAGTGGGGAGGCTGCCGGGTGTGAGCACACAGGAGCTCTGCAGGCACCACCCTCAGCACAGCCTTGGCAAACCATGCTGAAGGTTCCATCACTGCTGGGCTCTGTGGGACCTCATTAAAGCTCAAACCCAGCTGCTCTCCTTGTCCCAAAACTGATGCCTTTTGGGGCTATCTAAAAACAGAGGCCAGACAAAATTAAGGGAATAAAAAGCAGTTCTATTTATTGAAGGGCCTTCAGGTACATTTTGGGCAGATGAAGCCCCCCAGGGGCTACACCCAAAAGGGATGATGGGTCACGGATTTTCACACTTTTATAAGTTTGATCTGTTTGAATGTTGGGGGTTCATCTTCCAATTACAGCTTCAGGTAATGAAGTCATTTACCCCAAGTTTGCTCCCCCCCAGCTCACTTTTGTTTCCATCTCTCAGGCCTGAGGCAGTGAGGTGTCCTTGACTCCCAGGCCTGGAGAGGAATTGTTGTGTCTGCCCAAAGTGGGGAAGCAGCAGCTCACACTGTGTGTGGAGTTTAGAGTTCTACACTAAAAACTGCAGGATTACAAATATATGAAAAAATAAAAGCTAAAATCCTAAGGCATCATTGCCCCTGATGCTGCTGGGAGAGCTGAGGTGTTTGCTGTGGAGAGATCAGCCTGGGAGCAGCTTCTCCATCACCTGCACACACCAGTGGCCACTGGGCCCTCCCAGAACAGAGCTCAGAGCACATTTAAGCCACTGCTTTGAAAATGCAGAGTTGAAAAAGCATTGCAGCTTCCTGCAATTAAATGTGGATGAATTAATTATAGTGGGGAGAAATCCATCCACTTTACAGTTTCAGGAATGATTTTTGAATGTGGAAAAGGATGTTAATCACCACAATAGTGATATTTGGGATCCTTATTTAGTGCTGCTGGCTGTCTGGATCAACAATACTGCACAATGTTTATCTCTCAGTCCATCACTCAGTTGTTCTCACTGTCTCTTTCTCTTTTCCCACAGTGTGATATTTTTGTGTTTCAAAACAAAGGCTCTCGCTTCTTTCAGTGTGAACATTAAAGCTATGCCAAATGTAAATTTGCCTACTAAATACCCCACTTATCTCAGAGCAGAATGGCACTGTATTGTTTTCTAAAGAGCATTTAAAAATGCACTTTAATTCCGGGAGAAATAAGACAGCTTATTTTGATACAAGTCATTTGCACATATAGACCCAGTTCTGCTCTCAGTGTACCTGCCCTGCCTTACCCAGCCTTACTGTCCTCTAGGAATGGTAGAAACTTTGTTCTCTTACCATTCTCATAGCAAAATAAAGTAAGATAATTTTGCCTTTATTTTGTTTCTTTCCCCGCAGCTTGTGATTTATGAAAGCAGAAGGATATGGCAGTAGCTGTCTCCCCAAAATTCCAATTTTTCAGCTTTCTGGACTTCAAGCATGCTGGAAGATGAGCAAATAGTGTTTGCTCAAGTTCTCTTTACTCTGCCTGTTCTTCTAAGTCTGAATATGGAATGTAAATCCATAATAAAATCAAGTCCTTGGATTTAAATTAAAGGTGCTGTAGGTGGGGAATCTAAATACTTTGCCAGGGATCTTTCTTTTCAGATGCTGGCCCATGTATACTGTGAATTCTTTCTCCTTTCCAAGTGGAATTTATTATGTAGTGGCTGGAATTAGTGACCAAGAGATTTCCTCTTGTTATTAATGTAAATAGAGAGTATTTCCACTGAGGGGACCCTAAATTCTTTCAATCCATTAGGACACATGAGCAGGATCTTTCTGGAAAGACAAAACAGGTACAAGGAGTCTTCAGCAAGAAGCTAAAGCAGATGAAAAACCCCCAAACCAACAAATTGTAAAATATGATGGCAGCAATTGTTGTCTGCTAAAACTGAGAAACTGGTAACGATAAATCCAAGTTCAATTTTGATTTCTAGGGCAGGATTAATAAAATTCTGTGGCAAAATGGGATTTCCAACTCTCTGCAATGAAGCTCTCAGCAAACTGGCAACATTTGATGCAGCAAATGCAGTAACTGCTCACCTTTCTGAGCAAGGCAGTATACAGATGTACACCTTCCATCTGCACATGGATCAGCCTGCCCTTCCTTTTAAAGGTCTTTTTTTCCCTCCCCTTTTTTTTCTTTTTAAACTTCCAAGCAGGGGGACTGTTAGCAAGATGGATCTCTAGCAAAGTATATTCAATAATGTGCAATATAAGGAAATATTTAATTGGCACTGCTTTTTAAAATGCCTGGCAGTCTCCAGACGTTAATTTGGCAAATGCCTAAAGCCTGAATAATATTTCTCCAAGCACTTTAAAAGCCTAGGGGACACAATAGGAAGATCTGGACCATTAAAATAGTTAACTCAATGTTTTAGTATTTGAACAGTAACAGAGCTAAGGTAGGACTGAAATTCTAGGATCGTTTCAAAGTATCTCTGTCTCATTTCCCTTTATAGCCTCATGCAGATGCTAATCCATCATGTTATTTTGTAGGACCTCAGAAAGTTTAAAGGTTGTTTAATTGGTGGAAGTGCTCAGGGTGATTACTTCTGGTTTGCTTATTCTGCACTTTTTTTATAAAACAGTAACATTTTATGCCCAGTAAGCTCTATTACTCCTCATTTGTTTGTAATGCTTCACGTCACACGCAGGTGCCAGGTACCTGGGTTATTATTCATTTTTGAAAAATGCTTAGTGCTGTTCCCTGCACTGCCTCCTGCAGCAAACGGGCTCTGATTGATGGTGCTCAGCCCTGCAACTCCCCAGGCTGGGGCTGCCAGTGCCCCTGTCACAGCTCCCCAAAAACACCCCCCACACACTGCTCCTGGGCAGCCTCAGCAAGAGTCTTCTCATCTGGATGGATTTTGGGAGTCATGGATGCATTTTTCTTTAGTATTGATATTTATATTAACATTATACTATAACATTAAAATATATTAATATTAGTTATATTTAACACTTTCTTTTTTTGTAGGTGTCATTTATAATTCAGGTGGCCAAAATATTTTATTAAAGGATTTATAGGAGCATTACCTATGATTTAGAGCATATTTATTAAATTAAAAAATACATTTTATATGTTTCAGCTGCTTAAGTGTAATGCAGTTTATTAGATCATCTATTAACAAACTCCAGATCACGTAACTTACCATGTAGGTGTTTCTTCTTTAAGTCCATGGAAATAAGCAGTGCTGGGTAGTGATGACAGTCACTAAGCTGAGACTGTAACTATTGATTGCCTCTCTTGCTGTGCTGGTTTGGATGGAGAAAGGGTTGATTTTCCCACCACCCTGCAGCAAACAGTGCAAGCTGAGCCCCAAAACTGGGAACTGTGTGTATGAAAGTGAATCAATAACTGGGATGGAAAAAATCTCCTGCTCTGTGGCCAAGGCCAGGGCCTGGGCAAGCTGTAAACATTGGACAAAAGAATTTATTTATTTAATTAGCAGGGCAGCTGTTGCTGCAGGGAGCAGAGTGAGGCCTTCTTTAGCATTCCTGAGGAAACTCTCACAGGTGCTGTTTGTGCCTCCTCATGTAAAGACACCTGTTGTTAAATTTTCAGTGCTGAACCTATTAAACCTCATTAGGGGGGTGGAAAGCTTTGAAGAAAGTCAGACTCAATTTTCTCTGCATTTTCAGATGCTGGGAGAGGTAATCTTTAAAGCTCATTGCTTTACTCAAGCTGTTGCAATTGTACAAAGGTTTTTGCTCTCATTGTCTTACAGTAGTGCAGAAATTTAAGGAGTGATGACAGGTTAACATGGAGCAAGGTCAGAAGGTGAATTATTGCTCCACAGAATGATGTAGATTTGGTATTAATTTGTCATCTCTGTTCCTTCCAGTGATGTCACCTCCCCTAAAGCCTCAAAGAAAAGTGTTTCTTGCTGAGCTGGTTTATGTCACTCCTGTGACATCAGGGTGGCTGGACACACCATTCCATGGGGCAGCCTTGCAGGAGGGCTGGGCTCTCTGCTGGATGTCCATGGGGAAGTTTGGGGAGCAGAGGGGGAGGATGGGCTGCCCCAAGCCAGAGACAGACTGTTCCCATCAGTTCCTTACATACCAGGTGATGCCTAAAGAGTCTGACCTGGCACAGAGGCTGGGCAGTGTTAAAGGAATAAAGCAGGGATTTATTAAAAGGCCTTCACAGGATGCACCTTGGGCAGTACAAGAGCCTGGCCAAGGCTAAATCCAAGATGGACTCTGAGTCATTGAGTTTTCACACTTTTATAAGTTTTGGTCAATTTCCATATTGGGTTAATTGTCCAATCCCAGCTCCAGGTTGTGCAGTCCCACCCTCCCAGTTTGCTCTCCTCAATTCCCTGTTTGCACTTTTTGGGCCCAAAGCTGCAGTGGTGTCCTTGGTTCTGGGGCTGGAACAGGATTGTTTTGTGTGACTGAGCTGTGAGGAGAACTAGCTAAGACTTTATGTGAAGTTCAGAGTCACATACTAAGGCAATATAGAATCTGGAAAATATGACAGCTGAAACTTAAGGCACCACAGGGATCTCTCCTTGTTGTAAGGTTGAGCTCTATATGCCTCTTTACTGCATTATCACATGCTGTTTAAATAGGAGTTGTTCAGCTTATTCTTTTATTTTATTAGGAAGAATGCAGATAAAGTTGTCACCTGCTAGGAGCAATCATTGGCTAAACTGATGTGAAGGGAGCCACAGGATCTCCTTTTAGCCTCTTGTGCTTCCAAAGTCTGGCTTGGTACAGTCACCTCTGCAGTGTCTCACCTGTGGGCAGACACTGATTGAGGGGTCATGAAAACATCTGTCAGGGACTGGCATCTGTACCAGCAGCTGCCAGGAGAGAGGGAGGGGAAAACAGGAAAGAGGCTGAGGATGTGTGGGGTTCTAGGTTATGAGTTTTAATCATTTACAACATTTTCCTAAACTGGGCCTGGTCCCATGCATGAAATGAATAGAAAAACAACCATTTGCAGTTATTGGGCAATGCATGAGCAAGAGAGCAGAGATTTTTGTCCTTCATTCTAAAGCAGTTCTACCATTTTAGGGTGTGTTTATATGATGTGCTATGAGACATGTAGAAAAGAAATGGGGAAAATGTTCAGGCCTGGCTCCTGAGAAGGAACAGACCTGCATTTAGACCCCTTGACATACTTGGCCTATTTCCAGTAGCAATGCTTTTAAACTCCATTTAGAAGCTGGGCTTGATGTTTGTAGGTGGACCCTGAGTGTGGTTCTCCTTTGAAGAGCTGAGGAGCAGCCGTGCAGCAGCTCAGGCCAGAGGCTTCTCTTTGCTCTGTGTGCTCAAGTGAGTCACTTGCAACCAGGGAATACAGACTGTGGCCATATTTCACTTGATGATGAACTTAATCAGTTAGGGGAAGAATCTTAACTAGGGCTTTCCAACAGTTTTATTTTTAACAAGTGGCATCAGGAGCTCTAGCCAGTTTATCTGCCAGTTTGGGGTACTGAATCTTGCATGCATTTCTTTCTAGTTCTCAAGGTAATGAAACCACTGAACCCTTCAGGATTAACAGTCTCTTGTCATGAATAGAGACACCCACACTACCACTGCCCTTGTGATTAGCCATGGAGAACCAGAATTCCCAAGGCAGCAGGGATTTCAGTAGTGCTGAACACAGGAGAAATGATCCTTATCCACACAATTGCTTCAAGGTTTTTTAGAAAGAGATGCTTGCAAAGGGATCCATTAAGTGGGTAATTCTTAAAGCCCAATTCCTCCCCAAAGTAAAATATTTTGCAGGCAGAGTGTGCTTCACTCTCATGTCACACAGTGGAGCCTCCTGAGCCAAGCACTGCTGGATGTGGTGGTGGCTCACACCTGACCATCAGCCTGTGCCATCATAACTGGCACACACTCAGCACCCAAAATAGAAATGAAGTCATGACTCCCACGTCCCAGCAGCTCTGCCACACTGTGGAGCACACTTGTGTTCTCAAGTCTTTGCTGTATTCAGAGCTAACATACATTTTCTACCAGGGTTCATTACTTTTTTACATACACAATGCAGAGAACACGTTCAAAATAACTATTTGGAGCCAAGCTGGTAAAACAAGCAGCTGTAAATTGTCACAAATGAAGCCCTGGGATGCAAACAGTGCCAGCAAAGATGGATGAGGCAGAGATATATCTGGAATGATGAGGATATATATTAATTACATACAATAGGAGAGATACCAAGCTGATCATATGTGTTGCTCACCTGAAGCCAAGGTAAATGGGAACAAAATGGCAACTGGCATTCTGCAGGGAAGAAGCACATTAAAACCTCCTCTGGAAATGTCTGAAGTACAGTAGGTAAGAAATCAGAGGGCTTGGCTGAAGCTGAACAAAGCTCAACAGGACTTTGTGCAGCAGATCCTGGTGTAACACATACATCAGGTTCATCACACATCTCCCAGAAGGACTGGCAGTGATGTCCCTGCGTTTTGAGGATGCCCTTGTGTGTTCAAAGTGCCTGTTTCCCTGCATGCCATTTGCATTAGCATTTTAAATGTTAGTCTCCATAAAAAAGCCTGTATGGTACATTTTGAGCTTACAAACGAGGCTCTGAGTTAGGGCAATGTTCACCTGGAGGGTCATATATTTCATGCTTCATTGCTTTCTGCTGGTGATTTCTGAGGTAATCTGCAGTGTCTCTGAGAAGAGGTGCCAGTTACTGTGCCATGATTGCTGTTTGGGGAAGTGTGCTGTTAAAATGTCTGTCTGGCAGGCAGATTAACCACAGATTTATATGCATTTGCTGAGAAAAAGATTTGGCCTTCTAAATCCTGATTTCTAATTGGAAATAAGCAGGATTTACTACTCTCCCTCCCTCTCCCCCCTTTGTTTTCCCCCTCATAAAGCACAAAGAATAAGCTCAGATATTTACTGGGATCCTTTGGTTACTTGTCAGTGCTCTTTTAGGCAGGTATTGGTCATCTCCTGCAGGTTCATACATTCCTTCTCCCTTGATTGTTTTATTTCTCATGAATCCTTGGGAAAAAGTATTCCTTTTACTGCTTCTCTGCTGTGTTTCTTCTTCAGTATCAGTTTATCAGCTGGAGACACTTACTATGTTATTTAAGTGAAAAACTTCTTGCCATCTCCTTGTAACTGTAAGTCTTCTTCCCAGAGTTAGAAAAGGTTTACCTGCTCTCTTTTCTCTCCAGCCAGCTCTGCAATATTGAGAAACAGGAGTTTTCCCTGAAAATTGAAACCTTCTCTTACTCCTCTTATGTTTTGTCCGTTGGTGAAACTCAGCTCTCCTGAAGGATTGCTGCATTTCCAGAGTAGTTCCTTATTTTACTGAATCTCTTTTCTCTTGCAAAACACTGGCCTGGGTTAGTTTCCCTTCCTTGCACAGGATGTCCTTTCCCTTGGTTTTACAGCTCTTCCCCAGGCATCCAGGACACACTGTAATGCTACAGCTTCTGTTGGGAAGGAATTTCCCAAACCAGTGGTGAAAACATTGTGCATTCAATGGCAGACATTTTCATAAATACAGTCCTGTTTTAAAGAGAAGATAAACGACAAAAGATTAAAAAAAAAAAAAAGCCTTGAATAAATACACTAAAAGTCTTGCTGGAATAAGTAAGAGGAATCATGTCAGAAGTATTAGATGCAAAGAGAAAACAAAACCAGGAGAAGACCAGAGAAAAGCAGAAAGGGCAAAAGGAACAGATGCTGAAACAGTGGTGATTTAGTACTTTTGTTTTTAATGGTTTGTTCAATCATTTAATTATGTTCTAATTTTTTTTTTAAATTTGACTTTTCACTGTCTTGAAGTCCTTCAGCCAATAAAATCTGGGGCACAGGGTCTGGTGTCTGTCTTGGAATCAAATCAGAAAAGACTACTTTGGAATGATAAACATTTTCTCCAGAACCCAATGACAATAGCTGTGTTTGTCCCTGGTGTCAGGCCTGTCAGTCTTGCTGTGATGTGGTCACCAGAGGGGTCTGCAGGGACAGGCTGTCTCTGCCATGAAGTGCATCTCCCCCAGCACAGCCCCAGCAATGAGAAGAGAGGCTCTGTCAGCTGCACTGAGCCTTGCAGAGGAGTTCACAGCACAGGGTGTGGGGATATCAGGAGAGGAGTGGGAGGGTAAAACGTGTCATGAGGTGAAGGGAGGAAGACAAAGATCATTAGAAGTGCCACATGCTCCAGCCTGTCAAAGCTTTGCAGGGGAAATATTCAGTATTCTAGAAACGTATCAATAGCCAAGCACAGAACTTGATGGGGCTCAGAAGGAAATTTTTTGTGACACTTTTCCTGATAAAAGCTTTTCTCAAACCACACACCACAAAATGCTGGGCTGCAAAGGGACTGGAGCCTCTTCCAAGCTCTTTGCAGACTTTGATGGAGATGACATTGCAGACAAGGGAAAAAAAAGGCTTCTGACATGCAGAGGCTTTTGGTCTTTGAGTGTTGTGCTGACTGAATGACCTTGTGAAAAAAGGAAAGTGTTCAAAACAAGATCTGTAGGTGGATGCTCTGCTTGATATTTGCAAGGTTGTGGGTAAGGCATTTACTAGGACTAGAAGTGCATTTGGCATTTTCCTACTTATATGGTTTGAAAATGAAGCAAAAGGACGTGTTTAGAAATTTTTGTCTGTGTGTTTTCAATCTGGCACATTTTTCCCTCGAGTTGATTTAATTATTCTGTTGTGAAATTTCAGTTCCATTTAGATATGCATTTAAAAGTAAAAGCAAAATATAAGTTAAAAGCAGGTCAAAACTATTTAACAAAGCATGATTGACTTAAACTGACAAATTCAGTGCACTGAAATTTGTGACATTTTACTGAAACTCAGCAGGCAAACATACATTGATACCTTTAACATTTTCTTGGGCTAAAATGGAAAAAGGAAAAACCCACCACATTTTGTGCTCAGCCTGCAATAGAGCAGCCCCTGCAATCAATCACACGTGCACTGGGCTCTCTGAGTGCTGCTGCACACCAGGCTCCCACTCCTGCAGCCACTGCTGAGTGGCATTTCCAAGCCTTGGTGATCTATTTTTGGTTTTGTTGGTTCTCATGAAAGTGAGACATTTGAAAGCAATCTGCAGAGTTAGAAACAGGAGACATTGAGCTTTCCATACACAGTTCCAACATTTAGACTGAATCTCTAGCTATTTAAATGCTTCACAGTGCCTGGCAGTTCTCTGTAGCTAGCAGTTTATTTAACTCTTTGTATCATGAGTTCTAAGAGACAGGTGTGAAAGTTGCATCACATTTCTTTTCCTGGGAGGTCTGTGCTGACAGAGCTGATCTGTCCAATTTAGAAAAGAAATACAGGTGGTATAGCACATCAGTGACATATTCTTGTGTGGTGAATTTGTGTGTAGAATATTCTACTTCAAATATTTTTGTTCAATATGTGGAATATGTAAGGTACAGTCATCACCATGATGTTTTTCATTTTATTTTGGATTTACTCTGTCAAAACCAATTATTCTAAATTTTGTACTTAAAACTTAGAGGTGTTAGTGTCTGGACTGCTGGAAGTCTGTGGGAAGGTAAAGCAAAGCTTTGCTGATTTCCAGCTGATCTTAGCACACCAAGTTAAGGTTGTTTCCTACATCCCAGTCTCAGCAAAGTGATTCTGTTTTATTCAACTTTGGGACTACCAAAGTGAGACATCATGGATTTGTGGGATGCTTTGGGTTCAACTTAAATGTTGTGGGTGTTTGGCCCATTTGGGAGGCCAGATCACAATAGTATTTATAAATAAAATAGTTTTCAGAGCGCCTCTAATAGTCAGTTTGCTGCTCATATTATCTTACTTAATTCCTTTCCGTGGTTTTTTTTTCCCACCACCTACATCAAAAATCTTATTTCAAATGAAAGGTAAAAATCCAGTTTAGCATTTCTCAAATGAGAGGAATTTTTAATGTATTAAATATTTTTCTGCTGCCACACAACGTCTGGCCATGAAATCAGGAGCAGTTGCTATTCTTACACATCCTCTCCAGTACAGAGGGGAGCAGACATAAAGCCCAGCTCTGCTCCTGAGTGAAGTGTGGAGAGATGTCAGCTCAGAGCTGCTGCTGCTTTTGAATATGCTGATTGTGCCTCTGGAAGGAGGCTGGGATCCCCTGGAGATCTGTGATCTCTGCTGCACATTGGAGCTGTCTCCCCAGTGAGGCAGCCTGAACCAAATACATAACTTTATGAGTTCTCCTGGCCTCAGATCTACACTCAGATGACAAAAAGTAAAAAGAATTAATCAGGGCCTAATGCAGCAGAGCGTTCTGCATTGTATCTTCATTAGGCTGCTTTTGCTTTCCTCTTTTGGAAGGGTCTTTTATTTACAGATTTCAAAGCCAGATGAGAAGGAGAGCTGGTAATGCACTTCAGCCACTGCAGCACTGAAATTCAAAGGCAAGGACACAGGAGGAGAAAGATTATCATCTTATTAGTGAAGGAGGATAAAGATTATCAGGCTGCAATGATCCATTATTTATAGGAATGCTGTCCTTCCCTGTGTTACTGAGGCATTTAATGTATTTGTGCTAGAGATTAACATTGATGTTATTTTCTTTAATGTCTGTTTTCAGTCTATGCTATGGAGGTTGGCATTCAGGAAACTCAGCCAGAGGAGAAAAACAATAGTATTAATTAGGAACGTCAGTCATGGGTGTTATGAAATTCAAAATTGCCAAGTTTCCAGTGCAGTTTAGTGGTAATTATAAGAGAGTGTGGAGACAAGCTGTTCTGTTCCCTCTAAAGAAATGCAGAGTTTGTTGGATCAAAGTGCTAATGCAAATCCTGGGGAATGCAATGCTGTTTCTCGAGTCACTTGGACTTTTTTGGGTTTGTTTTTGTTTTTAAAGGATGTGTTGCCACAGCTAATTCATCAACAGTAGCACTCTCTTCTTCTTCAGGGCTGTTTATCACAGGATCTCTACTCCATAAATTATCCTCAATTTGCAAATGAGAGTTTTGGCATAATAAAATAGAACAAATTTAATGGGGCTTATCTGAGTCATCAGCAGAGCTGGACATTGGAATTGGGTTCCACCTGAACATTTCCTTATTTCTCCTGGGAGTTACAAACCTAAAGCTGCACCCTGCCAAGCTCCTGGGGACTGCTCTTGGATCTGCTGTAAGGAATTTTCAGTAAAAGCCAGGCAAACCAAGGCAGTGCTCAGAACACTTGTATTGCCTAGACAAGGGATTTTGTCCCAATGGAAAATCTATCCTCTTCCACAGAAAAACCCCAGACAAACAAACAACAACAAAACAAAACCTCTAAAAAACCCAACAAAGACAAACAAAAAAACCCCACCCAACCAAAAAACCTCCCAAAACCCCCAAAAACCAAACCAAACAAAAAACCACCAAAACCCTCCCCACAAAACCCACAAAAACCAAGAAAACCAAACCAGAAAAAGTTCAGAAACATTAGGAAGGAAAGCTGGTGCTCTGAGACTGTTGCACCCTTTGCTGAAAGCACTTTGCCATTTGCAAGGTTGGGTTTTGAGCCTGAAATGTGGATAAAAGGGCGTTTTATTGACAGCAAGTTAATTTAAAATTTATTGTCATTATTTTTAATGAAGAAAAGTCTTCACAAAGCTATGCAAATCATGAGCAGTCTAAGGGTCTCTCTTGCAAAAGGAAAACATCAGGCTCAGTCTATGTTTGCATTTGAGTAATGCATTAAAAATCAATTAAATCCATATGAATAATTGAGGTAAATTGGTAGTAGTGAACTGGGTTGTCCTGACTGAGGATGTAATTAACTTCCAACTAAGTAATTGTAAATTAATTAGAAACAATGTATGCTCTCCATCTTGTAAACATTTTAGTTAAGGATTGTTGGGAGTTGAAATAATAAGGTTAGATTAGAATCAACAATTGAATTCAGGGAACATTTAAGGAAATAACCCAGGGAATGATCTTATTATAGGAGAAGATTCTTGGTTTTCATTTTCCACATCAGGGAAATGGAAAGAATAAAATTTCTGGTGCTTACAGAGCTTTGCTACAGTCCTCATTTAGTATTTGACTGAACTTCTGAAGTAACTTCTCATCTGAAAGATAAAATTCAAATGCTGCTGATGGAACAACCTCCTCAAACCTCAGTTTTTGCTACAGATTTGTATTTCCAACACTGCTGTTTCTGATAGTTTACTGGTACCAGGTTGTCCAGAAATAATTGGGTACTTTAATATCAAAAGAGACATAAATAACTTGCTTGAGGAATTTTATTTTAAAATTCCTTTAGTGTATACTTCTCTGTCAAATTTCAAATTATTAAAATGCTCTGATTTAAAATACTGAACAAATGTTTTAATATAAAATTTGCAAGTCCTCATGCAGGTAACTTGGT
Source organism: Ploceus nigricollis (assembly GCA_013399945.1). Lineage (NCBI taxonomy): Eukaryota > Metazoa > Chordata > Aves > Passeriformes > Ploceidae > Ploceus > Ploceus nigricollis. Next base: position 145,754 of record VXBC01005973.1, on the reverse strand, counting down.
AGAGTTTTCTTACAGGCAGGCAAACAAAAAGGGTTTTTTTGGTGGTTTTTTTTTTTTTTTTTAGTGCTTAATAAACTCTCTTAAGGGTAAGTTAAAAGTGCTGACATCTATCACTGAAATGGAAGTGACAGACGTAAACATTGGAAAAAAATTTCCATGGTTGTCAGTTTTAATATAAAAGCAGATGAACAGAAATTTCTGTAATTTTAACTCTTCTAATATATGGAAAACAGTTTGTGAGCATTTATTTTCCCTCAGATTATGGAAAGGACTGCAGTGCCACTTAGCTGACATGTTTATTGCTGAAGTGTTTATTTTAGTATTAATGCTTAAAAGCCAATACAAATTTAATCTTTTCATAGCTGTAGCATTTTGTGATTCAGAGTGAGTGATGCGATGAGTAATGGTAATTCTGCTGATTGCACAGAATTGGGTATGAAATACTTCAATCAATGAATACATTACTGAAATATTTAAAGAGAAACTGCCAGCTTTCCAAGCACTGGTTGGTTTTAGAATTTGGCGGCTTTATTTTTAATATTTTATTTTTAAATCAGGGGAAGTGATTTCGTGCGTGAACGGAAATACCCTGAATGTTCTGCAGAGAGATGATGGGAGGGAGAGGGATGATTAAACCCTGCACAGGCAGTGTTGTGCTGGTGAAATAGGAGCAGCTCCAGGCAGGATGTGCGGAGCAATGCAAGGGGGACCATGCAGGAAATCAGGATTCTGCCTGCCTTGTTCAGGTGATGCCCTGAGCTGCTGGTTGGTGGCCAGGCAGCACCAGGACACAGCATTTCAGGGGGTGCAGGACAAGTGCCAGGGCTTGGATCAGGCAGGTTTAAACTCAGGTTCTCGTCAGACTGCCATCTCCCCTGGGTTTCTGTACTCTCTTTATGTGCTTAAGAACATTGCAAGATCAAAACTGCTGAGCAAGTCCTGAAAATGATGAATAAAATGTTTTGGTTTTGATCAGCTCAAGTTTTATAATTGTGAGACAGTTTTATGCATTTTTCAAAGCGTCATGATCTGAGCCTGATGTTCCATTACTAAAAGGGACTCGATGACATGGGGTGAAGACCAAAAAAACATCACCCAGTTTGCAGGAGCACATCTGACTGCACAGGACAGAGCTCATTGCAAAATATCTTCAGGCTTGTTCAGGGCTTTATTCATCCCAGCCTCAATGAGCAAACCTTGGCCATTCAATTTGCAACAGAAAGAGCTCTGAGCATCACAGATTTGAACTAGAAGTAGGGGCTGTGTTGGGCTGTGTAGGCAGATAGAGAAATAGGGGTAGAAAAATGCTAACAAGCAGTGGTGACAGCTGGCTGTCCCAATATTCATGGTGGACCAGAAATATAACAGTGGATCAAGCCTGAGCACTTTAAACTGCAGACAATTGGCAATGCTGAAAACACAGCTGTCCTAATCCCAGTCAAGCCTATTCTTTAAGCCAAATAATAAATAAACCAGACAATGTTGAGGGCAGAATAGACAGATAAACATAAACAGGAAAATTGAACTTGAATACCAAGTGATTGTTTGTTTTGCAGTATCACAAAACAGCAAATGCAATGGCTTTGGAAGTGCTGTGAGATTTCCAAGCCTCTACAACAGTTCCATCTGTCCTGAGATTTATGATTAATTACATCTGCTGGGAGAAAGAAATATGGACATTTTTTCTTTCCAACTGTTTTTTTAGTAAACTCAGCTGATAAAAAATGCATGTAGGTTCTCACAACCAAAAAAAATTCCCTTTGCTAATTGTGAAATAAGTGGATTTTCCAGCAGGCTGTATAATCCTCTACTTGTGGAAATATGATGTAAGTAATCACATAGCACTGATGTTATGAAGATGGGCTCTTGGCATTTGCTGAACAGTATGGCTAAAATGTCTTTTTTCAGGCTAATCTCTGAAGCAGTGTGAACAAAGTAATCAGATTGAGATGAAAAAGTTTAAGTGGATCATCAATATGACAGAAAAGGTTTTGAGAACACTTCAAAAGATGGAAGAGAAGGGTATATCTTCTATTTCAGTTTTTAATCTTAGTGAATTCTATTGTGCTGGTCTCAAAAGTGACACATTATTTTTCACAAGGAATCCCAAGTGAACCCAAAGTTGTGTGCTAATACACTAAAATCAAATAAGGTAGCCAGTTTTTTTACTTCATATAAACTGGAATTTGGTTAAAAAATGTGATAAAAGTTTTCTGTTAATCAGAGGCTAAAGAGTTCAGTGTTGCAAAAGAGTATTTTTGCCAGAAGCAAAACATTAGAATGATTCTTATTAATTACTTCAAAACTTTGAGGAAACACAGGAAAGAGACATAAGCTATATATGTGTAATATAAAAATACTAAATGAAATGAAAGACTTAAAGTATGACATTTTTTTTAGAAATGCACAAACCCAAGAAACAGATTTTTCCTGTTAGCAGGATCACAAGATAAAGAACACAGGTTTGAAAATAAGTGCCTTTTTCATTTACTTCGCTTTGGATCATGACAGAAACAAATGTCTGCTAATGTTACTTCTCCCAGTGATGATTTTATTTAACAGCAGGGATGAATGGATCTTTCCTTAACCTTCCCTGAAGGTTCCCTGATGTAACAACTCTGTGTGTGTTCCATTCCAAGCCTTTGGAATGGCTGACTGCCTTCAGTGGGCTCTGGGTCACATCCGGATGTCACCCTGGCATTTGTTTGACCGATTTGACTTTTCTGTGCCTGAACTTGCAGTGGAATGTTCCCATAAATGTGATGGCATTTGAACAGAGAGATAAATTTCAGTGGGCTCCAGGAGGAGCTGACTCATGCCCTGGAGTGGTAGGAGTCACTGGAAGGAGCAGGACCAGTTCCTTCCAGGTTTTCCTGAGCTCCTGGGATGCATTAAATGCTGTTGATTTGAAGAGGTAAAAGGAATGGGAAGACTCTGCATTTTGCCATTTTACCTAGGTTGTACTTTCTCATCTGGAAGTCAAATCAGGTTTTGGAATTCCGTTTCAAGCATACTGTTAAAAATGTACCTAAAAATTTTGCAGCTTATCTGAGAACAACTTTTTAAAATCTTTCTTTCAAGTCATGGTACTTGGTTACCACATGTTAACCTATGGTAAAAAAAAAAAACAAACTAAAAACCCCAAACTTTTTTTTTTCTGTCAGCTGCTTCCCAACTTGCTGCTCTACATCAATGGTGCAACATCTATTTCCCTTAATGCTGCTAAATTGGTTTAGTCCCATGCTTTGGCTTTATCTTCAGCTGTTACTTTATTCCCTAGATGAACGCAGGAGACCAGGAACGTGTCACCCATTCTTTCCCAAACCCTCTGCAGGGTTTTCAGCTCCATCTCTGCAGGTGTCTCCTGGTGCAAAACCTTTGGAGAACAGTGTTCTGTGGCACCAATCAGCCTGTAAGCATTAAGGATTAGTCTTTGACAATAATTGTGATTTTAGGTTAGGCCTTCAGGTGCTAATTCCAGGCTGTAACAGAGCAGTGCAGGGAATAAATTCAGCAACCTGCACTTCCCTCAGGGGATGCTGTGCCTGCAGCTCTCTTGCAGTGAAAGATGGGATTTTGCTCAAGTGCTATTTTTACAAGCTTAACTTCCTTAGTCTTGCCTGAAAACAGAGTTCCTTTCAGGGCAATCAGTAGTAGAAGGACGCTGCTCTTTCATCCCCACGTGATCCATTTCAGCAAATGTGCAGTGCAGTGTTTGTAGAACTGGGTACTATTTTAGTAGTTTGTGTGATGAAGGAAACACAAATTATGGACGTATTTCAATTCTTTTGCTTTGCCTCCTGCTATGAACTTAGTTCACGTCCTCATTTCTGCATATATTTAATGTTGAGGTGAACACCAAAAAGTAAAGTAACTATGTTTTCTTGGCCATCATGGACTATAGCATTGCAATTTTTTGGTCTTCTACAGAATCCCCTTATAATCAGTTATTCTACTGGAAAATGCCAGTGGGATCTGGCATTTGGTAGTGGCTTATAGTGCAGATGTTTTTTAATGTTGATTTTTTTTCTCTTGTCATACAACAAGGCATTTGAATCTAATTATCTTACTTTTTCTAATTATCTTACTACTTCGAATACCACTGTAAGGAGATCACGTCTATTCCAGAAGAAAAAGGGGGTAGAAGATTCCCTATGAAAATGAAAACTTAAACTCAGATGTCAGACAGGATATAGACATTATAAGAGTGAGAATAGTTTAGCCTTTGAACAACTTCATTATGGCTGCAATATGTTCTCAGTTATTTGACATTTAAATACAGATGCCTTCTGCATGGAATGTGCCAGAACTCTGATGTTCTTTGTCATGCATAGGGCTCAGTTACCAGGTTTCCCAAGTGTACAACTCTGACTTAAATTTTGTGGCTCAAACCTTGACCTCTATGCCAAAGACCTTTCGTATTACAGGGGAATTAAAATTAACTTAGGCAAATTTTTATTTTGTAAACATGAGTTCCACTGATCTCTGCCTGTCTCCATCCAAGGGCAGGATGGGTGATTTTTCTATTCATTGCTGCTCACCACAGTTAGTGGGGTATTCCTGCCTGATACAGGATTTTTATGGCGTAGATGTTACAGAATCATTCTGCATTAAGCCTTTCTAGTATGGTGTAAAATTTCATAAAGCTTTCAGGAGCAGTAGTTGAAATTAGTGTTGATGTAATGCAATAAGCCCTGTTTATATTTGCTTTTTGAAATTAGACTTCTCTGAAGTGGGAGGTTCTAGACAGCTCACAGGTTTTTTCATTCAGTCTGTTTCTCAGGAATATGAATGTATTTGGTCACAGACAGGGATACTTTTGCATTATTGTCCCACTCTCAAGACTCTTAGTGCTTTCACCTTTCTGTTTCGCAGCTGTCCATCTGCAGAGAACTGCAGTGATATTTGGTCTCTACAGATTACAGATAAAATTCATCTGTCTTCCTTTCCTCTCTGCTGAAGTGAAACTCCATAAGCCCAGCACTACTCCAGCTAAGGCTGCCCTCAACCTCCACAGCTGTGGCTATTTTTTATTTCTGCTTGTAGCAAATGCAACCCAGCAAATCCCCTGGCTGTCTTGTCCCCTGCCCAGGGTTCAGTGAGTGCCTTTGGAGCTTGGTGCATTTTCCTTAATGAAACCCAAAAAGGATCCAGGAGCAGCTGGAGGTTCATGGCATCCCCACCAGTGCTTCTTTCTCTTGCAGCTCCTCATCACGGGTGCTGCTTTTGGTTAGCTCCTGGTCCATTTTAGTTCCATTTAGGAGAAAGTTCTCTCCCAGGAGAGCTTTTCTCTGGATGTGAGAGAGCTGTGAGGAAACTGTGATGTCACAGGCATTCTGTGGTGCCTCTGGGACAGGGATGGCTCCAGCAAAGCTGACACAGGCCTTTCCTAGAAACACTGGAACAAAACACTGCCTTAACCACTTTCCCATGGAAAAAATATGAGAAGGATTGTGTGCTGGTAGATCTGTGGGGTGTGTGCACCTGAGCCTGCTGCAGCTTTGGTGTGATGGGCACTTCAGAGAGGACTCAAGTCAGCATGGATCAGCATTCCAGCAAGAATTCCTACTGTTCTTATCTACCTGATGGCTTTTAAAGTAATTTCTTTATTCTAGACCTTAGGAAATGTGTGATATTCCTCTTGAAGGAATACAGCAGATACATGAGCTGGGGCACTTTAAGCACTGCTTTGCATAAGTAGGAGTAAAAAAAAAATAAATGCTACACTAAAATGAAACTTAACAAATATAAGGTCGGTGCCACGATCTCACACATTTGTGAGGCTCCACTCATGCCACTGCATGAGCAGTCAGGGTTTACAAAGTGGTAGGGAGCAGATCTGAGCTCCTCCTGCACCTGGAGGCATGGTGTGTTAGTGTTGTTTTGGTGATGTGTGACCAGCAGTTCCTCCCTCCTGCACACTCCTGTGCCCTGGGGAGTGTCACAGAGGTGGAGAGGGAACTGGGAACTGAATCAAACCTAAAAGAGCAGAGGAAATAGGAAAAAAAAGTCCTACTGTTTAAGAACAAGGTAGAAAACATGATTGAATTGAAACTTCTCCACCCAGAAGGATTTTATTTGCCTTCCCCTGAGGTCATTAATTAGCTGGGTTCACAGCCCCCTGAACATCCCTGCTGCTCACACCTTCAGGAGCAGGGAAAGCACTAAAGCACAGCAGCTGGAAAAGGAGGGGAGCATAGTAAAGTACTTCCCTCTGCTAAAAAAAGTCCATGGGTTCCCCTGGGGGTGTGTGTGCAGCTGAATGCAGCTGCTGAGGAGATTCCTGCCAGGCCCAGAAAGGTGTGCTCAGCATCCCTCACAGCTGGGAAAGGCTGGCAGTGCTCTGGCACCTGTCTCCTCACTTGCTTTACCTCCACACAAGTCACAGGAAATGAAAGACAAGTCAGGAGACATTACCTCACCATTACTTTCTCTTCTAGTGCTGATGCTTTGCAATGATTTTTCCTTGAGAGCAACCTACCTAACCCTGCCCCCACATCTTTCATTTTCACTCCACTGATCCCCCTTTAACTCTATATCCCATTAAGATAATATTTACCATAGGAAGGGAACTGTAATTCAGCTTTCTGTAAGTGTGATTAATGCAGAACAGATTGTAAGCATATTGTTTTCATTAGGAAGCAGCTACTGAATGTTTCCATTTAACTTGCTGATTGCTGCAGTTGTTGCCATATGACAGAAAGTCTATTAGTCTCTGTGCCTCCTTAATTCAGCCATATGATAGAAAATGTTTGTATTCTGAAAATAGTGTCTATTACAATGACACTTATAGGAATGATCCATAGTGGAAAGCAAAACACAGCCTGCCACATGGGGAATGGAAATAAGAATTGGGTCCTTGTCTTGCTTAAATTGAGTGATTGGAACTAAATCCACCATTTTGCTCATAAATGGTCACACCATGTCATATCCTGAGTCACATGTTTTTCTGTTTATAGAATGATGTCCAGAAACACTCTGGCTCAAAAATAGGTGATGGCTTGGAGATTATTTCTATGAGCCCTCTATCTGTAGATAGATTCTGCTTGCTCATAATTTTCATTTATCAGAAGAAAATATTGCTCCTGGTTCCAAAGTGTTAGGGTGGAGTTAAAAGTGACCTAATTAAATTTGGAGACTGACCAGTTGAAACCAATAGGGCTGTTGTAGATGCTGACCATATTTTCATGTGAGAATAGTCCTTATTGTAGTTTTCAAGGTGGTATTAAAAGGGCATGAGGATAACATCAATTTCCTTTATTCCATTCAGTTACACAGGGAGCATCACATTGTGATACAACCATGCCATGAATATTTTGACTCCAAAACACTTTGTGAGGATGATCCATGAGTGGCCATCACTAAGGATAATCAGGAAGCACTGGAACTATTCCCTCCTTGTGAACTCAGTGCCTGTGAAAGCAGATTTCCCCCTGTGGGCTCACTGCTGGGTTCCTTTAGTTTGCTGCTGGCACTTGTTCCTCTCTGTTGGGTGGCCCAGGTGTTTGGGGTCTGGCTGGGTGCTCACAGCTTTGCAGAGAACCACAATGGGAGTGGTGGAGTGAAGTCTTCCTTGGAGCTCTCCAGATTATTTAATTTTTTAACTCCAGCGCTACACAAACCACACTGAGAGCTATTAACGTAAATTAATTATTCCTCCTGCTGGCTTCTTTACAACTTACTCAGATGAGGGATTATTAAATGCATCATGCCTTGCAAATTTGCATGCATTAAAAGCTTTATCATTGCCTGTGCACTGCTGGCCTCCATCAGGGGTCCAAGAACGAAGCAATTCCTGCCCAGCCATTTCCATGGGCAGTGCTGGTCTGGGTCCAAGTGGCTCCAAAGCACAGCAGAGATGTTCCCTGTGCCCAGGGACCCTCCTGACAATGTGACATCCCAAACCTGCCCAGGCCATGGCAATCCCACTGCCCTTGGGCCTTGAGTCTAGCTACCATGGAGAAGGGAATTATAGCACCCCACAGAATATGTGTTTTTCTGACTAAATGTGGTTTGTTTGCTTTTTTTTTCCAATTTCTGGTTCAAACAAGTAAGGGAAGCAGATAACCATGGTAACCCAGAAAAATGGGGGTGTAGATCTGCTGGTGTGTATCTATGGAGAGTTGAAGAAATGTGTAGAGGGGTTTATTTATTTGTTTACCAGGTTATCCTATTGTTGGCTTTTTGATCCTAAATGAGGATAAAAATTTCTTGAAAATGGAGAGCTGTGAAAAACCCAAACACTTTCTCTGCCTTTCAAGAGATTTTGTTTTAACACAGCTGTAAATCATTTAAATTATGAGTTTTCTGCTTTTACCATGATTTTAAGGAGAGAACTCTGAAATGAGGTAATTAAAAAAAATTAAAAATGATAAAATGCTGATGGAACAGTTTGTTTTTAATTTTAGCAAGAAAAGTTTCAAGTTTGATATGTACTTAGGTAGTGCTTTGAAATAAACCAGCTCTTAAGTGTTATTTTTGAGGAAATCTCACTATTCAATCTCCTAAGATTTTCTGCCCTCCACTGAAGTTTCTGTCCCCTGTGCCTCCCCAGTTAGCTGCAAACATGACCACACAAATTCACACCAGAATATATTGTTTAGGAAAGTCCTGTCCATGGGAGTTTGGAGACCAATGCTGAATTTCTGCTTGACTGCAGCATCTGTCATTATCACCCACGTCCTCTGTGCATGGAAAAGGGGCTCTTGTAGGTGTCAGGATGTTTCTAAAAGGTTGCTGCTTCCAGGGATTGTCATAATTGTCTCATAGTTGATAACTTCTTACTGGTGGCCTCTCACACAGAATTCAAAAGGGAAAATAGTAATGTTAGCTAAATAGCAAAGTATTTACTTTACTGAAGTATTGCCTAACCTAATTTTCTTTCCTGTTTCCAGTAATGTTACAGCAAACACAAGGACAGCTTTCTAGTTGAGGTTCTTAAATCCTTCTTGAAGGTGAAAAATCTGTGCATTCTGATTTCCTTCCTATGAGTGCATTTTCAAAAATATTTTCATAGAGGTACTTTTGCATTTCAGCATTGTAGGAATGTTCAGAGCTTACCATTTTATTTCCTTATTTTTATTTTAGAATGCTAAATGCAAAGATTTGGATGTTTTGCTGTTGTGTGATACTGTAATAAACAGGCATTTGCTTGGCTCTTAGAGGTGGTCAGAGAGGTGAATAAAAAGATTTCTGAGGACTGGGGTTTTCCTCAGTTTTGTAAAAATCCTTATTCAAACTGCAAGTTAGCCCAGTGTTTTAAAAGGAAGTTCCTGAATAGAACATGTAACAGCACTGCTTCTTTTGGGAAGCTGGGCTCTGTTGTAAGTAATTCAAGTACCAAGAATTTTGTACTGAAAAAAGTTATATTTCTTTTATAGTGTTGTCCTTTCCAGCTACAAGGTTCTCTGGGGTTGTTATAATGTTGACAATAGAGAACCTGCAGCTACTGTTGGTAAAGATTGGTTCATTCCTCTGGTCTTTTTGTTTATATTATGGTAATGCAAATTAATTATAAGACTGTATTCAAAGGTTCTCAAAACTAAAGTAACTTCATTACTTCAGACTTCAGTCTGAGTTTTCAGTCTACTGTTAATTGAATTGAATCCTAATGTGAAATTTGGGAACTTTATTTCTGTTTGTTGTTGAATTGACAGAGTAAAAATAAAAATTGAGTGTAAAAACTGAAACTGTTGCTAGATTCTGGGAAAGATTCCATTTTCCCTGAGGCATGACTGACAGCCACGTGTCTGAGCAATTCTGGGGCTGGGGTTTTTGAAGGTTTGAATCCTGGGAGGGCAGCGATTCCCAGCAGGGCAGCTGAGCTGGGCACAGGCACCTGTGCTCCTGAATTCAGCTATTCCTCTCTGCTTGCCTCTTTTGAGACAGGTTTCTTGGATGACTGGTGAAATGTGAGCACATATTTCACAGTATGGTGTTTCAGCATGTTCCTGCTTCCCTGCCCATTGTACTTCCTTGTTTTTCTTCTGAAATGGGGGAAGCAGCAGGAGCAGGGAGCAGAATATCCAGTTTTAACTCAGATGTTGATATGGAGGGAAATGTCAGTGGCAGCTGGAGATGTTGGCATTGCAATAGCAGCAGTAATTCTTCCTAAGATTTCATCTGGATGGGTACAACCTTGTGTCCCTGGAAGAATTTGGGATCAGCTAATGAGCTTATTAATGGCTCCTGGTTGTTTCTGGGGGTGCAAACTGAGTAGGGTGGACAATGGGGTGTGTTATCAGAGAATCAGGGTTTGGCTTGTATTGCTCTTTGTCACATAAAAAGTTGAGACATGGATGTATTTTCTCTGAAAGTAAACTTTTTACAGTATTCATTGCAATGACACACTTCAGTCAAACTGTGTTGATTCCTTGGGGATTTTGTAGAAGCTGAGTTTATATTATTTCTCTAATAAAAACCCCACTAAACAGTTAATAAATATATCAGAAGGCTTTCCACTGCATTTTGTTTCCCTGATAGCAGCATATTTTGTGCCTATAGCTACAGTATTCTACTGGGTGAAGATAAATGGATTTCATAATCTCTCACTGGGGAAAAAAGTGAGACTGGAGAAGATTGGAGCTGCATGAGCTGGATAACTTAAGATTATAGCTCTGAGAGGCAGAGCTCTAAAAAGCTATTAAAGATGTTACCTTCTTGATTGGAGATTCAGGAGTTGATGCACTGCCTTCAGTCCTATGTTTTCAAACTTTCATTAAGTTATATCATCTTCCACCTGGCCCCTCTAAAATGCTGCTCTGAAAATAAGTAATTTTTTCAGTTGTGTGTCTGTTATAGGTAGATTCATCTTCCAAAAACATTACCATTTCCTAAAGACTGGATTTAAATCCATCAGCAGAATATGAGGGAAACCACATTGTGTTATATTGACATATTCATTGAGATAATTTCTTGATGGGTTTGTGCTTAATATGTTGAATTATCACAAAGGAAAGTCCATTATTGGTTTGAAGAAATACCATAACTGGTGATTACAGCTGTAAAAAAAGTGAAATTAAACTTCAGTTTTGTGCAGGAGACTCATAAATTTGTTTTGTCTGAAAGAACTGCTGCCATTACAGAAAGAATTTGTGTTGGGACAGGGAAGATTTCTCTCAGAGTGTGATGCATTTAGTGAGATTTGTCCTGTTACCAATTTGCCATTTGATTGCTGGGCACATTCAAGGAAACTGGTGCTGTCAGGTATAGTGAGCCATGCTTTCAGAAATGCCCAGTAGCTTTAATAGCTTTAAAAGTGATTAACAGTTCGTTTTCCATGGGTGCCTGGGGCACTCTTTGTGGTGGGGTGGCCTCAGCTTGGCTGCTGGGGGCTGCTCTCACTCCACATCCCAGGCAGGACAGGGGCAGAAAATGACATGAAAAACTCTTGGCTTGAAGTAAAGGCAGTTTGATGAAAAAAAAAAGCAGAGGTGATGTGTGGATTCTTTGTTTCTTTTTTCTGCTAAGTTCAGGATTAAATGTGTGAGACAGTATTTCTCATTTGGACTCAGATGTTTATTAGCTCTTATCTATGCTATAGTTTTGTAAGCTGTGAGTTCTACAGCACTTCACTAACAAACTAAACAATGGATTCCTATCCCTCTCTCTACAAGGCTTTTTAAGGATAAACTGTTTAATGAAGAAATGACACTTAAATTATTTTTACGTATAACCTAATAACTAACTACCCGTGCCCTGCAATGCAGACTTTTCTATCTGATTACACAATTCCACTCAAACTCATGAAGAAGAAGGTGAAGAAGAAAGACTAGCTACTGCCCTAAAACTTCTGTCTTGCTTTATATACATTATTATATTCTAAAACCTCTAAGTTTTCCACCATGTGATATTACACTCTTCTATCTAAACTCCACACCCACAATCCCAGTTCTACCATTCCATTCTGGAAGCTTCTCCATGGCCTCAGGTCAATGCAGTGTTCTCTTGGGGGTCAGTGCCTGTCAGCACAGAAAGGCTGAAATTCTCAGTAACCAGGGTTTCAACAGTGGTGTGCAGAAGCAAAGCACAACNACAGTATTTCTCATTTGGACTCAGATGTTTATTAGCTCTTATCTATGCTATAGTTTTGTAAGCTGTGAGTTCTACAGCACTTCACTAACAAACTAAACAATGGATTCCTATCCCTCTCTCTACAAGGCTTTTTAAGGATAAACTGTTTAATGAAGAAATGACACTTAAATTATTTTTACGTATAACCTAATAACTAACTACCCGTGCCCTGCAATGCAGACTTTTCTATCTGATTACACAATTCCACTCAAACTCATGAAGAAGAAGGTGAAGAAGAAAGACTAGCTACTGCCCTAAAACTTCTGTCTTGCTTTATATACATTATTATATTCTAAAACCTCTAAGTTTTCCACCATGTGATANGTCAGTGCCTGTCAGCACAGAAAGTCTGAAATTCTCTGTAACCAGGGTTTCAACAGTGGTGTGCAGAAGCAAAGCACAACCAAAGGAAATTTGATCTCAACTTCCCACCAGCTGCCAATTTCCTGCCCCTCCCTGGAATCAGTGCCTCAGGATGGGCAGCTGTCCCTGTCCCAAGCCTCTTGTGCCAGAGGCCACCCCTGCAGCCCCCACTGCCAAGCCCTCACCCCTGCACCCAGTGCAGCACAGAGAGCTCAGATGCTCTTGGATTAATGGATAAGCAAATGTCTGAATTTGTTGATAGAACCACGTAGGACTTTAGATACTCCTGACCACATTCAGTGGAGGGATGAAGTTTCCTCCTCCTGTCTATCTGCAAAAATATTTCAGTCTTTTAAGTTTTAATGTTCACTTTGGGGAAGAAGATTGCTGGATGGCCAGTTCTTTACGTGTGATTTTCCCTATTATTGGCCAAGGATTTATCAAATCCCTCTATCTCCTGCCCTGCTGATACATAAAGATCAAAGAGAGAGTCTGCTTAGATGAAGATATTCTGGGATAGAAACATGTTATGAAAATGGAGAGTAGGGGCTTTTTCACACATCTGACCTACTCAGTTACAGTCTTCACTGAAAACTTTTTAATAGAAAATTATTTTCCAGCATTTTAGGTTTAGTTTTAAAAGGCTCTGTTTTAAATCTTCTTGTTTGTTTTAACTTTGGAAATAAAATCCAGAAATCATGCAAATTGCAGGTAGTTAAAAGGGAGAATGTTCTTCTCACTTTTTTCAGAAGAATCTCCCAGGTTCTCACCTCATGTTTGACTACAATAGATCAGAGAGACTCAAGAGTCAAAGAAAACTTCAAGGCACAGAGAAAGACATTTTGGATAGATGTGGTCTACAGTGAACCCATGCAGAGTGCAATAGGGAATACTGTACAGAAAAAGCAGGTTGAGAGTAGAAATGTGGAAATCACCTGCCAAAGAGTGTAAGATAAACTAATAAAAAGCTCAAATGTTACATATCTGGTTTTCTAACTGCTGTAATTTTAGGGAAAGCAAAAGACACCCTAGTTTTGAGGGATACTGTTAGTGATGGTTCTGGAAGGTTTTGACTTCATTTGCTTTGTTCCTGTGTTTCTTTCAGAGGAAAACACTGCTTTTAGGGCTGCTCAAAGCCCATAATTCCTATTGCATGGGAAATATCTGTGCTTCAAAACTTGTTTTCCTTCTTTGTTGAAAATATTTTTGATGCTGAGTTTTGCCCTGCCTTAGGTGACATTTCCCTGTTCCCTGGGCAGCAGCAGCTGAGAGCTTCCCAGCAGGGTGAGTTTGCACTCCGGTGGCAAAACCCTTCTGGTGAGCCCCATCTGGAAAGCCAAACATGTTCTGTCAAAAGAGGCAGCACAGTGCTGAGCAGGGCTAAGGATTGGAGGTGTTCTGGAGAGATCAGAGAGAAATCCAACCTGTGATTTCCAGGAGTGCCTTTGCATTCAGCAGAAATGATGAACTGCCAAAGCCCTAGTATGTATCTGGGAGCCCACTGGAAAAACTGGGTGTGCTCCCAGCTAGTGATTCCTGAAAAAAAACCCAGCATTGCTCTGAGCCTGGAAAAATCTGCAACAAATGTGATCTGATAAACGGGAGAGCCTGTGAAACACAGAGCAGCCACTAAAGGAGAAGTGTGGGAACTTGAGCCAGGGAGATGTAAAGAATAAACTGAAAATGTGGATCAGTATCTTTAAAAATAGGATGACTAACCCACTGTGTCTGTTTTTACCAATGGATCATAAGATTTACTTGGATATTTCATAGACTTATTTAGCTTGGAGGAGACCTCGGGAGATCTTCTAGTTCAGCATCCTGCTCAAACTCCAGAGTTAGATCAGGGTTGTGCCCTTCTGAGTTTGTATTGTCTCTGGTGAATAAAATTCCACAGACTTCCTGGGCAACTTTTTCCTAATTATATAGAGAATTATTGCTGGTAATTAATCAGAACTTCTTATCTGTTGCTTTTTGGCCTTTTGCTGTGCATGTTTGAGGAGAATCTGGTTCCTCTTTCTATGTAACCACAGCTAAATCAAAGCCAATGCCTTTAATTTTGTGCCTTGAGGCTGACTAAACCAAATTCTTGGTATTTCCAGTCTGGTAGCCCTGTAAACATCTTGGTGGCCCTTCTCCTCTGGACTCGCTGCCATTTTATGTGTACTCAGTACAAGGAGCTGTGCACGGTGCTCAGTGCAGTGCCAAAGGTGACAAATGCAGAAGGGATAAGCAGAGCAGAAAAAGGCAGTGAAGGCAAACAAATCTCAACTTGTTGAAATGTCAAATGTGAATTCTGACAAAGGGTGGGAAAAGAGTAATTTTCAGCTCTTCAGTGTTCCTACGACCCCTCATTCTCATGTAGGTGCTCTGTGGAGTTGTCCTGCAGGAATTCTGGGATCCTAAAAAAGATTTCAGTTTTAACTAACCCATAAGACAAATACTGTCTGTGTAGGGGGCTGAACTTCATTTCAGAAAGAAAGGGCAGAATTTCTATAGGATAATGCTAGAGATGTTTGAAAAAAGGAAATGTGAGAAGTTTTTCTCAAGAAATAGATTCATGTCTATTAAGATATTAAAATTCAGATTTGAGGTAGGAACTTGGAGTTATTTTTGAAGTAACAGTTTTCATTTCTAACAGACATTACAGGTTTGATGCAGGTAGTGTTGAATGAAACTCTGTGGGGGTACAGGGGAGCAGAGTTCAAGTTGTATTATTCACTGACTGTAGGGCAGGCAATATTTTTTAATGACATTGAATATGCAGGACAAACATCTTACCCTTCTAACAGACTCAGCTGCCTTGGAGTTTCTGTTGGTGTTGACTGTTTGCTTATCTGAACATCTCTCCTGTCATCTCCTGGATGCTTTGCCATGTATTCCTCATGCACCACGTTCTCCCTGTGGTTCTCCATCTTAGACTTCAAGGACTGTGGAATCTCCTGCTCAGGGCTTGTGGTTTTATTTTATTTTTAATTTTTTTTTAAATTATTATTTTTGTCTTGAGCTTACTGCAAAAGGAGAAAATCCTTGTCCAAACCCATAAGGATTCTTGCCAGAGGATCAGATTCCCTGGTGGGATAGGTGCCAGCAATGGGATAAATTTGTAGACTATTTTGTCATTCATTTGGAGGCCCAGGAATGGCTTGATCTTGGCCCACAGAATATCTACTGGAGTAGAAATACATGAAACTGTGGTATTAAAAACCATGGTATTAAGACCCAGGGCCCAAAAAACTAAAGTGTAATTGGCTTGCCCTACAAAGGCTGTTTTTCCAAACTTTCTGATGTGAGGAAGGCTCGTGTCCCTGCACAATACACAGCAAAGCCTCCTCAGCTGTGTGATCAAACCCACAATGATTTGGAATTAAATTTCAATAATTTAAGTAATCCTTCTGGCATTGCAGCTCAGGGCACATCAAATTGGAAATCCTATTAAGAAAAAGTGTCTATATTTATAAGGACAGGAGGTTCAAAAAGTGCAGTTGAAGCCAAAGCTTTTAAGCTGTTTGATTCAATGGGACATGAAAAACCTGTTAAAAATAATGGTGAGGAATTTACTGCACTTATTGAGAGTTTTGACAATTAAAAGAAAGGGTAGACAATCTCCATGAACATGAAGAATGGCAAAATAGCTTTTTGAGAGTAGGAAGCACAAGTGGAAATAGGCAAAATATTGACGTGCAAATTCTGTTGTCATATGTGCAATAAATAATCTATGCAAAGAGAATCCAATTACTGGACACAGGAAATGAATTGTTACATTTCTAGCTTTGCAATATATTTGTGTGAGTGATTTCTGTATTTGAGCTCAGTTATGTACATTTATATTTAAAGTAGATTTCTTGTCAGACACCTAGACTGCAGTCAATTTAATTGGAAGCACTCAGGTGGGAGCTGGGATTTGGCCTGGATATCTCTAAGGAAGGGATAGAAGTGGCAGCTAATTCTAGATTTACAGGGTTGAAGAAGCTGATGTCAGTTGTCTAATCCAGAATCCCATTTTGAAGCAGAGCCTTTGCTGGCTGTGCTGTGTGGATCTCCCTGAGTGTGAATATCTGCACCCACATCTGTCTGCAGAACAGAGACAAAGCCCCCTCCGTAATGTCAGGTATTGGCAGAGAAATCTAGAAAAAGGCATACAGAAAATCATCTTTCTGTTTTGAAGGGCATTGCCAAAATTTTAGGAACTTAGGGAGTTCAAAATATTTTCTGTTGGATTTCAGAAGCTATGGAATTTTTAAATTTTTTAATGCTATTGAAAGGAGGTGTCCATATAGCACAGAAAATCCATTACAGATCTGGGCACTGCACTTTGCTCTGCCTGGACTGGGATTAGTAAATTAACAATGGTGATGTGCTCTGCCCCAAGTACTCTCACAGTGTTACAAGACAGATCTCAAAAAGGACAGGAAATGGATAAAAATCTTTCTATTGCCTCCCCACTATTAGACTTTTAGACTTATTGATAAAGCATGTGAATTTTGAGAATATTTAAAAAATATGCCAGGAACAGTGACAACACCCACAAACTATTATTTTTTGTTTAAAAAGTGCTTTAAATTGGAGCAGTTGAACTCCTTGCTGGTAAGGATATGCAGTTAATACTTGCTAAAATATATTTTTTACAGAAGAAAATGAAACCAAGAACTAGTCTATTTTTATACAGATGGTGAAGACAATAGAAAGTTTTATATGAAAAGAGGGCCTGATCCTTTTGGTTGTCCATGGTGTCACTTCCACTGTTAATTCTGGCTTTTGTTCATTAAAGTGTCTCCTGAACTTGCAAATATTTAATTTTCTGCAATCCCCTAACCACATAAATCATGGTCTACAAGGACATCAATGTTCCTGTCTTGTCTTCATTAACACAGCTACCAGAACTATGTATTTGTTAGAGCTGAACCACTGTCTGCAGGGTTGGGGTTTTTTTAACATTTTGTGAGGAAAATTTTGACAAGTCAGGTATGAGGCCTATCTTGAAGTCATGTCAGTTACCAAAAACTTTCAGGTCAACTCCCTAACTAACATCAACTTTGAAGAATTCTGCTTTAAAAAGTAAATTAAATATAGTCAGTGTTCTTCCCACAGTGCCTCCCTACCCCAGTTAGGTACAAAATCCTGTTTATAAATCTAACATAAAAACCATGCAGTGTGTTAGAAATCAGCTTTGTGGCTATGTGAACTGGCCACCAGTTTATTTTACACTATGGTGTAGTGTAGGACACAATAATGAAGCTTTAATCCAAAAAGTTTCTTTCCCTAAAATAAATGTAAATTTAGGGTATTTCCATAGAGAGGTAAACTTCTCCTGCTTGCCTATTTAAGGGTCTCAAAAAAATCCACATACACATCTAGTTTGGAACATTTTTTTTCCAAAACTGTCTCAGCATCTACTCAAGCCAGAAGGGTGAGAATGGCGAAATATTCCTGAAGATTGTAGCCCTGGAGTTGTTGGCACTAATAAAGTGTTAAAGCTTTAAATATATAAATAAATGGCTGAGGAGTTTGCATATTGTCTTTTTCACACTTGAACAACAAAGTGTGGAAGAAACTTGAGGGATAATAATTTTCTTGGTCTCATTTCCCAGGACTGTTATTCCTCATCTTGACATACTATTAAAATCATTTAATTATCAGTATTTTTTCTTGTCATTAAGTTACTGATGCTTCTGTTATTTTTATTTCTAAAACCTTGAGTGCCCACACACAGACCTCCCCTTCATACTCATGTCCTTTGCCAAATACTTGTATTGGGTCATCTGGCCTCCTGCAAAACTTCTGGCTAATTATAGTCTCTGCTGAGTGCTCTGAAGTATGGCAGAATCCCCACAGAGTCAATAGAAATCTGCACACAAGGAGGAGAATTTGACTGCTTGGTTGATTTCCTATCAGGTTTGGTTGGGTTTTTATTTTGTTGCAGTTATTGATAGATGTATACACAAGCAATTTATATTTGCAGTTGCTAAAACTCCTAGAATCATTCTTATAAAAAATAAGTGGTGTTTTCTGGATATCAGTTTATCTTTTGGTTCATCATTCTGTCTTTGGTGGAGATAACAGGATTCAGCTCTGCCTCTCTCGGGAGTTCTTTGGTTTTGTTGCATTTTCAATTTTAAAATGAAAAAATTAAAATTTAAATTTAAAATTTGTTGCTTTTTCAATTTTAAAATTTCAGTTTTAAAGCCTGGTGTTGAGGTGCCCCTGCTGGTGCTGTGTGGGTGAGGTTTTGGGGAAGGGGTTGGTCAGGTCTTTGTGGCAGCAGCTCTCTGGTCGCAGAGAGCAACACACAACTTTCCCAGGCATTGTCCTGGGGAAGGCTGTGAGAAAATCAGAGAAAACAATGATAAGCAATTCTTATCTTCACTTGCTGCACCTGTTGTTGTGCACATGTGGAATGTGTTATGGAAATTGTTTACCAAAAGGTGGTTTCTTAATTAGCCAATGGTGATGGTGTTTGGATTGAAGGACCAATTAGGTTCAGGTGTATAGTAACTATCTATAAAAGCAATGGGTTTCTTAATAAGAATAGAATAATAAAGTGATTGATCAGCCTTCTGTGAATCATGGAGTCAATGCTAATTAGTACCCAGCTGGGTCTTTCCATGGACACTGAGCAGACCTGAGGCTGCTTGGAAACACAGCAGCAGCACGTGCCAGGGTTTGGGATTTCAGTACTGGCTGCTCAGCTCCCACAGCCTGGCTGCACACAGATCTGCACCTCTGAGATCTGACCGTGGCATGGTGCAGGCCTGCTCCTTGTGCCTTTGCATCCAGAGGAGCACCAATGATTATTAAAGGTCTGGCAACCTGGGGTTCCATGGGGACTGGTACAAACTTGTGGAAATCTTGCATTTGTACTGGGGGAACTTGGTAGTGCTGCTGTGATTTTAGTGCCAGGCACATTGGTTGTCCCAGGACAGGAGGCAGAATGAGAGAAATTCAATGTGTGTGTGTGTATATATATATATATATCAATATGTGTGTGTGTATTCATATCTGTATGTGTGTAACATTTTTATCCTGAAACTGGAACAGATTGTATGCGTGTGGGTGGAGAGAAGGAATGGCAGTTATTGGAGGTACTCAAATGCTCAAAACTGGACCAGACTATTCCTGGGCAGCCTGCTCTGAGTGGAGGAGCACAAAGCAGATTGGACTGGGTGAGTGCCAGAGGTCCCCTCCAAGTGACATCCCCCTGTGAGTCCCTGAATTGTAAGTGAAAGCAAGTCTAAATATGAAACAAACTGCAAGTGTGTGGAAACTGAAAACTATTTCAGTCTACTCGTCTTTCTGGAGCTGGAAGATGAATGAGGCAGACTGGGAAAATAGTGTGGGTGAGCTGTCCAGGGAAATTAGATCTCCTCAGTTTCTGTTTTAAGAGGCTGATTTGAGAACCACATCTCTCAGGTGTGGTGCTGACACTCTCAGTATGATGAAATTTCCAAGTTCTCTTTTTTGTGCTCCTTTCAAGCTACAGAGACAGTGAATAACTCATCTCAGCAGCCCAGCAGGATGTGCATCCCCTGAGATTCCCTTGTCTGACAGGTTATACATTTGTAGTGCAGGTAGTAGTTTTGATAGATGCACTGACTATTAATGTGTGACTCCACTCAGAGCAGCTGAGGGGATCTGCTCAGCTGTTCACAAAGTTTCTCTGAGAAAACTACAGCTACATTTTATTAAATATTCCCTTTTCCCACTATTGTTATGGAGAACACCTAATTTATAGCCAATTCTTAGCTCTCTCTCCATCTGTAATGTTTTGATTAAGCACTGCTTTTAAAAGATGAGCCAATGACAAATAGTTCATATTTTCTTTAAACTGCTGATTGTACATTCTTGAAGTAGAGCTGGGATTTTTCAGATGGGCCATGTTTCTTCACGTCCTGCTAGAATGAGTCATTCTGTTTCTGAAGGTTTTATTTAACACTTCACCTTTTCTTTTGCGTGGCTCTTGACAGCACCCCTCTATAGTTTTTATTCTGTCATTTACTGATATGTCTGTAAAGATGGAAACACAGGAAAAAGTGAATTTGTCAGTAATTCCTTAAGTGAGGAGCAGTGTCTTGAAAACACCTGAAAAATCTTTCCTACACTCTGTTGCTTCAATTCTTCCTTCTGTACACATATTTATTTACACATAAAAACAAAAGTACTTTAAAATGTTGTCTTTTCAATACACTCACAGATGCCTGTGACTTTTTTTAACTTTTGCTATTTATCAGAGAAAACACTGCCACTCTTGTGAAAATAGAAACTTATACCACTTACACCACCTCTAAAGAACTAAAAATGTCAAGGGGGCCATAAAAGGAGAATAACACAGTTTGTTTTGGAAATTGTTCCATGACAACTTCTGTAATCATTTTGACAAAAGTTCTGTAAACTGAAACCTTTGTACTTTTTCAATTGAACGAGCTCTGAAGGCACAATGCGTCACTGGAAATAGAAATTAAAGACTTTTTATTCTTGGCAAGAGGCTCTGCACTCTGTGCCTCCAGAGTAAAGATGTTCTCTGAAACAAACAGAGAATTCTTGTCTGTGATATATTATAATGTGCGCTGCTTCCTTGACTTTTTATCCTTTGTGCTGCTCTGGAAGCAAAACAGATCTGGCTTCTTTGCAGACTAATAAACATTGCTACTTGTAATTATTCAGTGGTTACAGTAGTACTCCTTTGAGATAAATCTTTGCTACGTTATTTACTTTGTTTCAGATATTTGGAGCCTTTAGTTCAACTGTAAAACAAGGCTTTATTTTTGTTGTGATGTTTGTTACCTCGGTATTTTTCCATCTGTAAGGCAAGGATCGGAGCAGTTGTTTAGGACCTGATTCCCTGAAAACAAAAGTCACTTTACAGTATTTTGATTTTAAAAAAAATTGTGAACCTGATATAAAAAAATTCCCTTGGAGGTTTTCTTTTACGGTTTTAGTAGAAGTCAAAGATCAACATCTACACCACACTAGATCAGAGTGCAGAAACTTTTCATGAGTTACAATAAGTGATCAGATAAATGATATTTATTTTATGTGGTGAAAGGTGTGTAATATTTATAATTTTGGTTTTGATAAGCATCCCATGTTTTACTATATCTGTGATCCTTTCATGACATTTGCCAAGTTTTCATTTGCCAAAGCCAAAAATACAAGTGATTACAAAAACCTCATTTCAGTTGATTTCTTTGAACATATGGTACCAGTTATACACAGGTAAGAAATAAGAAGGAAAGAAAGCTAAACAAGTAGATCATTTGAAGAATAAACACCTGTAATAGAGGAAAACTTCAAATTTTATTCTTTACATCAAATCATGACCAAAGCAGTTTACTGATTTATTTAACAACATGTAATTAACAGGCAATCAGGGAATTTGGCATTCAGACAGAATCAGCCATTCTGTAGATAAACCCCAATAGTTGACATTTGTGAAATATTATGATGGAACTATGAGTTTCTAAACCCTTCTGTAACTAATCCCTGCAAGTTTCTGTTTTCCCTGACACACTTGCCCTGTTCTGTAGTCACCCCTCTGCCTGTCCCTGCTGTGGGGTCCAGCCCAGCACCCACTTTGTGACTCCTCGTGCTTAGCTGGGGTTTTCATGCTGTGTAGGAGATGGAAAGATAGAAACCTCCAGAGACACTGAAGGGTTTGATCTGCAGCCTTGGGAGAAGCTTGGATTGATGTAAAAATAAAATACACAGACATTAAGCAGAAAAACCATAAACTTATGTTTCTATAGCTGTAAGTAAGAATATGCCTTAGGTGAGAAACTGTATGGATAAGATGGTGAAGGGTTTTATAGTGTAGTAATGTAATTGTACAGAGTAAGCTGAGAGTTTAGATGTTATAACAGAAGCATTTGTGTGTACATGAGATAGCAGCCCATTGGATGAAAGTATCCTCAGTGCAGCAGAATTAACTAAAGGAGATAGGTTAGAAAAAAATAAACTTTGTAGCAACTTTTTATTGGATTAGAAGGTTCTATATTGCCTTGTAATGAAGAAACTTGTGACTACCTTGAGCTATGGCCGACTTCTTGCTCCTCATGGCCTTTGAGGCTGATGTTTATCTGAGCAATAAATCATTTTTAGCCCCACAGTAGTCCCATCTCTTCATTAAGGCATTGATAATAATGCTGTTGGGGTCACTTGTGGCAGATACTGAGTCAAATATCCCACGCATCATCTGCCACCCTCTTCTCTCTCCCCTTTGTTACAAATATTCATGTTTCTCGGCTGTTACTTTCCAAGCTTTATTTTTTTCCTTTATCACTGTTTAATCCAGCAAAGGGCCTTTGGCTTTAGCATTATCAGTTCAGGGGGCTCCTTTCTCAGTTTGGGGGTTTGGGTTTAGTTTCTCCTCAGCTGTTGTGCAGCCCTGTGCCCCTGGAATCCAGATCACTCCAGGAGAGCTGCAGGAAGGGGGCTCAGGCTCAGCAGTGGGAGTGAGAAGAGTTTGGGTGCACTCCCCACCCTTTGCTCCTGTGCTCATCTTTAATTTTCACTTCACACAAGGAGCTGACACCTGCAGGAGCCTGTTCTGGGTTAACTTCTGAGTTACTTGTTCTTTTTTATTGAAGATTACATTTCTTTTAATGAAGATAAATGCATGGAAGGCACTGACAGGCATTCAGCTGAGGAGTCAGCTCTGCTCCATCAACATCTGTTTCATCTGCTTTTGGTGCTCTCCTTTCTGTGTGCTGGACTCCTGAATAGACCCTGAAATGCAAACAATTGCTGATCATGCTGCTGGCTCTGATAACATAACTCATAATGTTGCCCTAATTACTTACATTATAAAACTGTCAGGTCTGGAACATTTGGTCTCTCAAGGCAGCTCTCCAATTAATCTTTTCCTTTTTATTAGAGATCTTGTTATGTGATTCTCTTTTGGGGAGGAATTAGAAGGTTTTATGTCATAGTGGTGGGTGGTTTTTTTTAAAGCTTTCACTGATAATAGAGCAAGAAGACTTCAGAGTTACCCTTTTAAAAATTATTTTTATTGCAGCATCTGAAAGAATGCTGTCTTTACTATTAATGCCCAGCTGCTGAGGGAAAAATCATAGAACAAGCCAGGTTGGAAGGGACCTGAAAGATCATCTGGTCCAACTTTTTGTGGAGAAAAGGAGCCTTTTCAGCACCCTGTCCAGTCATCTTCCAGTGATGGGGATTCTGCCACATCCATGGGGATGTCTCAGAGTTTCCTTGTTTTCACTGCTGGTACTGCTGTTCCTTTTATTTTATATATAAAATGGGAGGATCATGTTTAAATCTCTGCTTAATTCAAAGTACGGATTTGAACCAAGGTCTTTTAGTTCTAAAGTTGTCCACCTGGCTGCATTATTATAGTGTAATCTCTCCCCATCTTTCTAGAAGTAAATGCTTCATTTTTCTTCTAAACAATGAAATTATTTACTGAAAAATAAGCTAGCAGATCATCGTGCTTTATTCAGGCAAGTGTCTAAGCCACTAAAATACTAAGTTAGCTTTCTCTATCTAGATCTAATTCAGAGATTTTTACACTATTTTATATAAAATAATGGTTCTGATATTATCCAATTTTGCTAGGATCTGTGTCTGTAGGCATAAAGCCTGTGCCTCTACTTGTTAAATAGAGGTTCAAGACTGATCAATGTTTTTTTCCACTCTGAAAGTCTTGATATTCTTAAAATTAGCTTGAAGAAAAAAAATTTAAGTCCTGTCACCCTAACAGAATAACAGCACTGTGGTTTTTCTCTGTCTATAAATCTGGAGATATAAAAGATGACAATGATAAAAATGTGATGTAGATTCAAGAATCTGTCTGCAATATACTGTCCTTTTGTTCAGTGCAGCTCTAATGCTTCCATTCACCTTGTTTGTAACTATTTCCTTTATAAATTATCATAAACCTGAAAAGGTGGGCTATTTTTTAGGCTTAACATAACCAGCACTGCCTTATTTCAAAATCTAATACAATTATGAACACACCGTAACTTTTGGATGATTAAATTGCAAATTGTGGGTGTCCACGAGGCAAGCAGAGATATTAAATTTGTTCACCTTCATAACTCATCCTCACACACACTGGATATTTTTCTGGATCACACCAAGCTGTGCTTGTTCTGCCTGAGGTACATTCTACAGTATTTATGGTTTATCAGATGTACAGGAGATCTTCTTCAAGGAGATACTCATACATCATTTGAACTTCAGTAGTTATTACATTGTTTTAATGGAAAAAAGTTATAAATGAATGAGTTTTATTCTCTCTGAGACACTTATATTTTTGAACATGACTTTCTCGATGATGTTATTTTTTCGTTCTATGAGAACATGAACTTGTTTATTGCTCACTGATTTTATAAACATATCTCCTTTTCTCCTTGGAGAGCTATAAAGAATAAAAGGTCGGCAAGCAGAAGCTAAGTAATCCAAGTGTAGTTTTACAGAAGTTTTGTGGAGTAAATGTGACACCTGTTAAGAAGCTAAAATCAAAGTAATCAAGGCACTTTCCCTCCTATTTGCATTGTATTTGAATGAGGAATATAATCTACAAAAGAATATTTAAAAGTGAGGTTTTGATTTACAGCTGTAAACTAAAGAGGGTATCTGGCTTAATCCATGTGGAAAATACCTGCAGTTGATATGAAATTAGACTGTGAGCTCATCAAATAAAAAACACTGAGACTTCTTATCTTTCAAACAAACCCAAGATCCCCAGGAAGCAGGTGGTTTAGTGTTTGTGGATGGAACTGAGAGCTTTTTTCCTGTAACTTGGTGCAGAACTCTCCTGTCTGATGTTGACACACCTGAGTGGCAGTGCTGCAGGTGCCAGGCTCACCTGCCTGGTTTCAGGGGCTCCGTTTGTCCTCATTTCCTTTGCCACTTACGCCTTGNCAGAACCTGAAAAATAGAAAAGCTAAAACTTAAGGCATCACCCTCACTGTTATATTTGTGATTGTTGAGCAAGCCCTGTGCAAGGCAGCAACCCTTAGGTGCTCAGGTTGTAAATACATTTTTTCCCTGCGTTTTGCTTGTCTGGGACTCCTGGCACCAAAGCTCAGCTCCCCCAGCCTGCCCCAGGCAGTGGCATTGCAGAGCTGTGGGGGAATGGTCTCTGCCCACTGTGGCATCTCCTGATCCATGAAGATCACTGTGCTCCTCTCCCACAGACACTGGGAAGGGCTAAAGAAGGTTTGGGGGGTTTCAAGCTTTTAGCAGGGGCAGTGACAGTGGTGCCTTAGGATTTAGCTTTTCTATTTTTCAGATCCTGTACAGCTTTAGGGTATAGCTCTAAAACCCCATAGCCTGTCAGCCACTGTTCTCCTGTTTTATTCAGACAAAATAATTCCTCTCTAGGCCTGAAACTCAAGGACACCTCACTGTCTTATGCCCTGAAAAATGTAAACAATAGGGAACTGGGGCGGAGGGCAAACTTGGAGTAAATTACTTCATTACCTGAAGCTGTAATTGGAGGATTAACCCCTGATGTGCCAATGGACCAAATCTATAATTGTGTGAAAAGCTCGTGCCCATTGTCCATCCTGGGTGCAGCCTCTGGGAGGCTCCTGACTGCCCAAGGTGTGTCTGTTGAAGGCCTTTAATAAATACCTGCTTTTATTGTCTTAATCCTGTCTAGCTTCTGTTCCAGGTGGCCACTCCAAGGCATCAACAGATACAGGTTTATTCCTGCATGCAGTTTAGGAAACCATTGTGTAGTGCAACAAAAGGGCAGAAAAACCCCTAAATGCACATTAAATCACCTTTGTTAAGCTCCAGTGTGCTACCCAAATCTGCAGCAGTCCTCCCAGGGAGTGCTGTTTGAATTAGGGATGTAGGCAGTAGAGAGAACCAGGAATGTCCACAGAGTGCTTGGACCTAGCAGAAGTGTGCACTGAGAGATCCTGAGATTATTTGCACATGGTTTGGAGCCACTGTTTCTCCACTTATTAGGACAGAAATAAGTCCAAGCAGTGCTGGTCTTGTTCCTTTCCTGTCACAGGTGGAAGAGATGAGGACATTTTGGATGTCTTCTCCAGAGAACTTAATATTTGCTTTTTTTAGTTTATCTTTTCTATGATTGCACTGGATAATTCTGCAAAGTCGTATAAAATTAAAATTAAGTTTGAAATAGGGTTTGTTAATCACAGTATTTAACTGTTGTGGTTATTGTTTCCTAAGAGATTAATGAGGTGAATTATTGTCACATAATTAAACTACAGTATATCTAATCTCTTCCATACCCTTGTGGTTTACTGTTATTCAAGTATCACTTGAAGGTTAATTTCACTTAGCTGACATATAGTTGACTTTGGCAATACAGTTAATATCAAAATATGTTTTTAAGTCTATTTGAAAGTCATTAGGCAACAGCTTTGCCAAAATTATCACTTTAAGCTTTACAAATTAAGGTAAGGACATAAAAACCAGTTAAATACACCTCACCACATACAGATACACATACAGATACATCCCCTAAAATGTTTTTGACTGGAGCCTTTTCCTAGAAGCAAGGAATTCCTCAATTCCTGCTCAGAGGCTGTGTCTGAGGCTGTTCACATCAGCTCACTGGCTGTTTCCTGGGGCACTTGGGCAGAAAATCCTTTTGTCTTGCCACACAAAAATTAGGCATGTGCAGTAATATCTTTATAGAAAAAGACAAAACTACAGAGTCATCAAAACATGCCTTTTCTCTCAGAGAAACAGATTCGTTTATGTACTTCCATTTTGTTTTAATCCCCATGCCCAACCTTTTTCCTCCTTAACCCGCACTCAGCATCATTTTAATTCCCTATTCCTGATTTATTCTCATGCTGGATCTATTGATGGGTATTCCATGTATTATACTACAATAGAAAAGCTGATATTTTGTCCTTGTACTAGTCACAATTTTTTACATCAATTTTTTGCTTTCTCTCCAGTAAGCCTAAGAAATTACCTGCCCTAAAACTCTGTAATTTCTTCTAAGTTATGGTGCCAAAGATTTGAGTCTACTATTTTCTCTCATTTCTCTCTCATCTCATCCCTGTATAACATGGACAAAATTAAAATTCTTTTCATAAAATTATAGCTAAGTGTAGAATCAACCCCAAAATGAGACCTTTTATAAAAATAAGAATTCAATGGCATGGGATTTAATTGTTTTGATATTCATCCATGGTATAGAAGCTAAAGTAGTAAGTGGTTACAATTTTGAATCCAGAGATTGTCTCTCTTCTGAACAGAATTCACAAATCTTTGATGTCTGAAAAATACAACATTCTTGAGCATTTAATCTAAGTTGTATTTTATTTTTAGATATTTATCAGCCAATATTGAAACAGTGAAATCACTCAGTAACTTTCTTGGTTATGACCCTCTTAAAAGGCATCCCATTTTGCATTTCTAGAATAATTTCCCCTTCTATATACTTTTCACTATAAATAACCCACATTTTGTCTAATTTTCCCTGTGCTGAGTTAGAAGAGGATCCTTTGTGTCAGTCACAACACATTCCAGTTTTTCCCAGTTTTTCCCAGTTTTTCCCACTTGCATGTTTTCCTTGTGGTCGCTTTCCAGTGCTGTGGATTCCTTGAGGTGCCTGCTCATGGCCTGGGTGCCATGGATAAGGCTATAAACCACAATTATCCGGGTCACTCTGAAATTGTTGGCTCCTTCTCCCCTGCTTCTGTTGCCTCAGAAATTGTGTGCCACCAGCAGATGTAACAATTTTGAACACAACATGCCAAGGTCAGGACTCTAGAAAACAATCTGAAGTTGTGAGCTCCCAAGAGCTCCAGTTCCCCCGTGCTCTCCACAGCTGGCTGCTCCTTGCTGCTGCTGGGTGTCTTTGAAGCTACTGGAATTTGTTTTGTCAGTCCTTTGCAAGCATGTTCACCTCCTTTCAAATCAAACTGCTCTCTGCTGCACTACCAAATGCTTTTCTGAGCTCCAGGTAAACTGGCCATTATGTTGGGATTGTCTCCAGGTAAGTAACATAAGGAAGGGATTCGAGTTGTCTGCCTGACCTCCTCTTTCTCTGCATTCTGCCTCCTGTCATGGTCTTCTAAGTCAGGCATTCCTAAATCTGGTTTAATAATTTTCTGTCTTCTGCATAGCTGAGTGCAGGATAAGAAGCTTGGGCTTTCTGTGGTCTTGGAGCCTTTTAAAGTAAAAGGAATTATATTAACTGCTACTCTAGTTCTCAAATACTCCCTTCCTTCCTTCCTTGTGAGTTATCCCAAATCCTGCTGAGGGCTTTCCTTTTCCCCTCACCATTTTTCTACTGATTTCTCAGTTGTAATTCAACTAGGCCTGGAGCTTTGGCAATGCTTAATAGTTATAATTGCCTAATTAAGGTATCAGCTCTAGTAGACCAGAAGCCTTCTTTCCCCTCTGTCTTTCCAGTTTTCAGGAGTGTGTTCACCACTTCTGCCAGATTCTCCTCCTTTGAGTATTCATTATGAGCTGTCTATAGAGATATGAGTAATCTGTCTCTTTATTTTTAAAACTGCTTTGCTTGAAGATACTTCTCCCATTCCTGTCAGGCTACAAGTAGGTGAACAAAAAAACCCCACAGTTACACAGAAAAATTGCTATTACTGTGAAACAGAGGAAATCTGTCTTTTTCTTTGCTTTTCAGGAAAAATGTAAACTGTGCAATAATGGCATGTGTGCATGAGAGAGGAAAGGAGATGCTTAGGGGCTGAGTGTAACCTGTGGTGACAAGAAGAGGTAAAGATAATTAAAGTTAATTGGCAAAAATGAAATCAGATTCTGCCAGGTGAGCGTGTTTTGTCTGTGACAGTCACTGCTGGGTGATTGCTCTGGGAGTTTTTTCTCTCCCTCCCCTGTCCATGGGGGGACAGAGCACTGACCAACAGCTGGGTGGGGGCTTGGCCAGCCCAGCCCAAGCCTTGAGCTCAGTGTTTCACAGGGGGGGACTGAGAGTGGCAGTGTGGGGACACCTGAGGGACCCAGCTCTTCTTCCCCTGCCCTTCCCCTGGGGAGCTGCAGCTCTGGGCCACCCTTTTAAAGGTACAGGATGTGTGTTCCTTATCCAAGACCAGGGATCCATCTCCCAGGCCAAAAGGGACCTGGCTGACATGCACCTGTACAGGGGAGTGCAGCTTTAGAGTTTCTGAGTGTGCTGAATGTATGGTCAGCCATTTAAAATGTTGGTGTGATTATTGTATTTACATAGTTCCTCCCGTTCTTCTCAGTTCTTGGAGAGTTATTCAAACCTGACTGCACAAAAATGATCCAAACCAATATTTGAAGAACTGTTTTAAGCTGAGCTGTCCTAGCTCAGGAGGGGTTTTGTCCTTTAGAGTTCTCTTAGAGTGTGCTAGAGAATTAAAGCAGTTTCCATGCAGATCCTGGGATAACTTCCTCAGTCGGTAATGAAGCACGTGGGGGTTGTGTATCCCAAAGAAAGTTCCTGCAGAATTCTCTGAAAGCACCAACAGCCAGTGGCAAAGGCAGGGGAGGGAACTCCTAATCTGCTCCCCTGTACATTTAGTTTTCTGTGTCTGTAAATCTTGTATTTTTCTCCAATTTATCTTCACATCTATTCCAGTAAATATCACATTTCCTTTCTGAGAGGATGCTTACCATTCCATAGAGGATTTGCACTCTTATCCTTCTTTTGCCCTTATACAGATATTTAGATGTTTCCTCTCCTGTAGGAGAAAAGATGTCATTGAGCCCTGTGTCATTCCACATGTGAGACCTGGCTGTGTGACACTGTGCCACCTCCTGCATTACACTGATGGAGATAAATTGTGTCAAAATTACCCTTACATCACTTAGCTCTGGTAATTGTCCAAGTGTTACAGTAACAGTTTCTGGCATGTCCAGTGGGTGAGTATGAGTTTCAGAGTGTCAAATTCAGTCCAATTTTTGCAGCAGTTGTATTTTAGTATTTTAAATACAGTTGTATTTTAAATACAGTTGTATTTTAGCTCCTGATGTTACAGTTGAGATGAGGGAAATGCACTGTTTTGGAAACGGGGATGTGGACTGCACGGACCCCCCCTCTAGAAAATGCAAAGAGAATAAAACTTTGTGGCACAAAACGCAGTGGAATTTGAGCTGAACAAAATTTTCAGGTGGAAACCAGGATCTCATCAAATTAAAATGATGGAAGGGGAGGGTCCTAACTTCATCACTCTTGTTTTGGACAGAAGTGAGCTGGACTGGAAATCCCTGGAGAAGCAATGTTGTCTTTCTGGGAGGAGGAGTGGGGCCAAGAAAACACGAGGAGGGACCTGATTACGGGAGGGGACTGCTGGCAAAGGCAGCGAGACTGGGGAGCAAGGTGCAGTGATAACTTGGGCATTCCAGCACTGCTGGAGGCTTCAGGGACAATATTCATTCCTGTGCCTGAGAGGGATAGAGGAGACTTCAGGAAATTCAGCTGTGTTTGCACAGGGACTGAGATTTCCTTGCCAGGCTGGGGCCTCCCTGTCAAGCTGCAGGACAAAGTGGGAGCTCTGCAAGAGCAAGAGGCAGGGTAGGGGATGAGCTTTGTGGCCACTGTCGTAGGGCAGGTACAAAGAGGGATGGTTCCACTGATATTGCATCAACTTGTGGTCACTAATTTCTAGTGGGTGGTGATGGATAACAATCCTGGAGGCACAATTTGCTAATGCTGCTGAGAAAACAGGACCAAGCTTCCCATTGTGGCTGTGCTCCCATTCCTTCCCCTGGGTGTCAGGATGCAGTTTGGAGTTCCATGGGCTGGACAGTGATTACAGCAGGCAAGAAGCAGGAGCAAGGCTTTCAGCTCAGTCCCACCTGCCTTATTCTCAGTGTTCTCCAAAAGCTCTGTCAGTTCTGCACCAAACAGATCAGAGCTTTCCTTGTGGCTGGCAGGCAAGAGCCATGGCCAAGAGACACAAAACCAGGGCAGAGTCCCTGTCAGACACTGCCTCCTCACTTCCCTTTCAGGTTGCTCTAAGCACTGCAACCAAGAAGTGAAAATGGATGCAGCATCTCTGTTTTTCAGTGCCAGAGTGGTTAATTATAGTATTTGTAAATGTTTCACAGGAAAAATACTTACATTGGTAACTTAAGAAACACTTAAAATAATAGTCTTCAAAAATGGTCTCAACCAAACATTGCATTTTGAAGAGATGCATAGAATAAAAAATATTATACTGGCCTCATCAGACACAGACATTTTTCCTTTTTTCAACATTTGTTGGGTAATCAATGTTCCTGTTTGCTGTTTGTCTGCTTCTTAAATTTTAACAAGTAATTCTCCTTATAATTGTGACACTTGCTGATTTTGTAACAATTGGCACCTGCTGTGTGTAGGATAATGGCACAATTCAGTGTGTACTGTAGGAAGAACTGATTTGCTGCTCATTTTACCTGGAAATGTCTGAATTTACAGGTGAAGTTACCCTGTTGAAACACACAATTACTGGGGATGTAGGTAAGTGGGAGTAGAGATTCTTACTTGTGTAACAAGAAGAAAACCCCAAATAAATATGATTTTCTTTGTTATGGATGCAGAAAAGCATCAAAAATTAATGTGACCCAAAAAAAGTGGTTGTCGTACTAGATTTTATCAGTGATGTCCATTGGTTGTAATGCAGGTGATGCCTTGTGAAAGCTGCCCTAGAGCAGAGGTNACTAAAGCAGCACAGAATCTGAAAAATAGAAAAGCTAAAACTTAAGGCATCAAAGCTGGGGAAAGATTTCTGAACAAATACAAATAGTCACTTTTCACCTGCAATGAGATTTGCCCCTTGCAAGAAAGAAATTGAATCTGTGGCAGTTACCTCCTTAGCAGATGAGTGCAGCTTTGGTGATTCTGTATGCACACAGTGCACCATGCTTCCTTCTTCCCAAACAAGGGAGATCCCAAGTTTCTTGCTCTGACATTTGGCAGGGCTCTCGAAGGCCAGGAGCAGAAAAGGATAACAGTGATTTATTGCTGTGGTTTTTGGGGCTGATGTCTGTGGTGGGAAGTTGGATGCACAATGGTAAAATTGTCTCCTGGTTATCCTCCTGTGCTCAGGGCTTTGGGCAGGGGCAGGGTGGGGCTGTCCCCTTCCTCCAGCACAGCCTTGTCATCCTCAGTGGGGACCTCTGCAGCCACAGAACCCCAACTGCAAACTGATGAATTCCCTACAAAAGCTGGAGACAGCAATGGGGGGATAAAGGGGGAATCCTTCCACTTATTTGCTCCTTGGAAAAGGAGCAAAGAAAGGCTGTTCTCTGCTGGTTCTCTGTGAGGCAAATTCAGAGCCCAGGGCTGTGCCCAACAGATGGAGCAAAGCCTCTGCAGGCACTTTATCCTGAGGAAAGGGGATTTCCTTACCTGGACTGCTTCAGGGGCTTGTGGAGGGTGAGCTGGGATCCTGTCTCCTGCCAGGGAATTGGAGATCTCGGATCCTGTCCCTTCCCACAGGAATTGGTGAGCTTGGATCCAGCAATGACTGCCTGGTGCCCATGCCCAGCCCTGGAGCCCAGGCTCACTCACACATGCTGCAGTTTCCCTGGTGGAATTTGCAGCCCAGCCTCGGGAGAGCAGAGGTTTGGCTTTGCCAAGGAGTGCTCAGGACATGGGAGATGAGGGCAGAGCTTTGCCAGCAAGTGTTAAAGTGAACAACAAAACCACAGCAGCTTTAGCTGTTGCATATTTCCTGTTTATCTGCCTGAGACCCAGGCAAATTAACAGCAGCCATCTCATTTTTGTTTCTTACAGATTATTCTCCTGTGACTTTTAATTAAAACTTCCCTTAGGCACAGAAGAACCATCGGTGATTTTTTTTTTTTTTTCTGGACTCTCTCAGCTTTAATTACCTTTTAGGATTTGAAATAAGCCTTATGTTTGCACCAGATCATGTTTACTACAGAAGGAAGTGGCAAAGTGATCAGCAGGGATATTTACTATAAAATCAAAATTTCCCATAAAATATATTTAAAATATAGTCAAGTAAACATTCCCTTCCCCCTCCTAAAAACCCTATGGCCAGGTTTAATAGTCTTTCATGTATTTTAGACTGAATAACTTGTGTTGAATCTCCCATTCCTGCACTATTCAATTTTTACTGGGAATATGATTACATTGAAATGAGACTCCATCGGAGAAATAAGATATTGGATGGGCAGTAGACCAAGGCAAATTTCTGAGCAGTTTGCATAAATGTTTTTCCAACCATAATAGCAGCTTCAGAACTTAAGCAGAAGAGCTAACCTGTCAGAATGCAATTTCTATTCACTGCTGCTGCAAACACCTTGTTTGCCAGAGAATCATCCCGTTTGTTTTGTGTTTACCTGCAAATAAATTTGATGCAAAAAGAGCTCGAATGGGTATAATGCCATTCCAGCTGGAGAGAGGGGAGGTTTTAGCCACTAATAGGTGTGTAAATATGGGGCACAATGTATTCATACACCACTGAGGCACGTCAGTGCCAGGGAGAGCTGGGAGCAGGGGGAGTTAATGGGATGAGCTCCCCAGGACAGCAGCAGGGAGCAGGCAGCGTGGCTGGAGTGTGAGCACAGGATGAATAAAATAGTCCTAATAATTTCCTGCTGTTGACTGGAGAACTGCTGGCAGGTCTGCTAAAAACAGTTGAATTGCCACAGGCCTTAGAATAGGGATAAATGTGTAATGCTGAGGAGATGAAATATTTTTGGGAAGCATCTTTGGACTGTGGAGAGCCCCCTTATGCTTTCCATGGCAATGGGTTCCTTGGCAGAGAGACTCTCTGCAGGTGGGTAGGCACAGCTCAAGGTGATTTTATTGATTTTATTCATTTTAGGGACAGCTCAAGGTGTGTTTTATTCAAGGTTTTGGGGTGTGTATATCCAGGCACTGAAAGTATTTGTATGTGTACACATATATTTCCAAAGGGCACAATCCAGGCTCATGGCAGCTCCTCAGTACAAACTGTGCAGCTGAAGAGGCTCTTTCTCATTTTGCTTTTTTGTATAGAAGTGAAGAAATCTCTGAGGGGAATAAGGTCTTCCATTGCCTTATTGAATTGATGATATTTTGGTGGCTGTTGTTAATCAGATGATAATATTACTGTAGGCTTCAGCCTAATGATTTTTTTTAATATGTCATTGACTGGCTGGCTGGCTGCTTCATGGGCTTTTCAGACAAACAGGAAATAGGGTTATAAAAAATAAAATTGGCTTTTCTTTCATTTGCTTATTTCTGAGCCAGTGTATTTGCCCCAAATCCCCAAATAGCATGCTTAAGTTTTGCTTTTCAGGTTTTTTAGCCATTGAGGAACTGCACAGGCAAATCACACTTCTGGACTCAAAAATGGACTTGATTTGAAATTATCTTTTTCTGCTTCCATATAATGGGCATTCTGCACACAAATTGGTTTTTCACAGATGAATATTCTGTGCATTTAATTTACATTCTGCATATGGCTGTGTGCATTAGAGCTATTTAGCATAAAAAAAGATGAAGAATGGAAGAAATACTTTTCCAATTAATGGTATAAAGTTAAGTGGTGTGCTCCTGTTTACCCTTGCTAACAATATAACAAGCCAAGGACATTCATCAAGAAGAAAGGCCGTAATTAATTAAGTGAAATATGATGCAATGCACAATTAACATGTGTTACAGCATGTCAGTAGACTCATGCCAATAAAATAGTAATGTCAGCTAAAGGATTTGACATTTATGTCGATAATAAAATATTGACAGTTAAATTAGGGGGGTTTTTAAATAGTTTTCTGAGAGAAACTCTTTGGTTTAAAAACCTATAGCAGATATCTTTAGGAAAAGCCATCACCTGCAGGCAGCCTGTTCCATAAGAATTCAGTGGGAGTCAGGCAGTAAAATACCTTAAGAAAGGTACCTGGCATTAACTTACATCTCTCATTGTAGAAATTGTAGAAAAAAATCATCCCTCATATGTAGAATTTTTTTCTGTGTTAAACAGTTTCTTCCTTTGTATTTAATCATCTCTTTGAATTCTTACAAATGATCTCTCCATCTGAATAAATGGCATCACCTCAGTCCTGTGCAGTGTTGTTCTCCCCATCCCAGTTCCTTTTTTTCTGGTGTGTGCACATCTCCCTGCACCTTTCCCTGAGGGAACCTGGACACAGTGGATTTGGATTCTGAGACACAACAAACTCTGATCCCCACCTGGTTTTATTTGTGCCAGACAAACTGGAGTTGTAAAGGTTGTAAATTTGGTGATAGCTTGCAGGAGAGCTTGGACAGTAGGGCTACATTTTCTCTCTTCTTAATTGCATTATGGTTGCTTAAAAGAAAAACATCACGTGGAAATCACATTTCTGTCAGAAAATCTTGGACTTGTTATTTCTACAAATAAGCTTAAGATTAATGAAACTGAAAGCAGCTATCTTGCACTCATTAGAGCTGCAAATAACCTCAAGATTGATGAAAATAAAAGGAGCTGGTCAGTTCAAAAAGGTTTTTTTCCCCTATTTTTTCTCCATTTTGGTTAGACTGTACAGCCAGGGGTACTTTCTGAACCATTTTTCTATATTAAAGGAGAAAGTCACAGGAAAGGCTTTTAAGAATATCCACAGGTGAACAGATGGAGACCCTTCTGTCTTTCTGCACCACTGTTTCAAGGGAATTTTAGGAAGAATTTTCTAACCACCCACTCTTTGAAGCATCAAGAGAAATCATAGACATGTTCCCTTAAAGGTTCTGATGGGAGCTCCAGTCTACCTTGAAATTCTCCACTGGAATAATTTGAAGGAATCGGGGTCAGGGAATTGATTTGCTCAAAAGCAGTTTATTTCAATTTGAATATTTTGAAATTGTGCTGGCCACCTCCGGTAGCGTGCCTGAAGCAAGATGATCCTGTTACCATGGTTTCAGGCTGAGATTTGGGTTACTATGGTGTCATCCTTTCCTTCTTGCTATGCAGGAAAGTGCAGTGTGACCTGGGCAAGGTCATGGAGACTTAAATCCTCAAAGAGGCTAAGCTGGAGCAACAAAATTAGGCACTGCAGAGAAGGGCTTGGAGGCAGCTGGTGCCTGAAGGAGAAACTCAAGTCCTACATGTGCTTCCTTGGGAAGTGCTGGGTTCCAAGCCAGGGAAGTCACTGGAGAGAGGGGCCTGGCAGTTTATTGCAAATCCCAGGGAAGTCAGCATTCCAGCTGGAGAGAGTTTATTGCAAATCCCAGTTTTGTCCAAATAGGATTAACATCCAGGCATCAGAGGCATGCTCCTCTCTCCAAAAGCTCTGGTGATTGCATTCTCTCCCCTGCAGATGGGCAGCAAAACTAAAGTGTGCCCCATTCCAAATGGGATGGGGGTTGTGGACACAAACAGTCCCTGGAGTGAGAGCCATCACCATGAACATGTTACTGTTGCCTTTCTGTTTTCCTTTGTCATTTTGATTATTCCCAGTGCTAAATGTGGGTGGTTTTTTTTTATGCTTTTTTTTTTGTCCTAAAAGTGAAGCAAGCTGACCTTTCATTTCACTGCAATAAATTAATTCCCTGTATTTCTATAAATTAATTCTCTGTGTTTTGTTCTATCTGTCTTAAGCATTTTATAAAGCTTGGGTTTTTCTGCTTAATTTTTGTATCTTTGTGTCTAGATAAATTGACCCTGTGCTCAGAAACCAAGTGGTTAAAAGGGCTGGCACACTGTAGTGTGGGGTGCTGCTGAGGAGCTCCAACTGGGAACAGGTGCCACAGTTGCAGGATTGGATCATGGCAAGCCAAAAAATCCCTCAGAGCTTTCCTCTTAGAGAAAGCAGCAGCATGCATAGGAAACCCAGGCTGGATCACAACACACAGGTTTGGGATTGAGCACCATCTGTTCAGCACCAGGAAAAAGCCCCAAACTCAGTGCACAACCCTTCTCCAGGCCCAGAGAACCCTGCAGCAAACATTTAGACAGTGACAGGGGCTCCTCACTATTTGGTTAATGGACTAGTTACTGTTGGGTTCTTTTTTATTGCTAAGTATGTTTGGGTTTGCTTTTTCTTCCTTCAAATAGGGGTTTTAATTTTGCATCCTGAGATTCAAGTATGTAAATTCCACTTAAGTCTTCTTCCAGCTTCTTAAATCCTGCTGCAGTATTTGCCTTTTGAGGTTTGATTTTGGCTTTCTCTCTGTAATCTAGAGATTGAGTTACATCAGAGGGCTGCCACAAGGATGATATCACAGCATTCTGATGCCATGGTAATAGATGCAGACTCAGTCTCCTATCTGTTGATTGCACCCAGAGAAGTGCCAATTTATCTATTTCATCACAGTGAAGCAGCTCTTCCCTCCTGAGTGTACAGTTCTTCTGAGTGTTATTCCCAAGTAATAACATTATCTCTCCAGCTTATACCTGGAGGGGAATTATGTGAAGTAGCAGTGTAGTGTAATTATTTCAGTGAAAAGCTGCAGCCCTGACCAAAACAAACAGAAAAGCAGCTCAGTTCTAGTTCCACACCCACACAAACAGGTACAAGAATCAGGGGCACAGCAGTGATTTTCATTATTCTAAATCAGTCTGACTGGAAGTGATCTGAATGGCACTTTGGAATGCATTAAGGACATTGCTCCTGAAGGAAATTGTGTTACTTGGAATGAAACAAATGTTTAATATTTCTGGTTTCTCTTGCTTGTCTCATCTTGTTTCCTTGCAGACTGGCACCTGCTGTTCTCCCCAGGTTTCTCAGGGCTGTTGGCCACATCTCTTTAGCCTCATCCTGGGTGTTATCATTTGGAAGTATGGAAAGGAACCCAGAGAATCCAGGAAGTATTGGATTCAGTACTGGAAATCAGCTGCTCCTTCATACTTTGTTTTTTGCCAACACAGTGGACAGGGACAGGATCCTGCCATAGGATTAAAGGTGTTCCTCAAGAAGAGGGCATTTGTAGGATGATTCTTTGCTTTCAGAATCTTGATCATCATTCCACTTTACTCTTTGCTTTCCTGTCTGCTAACCCCCAGTTCCTTCTGCATTTTTGATTTTATATTTGCATTTTTGATGCCCTGAAATCCTGCTCTGAGAAAGGAAAATCCTGCTCTGAGTGAGCGTGGCCCTGTCTGATGCCTGTGCTGGGCTGGTTTGTTCTGCTGGCACCTATTGGGTGCAATCAAACCCTGGGGTTATTTTGGGGGGTACCCACAGAATTTATTTTGTCTGGGCAGTGTTTGGGGGCTTTTCTAAAGGCTCAGCTCACAGCAGGGTTTGCATGTAAAGATGGGGATAGTGTTGAGAAGCAGCTGTGTGAATATGAGTTTTGTTTTCTCTGAAAAAGGAAGATTATTTCCTGACAAATCAGAGGAATCTATCGCATTGTTAAATGGAAATCTTCATTGTTCTATTTGTTGTCTTGCTTAAATTTAGGAGTTGTCAGATATTTGCTCACTAGGGAGCAGAAAATCAATGACAGAGGTAAATGTGCAATGAATCAAAACCATTCCTGATTGCCAGACTAGAAGATGATTGTTGTTTTAGTCTCCTCATGATCATTGTTATCTAAAGAGTAACCAGCAATGAAAAAGGCACATATATAAAACAACAATTTTAGTCCTTTGTTTTGCCCTCCAGTAAAATCTGAAGAGTTACTATTCTTTTTTAACCTAGTAGATTTTAGTAACAAGCTTGCAAGTTTAAAAACCAGAAAAGGTGGCTGAAGCTCAGTGAGGAATTAAGTGAATTTCAGGTAGATCAGTTCAGCAGCACTCAGCAAGCTGACAGCAGCACAGCCCTGAGTGTAAAGATGGACCTGAGAGCTGGTGCCTTGGTATTCAAGTGGAGAACTTTGCACTAATTTAAATCATTAAGATGAACTGGCACACAACAAATTGGAGTCCCAGGGGGGGTCTAAAAGTGCCAGCAGTTTATGCAAGTCGACCTCAGAGTCTCTCATGTGTAAGCAAGTCAAGGGGCACCATCTGCAGCTGGCCTTTGGAGCTGTTAGGGGTCATGGAGAGCTTAGGATTGAATTCCAACCAGTTATTTATGGAAGAAAAAGAGACTCTTTAAACAGCCACACTTTAAAGTGAATTATTCCAGGCTTTGTGGGCTTTGTGACACTTAAACATGCAAGCAGCCTCTTGCAATTGTGCTCATTTTCAGACACACATGTGGTTAAACTGCTGTAAACATCTGAATTGTATTACAAACATGAGTGTTTCCTAGGTGAGGTGTGTTCAAGTGTGTACACTGAATCTTTTTTCATGAACTGGAGTACTCTGGCTGCATATTTTACTTACTTTATATTTTCTGCATTGAAGGTTGGCTTTTTAAAATATCTTAACACTAAACAATTTCACATAGCAGGACTGAGGTGGCTGTCATTGAAATCACCCATTTTATACACCAAATTATCATGATTTTTACTAGTATAGAGTGAGAACTTTCTGTAATTATTCACTTTTTAATGTTTGGGTTTTCTTCAAGATGAAAAACCAACAAAATGAGGCACAAAACTTTCCAGTTATTTCTGAGGCACATTGAGGGGGTGATGTGATACTGCTAGAACTGACTGCTGATTAGAAATCATGGAGCTGTACTGAATTTCATTTTTCACTCTGAGAAGTGTGGCTCTTAACCTTCTGAAAATATAGGTGAAGTGACCTTCTTCATGCAAAATATCTATCTATATCTATATCTGAAAATATAGGTGAAGTGACCTTCTTCATGCAAAATATCTATCTATATCTATATAATCTATTTCTATCTATATATCTGTCTATATATCTATCTATATCTACATCATCTACATCTATATCATCTATATCTATCTCATCTATATCTAATCTATATCTATATATATCTATCTATATCTATATAATCTATTTGTATCTATATATCTGTCTATATATCTATCTATATATCTATTTATATAATCTGTATCTAATCTACATCTATTTATATCTATCTATATTTATCTAATCTATATCTACACACACCTCCTCTGACACAGGCACCCATAGGGTCACAGGTGAATATAACCTTGCATTTTCTACATGTACCAAAGGTGTGCATCCCTTCCCTGTTTCTCCTTGGATATCCACTCAGGCTGTTCTCACAGTAAAGGTTAATTGCAGGAAAAGGTGTTCTCCTGATGTTAACACAGGTGTGTGTTAGTCCCATCTGCAGAGTGCTAAAAAACACTGGAATGCTGTTACAGTCTAGCTGTATCTTGTTGTAGAACTAAAAAATCCCTTCCTTGCCTAAAGAGAACACAGAAATTGACCTTTTTAAATCAATGTTGGGAAAAAATCTAAACACAAATCATTGCACTTTTGCAGTGATGTGGTTTTTAGTACCTTGGACTAAATTCACCAAAAAGATTTTTAAGGAATAAAATGGGAACAATATTATCCACCTGTGAGTACCCTCATAAAGTATTTCTTAGCTGTAATTAAATCACCAGTTGGGCTAAAGTCGTTGATTTACCATCTCAGATAATCCTGGGTGTTCTGTGCACTGTGATAATGGCACTGTGTTATGAAGAACTGACATTCCTCACAGGTATATTGTAAGGTTTGATCATTAGTCAAAAGAGAGAAAAATAAAAACAACTTGGGAAACCTGTCTGCTGGAAACTATTTGAGCATAGCTGCTTTCAAAGCCAGAGTGCTATCTGAAAAATTAGTAAAGGAAATAATTTAGAGTCTCTTGGGCATAAGAGAAGATTATCTGACTTGTTGTAATGAGCTAAGCCAGATTTCATGTCAGTACAGGCAGGCTGACAAGGGTATTGGTGGCCTGTATCCCCAGCAGAATCCAAACCTAACCTTGAGCTGCCTGGGTTTAAATCTTTTACTCTAAGGATGTTTAATCCTGTCAGAGACTGGAAGGGACCTTCCCTTACAGCAAGGTCATGTCTTGTGCTGGTGCTGCAGCCCCTGTAACTGTGCTCCCTCACACCATGTGTGATTTCTTTGTCCTCTGTCTCTTCTCAGAGTCCAGAGATGACTTTTTGACAGCTGCAGCCCTGTCTGCTCTCAAGACTTTCCATTTGGTAGATGATCCCCACAGGAATATTTCCTGTTTTTCCCTGTGTGTTTGCATGTCTGTGGTAACTTTACATCCATTCCTGGAATTAGCAGATGGCTTGCTGTGCTCAGGTGCTTTTGGAGCCTGTCAGGACTTGCAGAGATGGCAGTGTAGGTATTCCCTTTCAACAAAGAACCACTTACTCATTTTATTCTATATATTTTTATTTTAACCTTGCCTCTTACAGCTTGTCAGAAGTGTCTCTATTCATGCATTTCTTCTGTTTGTGAATCTGGTACAACTAAATCACCCATCACCAGGCTGATGGATATATCATGGCCATACAAGCACAAGATGTTTTAGTTTTCCTCCTGCTTGCAGCAGTCCCACTTTGTGACTGCTGTGTGTGGCAGCACACAGTGCCTGAGTGGTATTATTAGGAATTTAAGAGATCATGTTGTGCATAGTATTTTTTTCTCAATTCTTTTCTGAGCAAATGTGCAGAACCAAGAGCTCTGGACTCAGGATGCTTCACTGATCTTTGTGTCCTTGTAGTAAAGAGTTGCAATTTCTCTCAGTGTTGTGGCTGTTTGGTGTCTCTGACTTGTGACCAAGGGGCCATCCTAGTTTGGGACAGAACTGCCAACTGCTTTCATTGTGGCCACGTGCTTTGGTCACGTGCCCTCCAAAATTTTTGATTCTGAAAGTGCCACTTAGGAATTTCTATTTCTGCTGGTTAGGAATTTATATTTCAGACGCTGCTGAAAGCAGCAGTCCAAGAGGATCTATGTATAGCTGTCATCACACTCTCTCTTCAAATGGAAAAATGTGATACTGTGACATTTTAAGAAAACAATAACAAAAATCACAAATCAGTGGAAGCACTATTTAGTTCAGCGTAATAGATGAATAACACTGTGGATAATTTTACCCTCCTATATTTAGGGAAACAAGGCCCTGTAGTATGTTGGTAACAGCAGAACTTGATCAGTGTGAAGCACCAGCTGGTGTTCTATAAATGCAGATCTTAGGGCACACATCCGAAGGACTCTCAAGCTCTGTGAGCACCAGAGAAATTATAGCAACTGCCACCAAATGGGCACGGCATAGAAACCACAGTCTGGGCAGAAAGACATTTCCCTTTCAGAGTCACAGTGCCAGGGCTAGCTCAGTGCTCTACCTGGAAATGTTTCCCCAAATGAAACCTGGATTTCTGTGGGTTTGGGAGGTGAACCCTCCCCAGGCATGTCCTGATTTGTCCCTGCCCAGGGTGGAATGGTGTCCAGGCAGGAGAGGTTACAGCTCTAAGCTTTGCTTTGTGCTCTCACTGTTGGACAAAAGGAATGCTGAAGCCTGAGGCAATTGAAATACAGACATGTGGAATGAAGGGATCTAGAGAAAACTAATAACTGCTTATCTGTGTCAGTCCTGGGGTTTCCTGGGAGTTTAGCAGTCACTGTCAGTTATGGATTTAACTTTCTGAAAACTGTGGGGAGTTTTCCTTAACTTTGGTGCTGTATAAATGTCCCTTATTTTGTAGAAGCAGTTGTTTGGGGAAATTGGCCCAGCTAAATTGACATTTACCTGTTCATACAGAACATGATTCTTTGTTCCTTGGGGATTCCTGCCAAGATTTTCATATGATTAACAGAATAGAAGGATTGCTTCTGCAAATCTCTGATTTCCTTTTTTATGGGAACTGGGCAGCTTGGTGCCTTGGCCCTTTTCCTTTGTGAAGCTCAGTTCAGCATAGCAGGGGATTTAAAAGATGCCAAATGCAGGCACATACAGGATACACCTCTGGCAGTTGAGGGAAACTGGGAATCAGGTAAAAAATCTAAAAAAAAAAGCCAGTTGCTGCTCTTCTCTTTGTGCAAATGTGTGATCAGCCCCTTAGTTACTCCTTGCAGTAAATTTGCTGGTGACATCTTCATTGCAGTGACTGCAAGGGTATTGGGACAACTCTTGTTTGTAACATTCCATTTAGACACAGATTTTTATTTTCACCTTTTGAAATCTTTTACTGTTGCACAGGAGCAGCAAAAATAATTATGTTCTACTCAAGATTTCTTTGTTTATTATTTTGTCATGTATTCATAGTGTTTGGGAACAAATGAGCCTTGCTGGTGTGAAAGGTCTGCTTTAAGGTAGGTTGTTAGACAGATTCCTAGCAGCTGATTGAGAGAAATGTAGATTTTGATAAAAATTAAAGGTATACATCCATAAAGTTCTACACACCTGTTCTTAGTTTTGCTTTAACTATTTCTTTCACTAACTTTTTCTTTAACTATTAAGCTAGGTGACAGTAATAAAAAATATAATCACATCCTAGTGCAGATGAATAAAAAACAAGAAACATCCCCTCTGTTTGTTCTATCTCTTCCACACTTCTAATCTTTTTCCCAGAATGTGTGGGCTGTAGTCGTGGAACAATTGAGAGCCTCACCATAAAACACATCCAAAATCCTTTCCACCTTTGGCTAAGAGTAGTTTTTAAAGCACCATAGATTTCACTCTGGCATATCCTGTTATTGGGCTGAACAGTTGTGATGGTTTTAGCTGGGACAGGGTTATTTTTCTTCCTAGGATTTTTGGGTTTGTTACCAAAACACTGTTGATAATACACAGATATTGCCTTTACCGCTGAGCTGTGTTGTTCTCGGCTGAGCTGGGTGGTTCTAGGCTGAGCTCAGAGCTCTGTGAGGTATTAAACTGAGCTGTGTGGTTCTAGGCTGAGCTCAGAGCTCTGTGAGGTATTAAACTGAGCTGTGTGGTTCTAGGCTGAGCTCAGAGCTCTGTGAGGTATTAAACTGAGCTGTGTGGTTCTAGGCTGGGCTGAGGGGCCTCAGCCACAGCTTCAGTGTGTTTAAAGCTCCAGCAGAACCTTTGCCTTCAGCTGTCCATGCAGGAAAGATGCATCACGGGGATGATGGCAGCAGGGCTCAGATCCATCACTGTAATCACTGGCCTGTCCACACTGACTGCTGCTTTGTGCCACACAGAAACAGAGGTGGCAGCAATTTATTGCCTTGGAATTGCAGGAAAAAGTCCCTGTTTACTCATTTGACAGTGGTGCTGATGTTGTTTTGTCTGTGATCTCCTTTGCCATCGTTCCCACCTGTTCTTATTTATGGCAAAACTTAATAGTAGTTTGAACAGATTTTCAGCTCTCTCTGCTTTATTTGTGGTGGTTTGGGGTCTTTTTCATTATTATCATGGAATGAAAGGTCTTGTAATCACTCCCAAGTGGCCATATCTGGTAGAAAGTTTGATAACATGCATTCTAAAAAAAAAAATGTAGTTCCCATGTTGTATTAGAATAGCTTTGTGCATAGAAGGATTGTGGCTTACAGCTCATTCATTTCTCTGACAGAGATCATTTCTATCTCCTTCTCTTGCTGAACTAGGAAACTTCTAATCCTTTATGTGAAGTGCATGTATGTGGAAATATTAATATTTCTAAGAGAACGGAATCAGATGAAAGTGTGAACAAAATGAAATTAATTAGGTTACTGAAATAGGAAAATA
This sequence comes from Ploceus nigricollis, assembly GCA_013399945.1. NCBI lineage: Eukaryota > Metazoa > Chordata > Aves > Passeriformes > Ploceidae > Ploceus > Ploceus nigricollis. The sequence goes on along the minus strand of VXBC01005973.1, from coordinate 100,907 downwards.
ATCCCATATTATCACCTTGTCCCCTCATTTATCTGCAGCTTGTAAAAGAATAGTGAGGCCATGATTTTGCTGCAATATTCTTTTATAGTTGCATGAGCTTTCTTCATGAACAGAGAGAGGTTTTCCAAAGATCTTGCAGTCTTGGTTCCGAATTCTTATGCATGAAGGAAGAATTGAAATATTCATGTGATAGATCTGTGAGAGGATTTTATCTCTCAGTGTGGAAATGATGCCTCTTTAGCAGTGAAAGATGATCCATGCCATCCATGGGGTGGTAATAAAACATTCCATGTGCCAGGAGAATCTGTTTCCCTTTGTCCTTAATAAGAATATGTCTGTATCTAATGGTGATAAAATGAAGTTTAAGCTATTAACAACTTACATTGAATCCTTTTAATGAAAACAATAAATTACACTAAGAAGCAGAAAGGTGGGAAATGTTTGGTGAGGCCACACCAAATGGCTCTTTGGCAGGTTTTCCACCCAGCCACATCCCCAGAGAAGCTGTGTAATGCTAATGCTGGGTTATAATAATGTTAATACTGAGTGTCAGTGACAGTGTGCAAGACAAGGAAATACACAATGTAAAAAGTTTCCAGTTCCATAAGACTCTTGAAGAGCTGGTGGGATTGCCTTCCTTTTCCTTCAACGGTGGGAAAAAAATGAGGAGAGGTTATGGCTGATGTGGAAAATGAGCAGCAGCATTTTACATGTCCCATCCTCTTTACTCTGAGGCTGCAGAAAGCACCAGCTGCCAATAACAGTGTAAATAACAGGAATTTGAACTCTGTCTGCAATTTTTTTCAATGCTTTTGCTTTAACTAGAGAGTATTTTGCTGGAAGTTTAAGCTTGCTCTTTTCCTTCACTTTTTCTTTGAATCTCTTTTATCTTCATATATTTGTAATAGGTACATTTACTCAGTGGTCTTCACTGTGAAACTGTACCTAGGGGAGGCTGATGGCACTAATTGCCTTTTTTTTTTGTTAGAAACAACCAAAACACAATTCTGAAAAGCACTCCAAATTGGTTAAATCCTACTCTCCTAATTTTCTCAAGATTGAAGTTAACTCAGTCTTGAATCCTAAAGATCTGACATTAAGATATTATCATCCATTGAGTTCCAGAGATACTTGAAACTTATCTGTGTGATTCCTATAAGAAACATGCTGGAGAACAAAAACAAAACCAAAAATGATGTTTCTGGCTTAGAGATTTTTTCAACAACTTCCATGACACAGGAGGCTGGTTTTCACAGCGAAAGTCACTCGTGGTTTCCTGGCTTCCATCAGGTGTGTATACAAAATCCTGTGGTCTTTGTGTGCCCAGAGCAGCCCCTGTCCTCCTAGGCATGGTCCTGTGGGTGCTGCTGGTGTGTGCTGGTGGTCTTGGACAGGTTTGGCACTTGGCACTGGATCTGTCACCTCCTGCAGGCCCAACAGCATTCCTGCTCTCTGGAATGTCTCCTCGTGGGACACTTTCCCAGATACTCTTCCAGTGCTGTTTTCTGGCACCTCCTTCTCCATTTGCACCCACTGGTACCTGCAGGACCCTCTTGCACAGCGAGCGCTGCTGTCAGTGAAGTGAGCCCAGTCCCTCCTCCAGAACTCCTCCCCTGCTCTCTTTCTGCACTGCAGGAGCACCCTTTGCCAAGATGTTTGGAGCCCTGCAGCTGGCACCAGCTGGCAGTGCCATGACAGGTCCTGGAGCTTTCATTTGCAGATATTTATAGAGCTGGCAGCTTCCATTTATTGTTCACTGAGGTCTTGCTTCTGTATGTTCAACAGAAGTGTCACTGGTAATCGAGTCATGGGCAGTTTAATCTCATTAGTCCCCAATTATGTCCTGAACCCAGTGAAGAGAAAGGCAGGGATCAGGTCTGCAGTTTGTCCTGCTGGAAGTGTTCTGATTCCCCAGTATCTCCAGGTGTTTCTGCCCCAGATCTCCCCGTGGGGAAAAGGTGGATGGGATTTGCCCAGACACCACAGATCTCCATTGACACAGATTGCAGCAGCCCTGCCCAGTACTGCAAGGCAGCTTTTGGGGAAATTGGCCCAGCTAAATTGAAGTCTTAGGGGCTTCAGTGAATATTTGGAATGTATTACTGCTGCAATTTAGAGAAAACCTGATTTTCCACATTTAAAATGACTGTAATGTATTTTAAAACAGACAAAAACACCCCACAGTGACCTCCCCCTACCTACACCACTGCCCCAGCCTGGAGTGTTTATTGGAATCCAGGATCCATTCCTGACCAAGCTCCATTTGCTTTTGCTTGTTTCCTTTTTCTTTCCCACTGATATTCCTGGATGGGTAGGTTTTATTGATGTCAGCTTCCATGACTGTCAAGGAACAATCTCATAATTTTCAGCTGCCCCTGTTTTAAGAAAATAAAGCAAGGACATAAAGGTTTTTAAGACAGTGAATTAATGGAAGTGTAGACTGATCATTTATTACATCAAGCACTGCTTTTGACCTACACAGAGACAATGCTGTCTGTTCCTCTGCACGTCTGGGGATTCCTTGGGTTTGAGCTCTCCTTTTACCACAATGTGAACATTCCTTTGTCCTGGGAACAGAGCTCAGCCCAAATGGGATGAGCTGTGGCAAATAACAGGGGGCTTTGGAGAGGAAGAGAGCAGGCAGGAAGCATTGCCAAACAATGATGTTAGAATTCCATAAATTTCCCTTTTATAGCAGGCGTGGCTTCAGTAATGTGGGTCATTGATAGCAGTGTTTCTGTGATCCTTAATGGAAAGCAGATTTTTTTCAAGTCAACAAAAAAAGATGATCTGGATTAGCCTCATTAAAGTTGGTGCAATTTCTAGCTAAAGGATTGTGTCTATATGTTCTAGGAGTAAAACAGCATGTAAAATCTAACAGCAGTTTGCAGTGATTTATTGCCTCTAGTTTTCTATGATTTTTAATCATTAAAGAGTATGTAAAAACATATTTTATACACAATCTTTTATCTTAAATTTATTTTTATATTTCTCCATAGCAATTTATTGCAATAGATATATCACCATTACTATAGACATTTATAGTGCCATTAAAATTCAATGCCACCATAAATTTATGCTCCTTAAAGTTTGACATTTGTAACAGCTTCCACAAGGGCATGTTTTATACTGAAAGTGAAACTTGAAGTAGAAACTTTTCTTAAATTTAAGATGTAGTCAAGGAAAGAGATGTCTTTTATCTGCTTTAAATAAATTCAATAACTTGGTAAGCTCCACTTTTGGATTTATTTTGCTCAAGACAAGTTCCAGGTAAAACAGGATATGCAAAACAATATTATAATGCTATTGTTTACTGGCTGACACACGAAACATAGATAGTATATAATGAATTCCATGAGTATGCATGAATATCTTGATTCTTCAACTAGAGAAGTTTAAAAATTGCAATTCTGAATATGGAATGTTTAAGATTATTTAAAGATCATTGCAGAACCAAGCAGGAATTTCTCTCTCTCTCATACTAGTTTCTTTATTCATAGGAAAAAAAATAGACTGCTGAGTAAGTGTCAGCATGGAGTTGAATGTAATGTGCAAGTGAATAGCAAGTTAATTTTCCTGTTGCTAGTGTTTTTTTAAATAGAAATTGAAAAGGGAACATATGTTTTCATGGTTCAGAGTATGTTGATAATGGTCAAAATTACCAGCAACCTATCCCTGGCACCCCCTTGATTGCACACAGGGGGATGTATCAGCTCTCCATGGAAGGATTTTCCTTCTGAGATCCACCAGAATCCAGCAGAGACTTCAGGGGCTCCAAACAGAGAGGGCCTGAGCATCTGAGAACAGCAATCCCAAGGGGATTGCAGCTGTTGGGCAGGAGAGTCTTCAAGGACTTGTTTGCCTTCATGAGATCTAGAGGTGTTCTTATTTTCAGCCTATTACTAATTAAGTACCAGGCGTTACCAAAATTTATTTTTATATATAGAGAAAGCATAAATTTAGTTGTATGTAGTGTGTGAGAAATGTTCAAGTAGCTGATATTTGCATGTTTAAGAGCTGCACTGGTAATGTCTAAGAAAAACTGAATGAGGAACAGGAGTTCTGGTGTAGCATCAAGTAACCACCCTGAATTAGCAACAAACCTGCATTATGTTCACCAGGAGTAATATTTCTATAAAGCTGGGGACAGATTTGATGGTCGATGAGAGGAAGGTGAGAGTGCTGCACAAGTGAAGCCAAGAGAAAGACAGGAAAAAATCAAATTGTCACTAATACAGCCAGAAGCAGATTTTATCATCTTTATTTCCTACTGTGGTTTATGAGATGAGCTGCTCTGAAAACAGAGATTGCAAGGTGGTGATAAAGCATCCCACAAAACAACAAGTGTGCTAGAAAACCACTTCAATATTTCAATGTCAGCCATCTGGAGTTTGTCATCCTGTAGCTGGACTGTGGGGTTTTTTACCACACACTCAAAACCTGGAAACTTCACAAGGTAATGAGGAAGGAAGATCAGTTGAGTGCTCCTGGCAAAGTCAAAAGCAAAGCTGGATTTCAGAAGAGAGGTTTTGACACAGAGTTGGCGTGGGGTGTACCTGTGTCCCAGCACAGTTCACAGGGCTGCTGCTCTACTCAAAGCTCTCTTTAGAGTCTGAATGAAGGGACCTGCAGGGCTTGTAGTCATTAGTGGTGCCACAGCACCTTCCACACCCAGTGGCTCATTAGTGCTGTGGCTCTGACTAGCTGATGTAATTACCTTCGGCCAACTTAAATTGCCCACCAGTTCCAACTGCACTGAGAGATTTCAGGAGCAAATTCTGATGAGGTTAACCAGGAGGAGGTGATGGGATCACAAATTATAAATAACTACATCAGGAGCAATGCTTTGCTAATGGAGGTTTTTCAGCCCACCAGACAAAAAAGGTTTCACCAAGGCTGCTGGAAGGAGTTGAAACAGAAGGAGTTCATTTTGGGGGGAAGAACAAGAAGAAGATGTAAGTTTTTCAATTGTAAATGTGATTATTTGTTTGGGTGAATCTTCCAAGAAAGCTTGTGGAAAGTTCTTTATTGATGGGAAAGTTAAAATCAGATTTGGATCTCTTTAAAGCCAAGTTTGGATGCTTTTTACGTGGTAATTCAAAATTCTTTCAGCCAGAACTTGCTCTACAGAGGATAAAGCTTGTGCAACAGCATTATTCCTGAATTAATGATATCATTTCCCTTTGTTCTTTCATCTTAAGTCCTGCTGTGGGGTTGGGCCAGGGGCTGTGACCTTTCAGATCCCTTTTTCCTTGGCAGCAGGTGGGGGACACTGGGATTTGCCAGTGGCCTCTCCCATTTCCTTCTGTAGCCAGGACGTGTGTGGAGTTTAGAAAAGCTTTCTGATGGCCTCCTGTTTTGATGTCACGTGGTTTTACCTCTGGTTGAACATACCTCACAACATTAAGATGAATAAACCTATCATTTTATTGCCATATTGCATATAGGGTATCTAATCAGTATTTATGACATGTGAGATTAATCCCACTCATGAGGAGAGGCCTTTAAAATTCATTAGTGCCATCACCTTGCTTGAGTTACAAACTGTTCATTTCATTCAAGACACAAAAATCCATGTCCTAGGAATGTTCATTGTGCCTCTTATTGGTGAATTTATTACTCTTCTTAGTGGGAGAAATGTGAATGTAAAGGTATTTCTCAGTGGTAATTATTGCACCAAGTCTTTGACCATTTCCGTGAAAATGTGGCTGATCTGGCAGAAAATAGCCTGGTCCTTCTGGAAACATCTCAGAGGTGGAGAAACTGGAGATCTGGCTTGAATAAAAGGAGGAGAAGGAAGTGTTGTTTGAGGTGTGTGTTTGGGGTTGTGTTTGCTCTGGGGTGGGAGGGACCCCTGGTGCTTTGGATCTGCAGTGGGATCAAAGCTGCCCTGCCCCTCTCCTGGGCATAGATGCTTCTTTACCTTCTTCATGTGCAGAGATACAGGGATTTTTGGAACTGGACATGAAACCTGACATGATCATTTAGTTTACTTAGCAGTTCCCATTTTAATTTTTTTATTATTATTTTTTTTTCTTATCCTGTTTTTGGAGTTATTTAAAAAGGACTGAAACTCTGCAACCATCCAAAATTGGGTTTTTCTTTGTAGTGATTTTGGTTAGACTCTTCTTTCACTGAAACACCCCCAGTATTATCATCCTTTCAAGAGCTCTCTTCTTCCTTATATTGAACCTGGGTTTTACAGCACATCACAAATTCTCAGGAAACATCACATGATTTGATCAGTTTTCATTCCACGTTGGAATACTTTGTGAAATTTAAAAATTTTAATAACTTTGTCTTTAAGAAAGAAGCAAAATGTTTGGGAGGTGCCTATGACCTGATGTGATGTGTTTCAGGGAGAGCTGCTTTCCCATCAATTTAACTGTCCTTATTCAGGTTTGCAACTTGCTTTTTTCCTAGAGCATCTTACAATTGATTTTCATTTTTCAGGCCAGCTTACACTGCTTTCCACCCTTTCAGGGACAAAATTTTGACCTATGTTGAGCAGCAATATGTAGAAAAATAGTTTTACGTGCCTTGCTGTGTTTTCTCCTGTCCTTTGCTTTGCTGTTATGAGCCAGAAGACTCGACTCAGTAATCAGGGCATTCTGACTCTTGTGCTGGGTGTTTTGAGTCCAGGGTCACACTTGGACAAAGATCACTTTGTGATCACCCACTGCAAAACCCTCAGTGATTTGAATGTGGCTCTTTGAAACATTTATTCATTACCTGAAGGTGATTTTTCACTCTATTCCTTGTACCTGTGAGCAGAGAGGATTTGTTGCAGAAAGCTGTTCAAACAGATCTTGCTGCAGTTACCTGCTCTTCTGAAAAGTTTTATCTGGAGTTGCTAAATTGCCCTTTGCATATTTGTGTGAAACAGATGCTGTTTAGAAAGAGCAGGAGCTGTTTGACCGTGCTTGAGCTGATGCCTGTCTGTCAATATATTCTCTCATGTGGAAAAAAAGTGGTTTTTTGTGAGGCTGGAGCTTTCTTGAGGGTGAGCCTCTCCTCTTTGCACAGGATTAAGAGTGATAAAAGCAGACTAGAGAAAAGCAGATAAAATGCACCAAAACACAAAAATCAAAAATGCAGTACCAGAGGCCATCTTGTGCCATCAGTATGCTGAGAAGAGTTTTGGTTGCATAATAACTGATGGTTCATCCGTGGTGAATTCCTTACCCCAGTTTACTGGGATTTCTGATATACCCTCCAGTTTTTATTACTTTGAGATCCCCATCTAAACTAAACCTCAGTTAAACACTGCAATAATGGTATAATTTTTCTCCAGCCTGCCAGTTCTATTAAATTTTATTAGCGTAGGAAGTTTGGCAAAAGCCATGGCATTTACACTGAGTTAAATACAAAACTCCACTGAGTTGAGCAGCAGGCTCCAGCTGTTCTGCAGTGCCAGCTGTGGCTCAGGGCTGTTCCTGTGTTGTGCTTCTCAGATCCTTGTGTGCTCCAGGAGCTCCCAGCTCCATCACCAGTGGGACAGAAGGAGGGGTGGAGGAGAGGCTGATGGCACTGACTGAGCCCCCAGGCTCTTCCCAGCTGAGGCAGTGACTGACTGCTCTGAGGCTTCTCCTGGAGCCAGTTTCAGACAGTCTGCTTCCCCCAGGCAGCTCCTGCAGCTCCCACTGCAGCTCGGAGCTCCTGGCTGGGAGAGGACAGCCCAGAGCCTCCTCCTGCTGCACGGGCACCCACACCTGGGGCACAAGGGACAGGCAGCAGGACCCATCCTGCAGAGGCAGGGCTGGGCACACAGGACAGGCTCTGCACACCTTTGGCATAGCTGGATGCTCTGTCTGGGCTTTAGGATCGTGCCTGCTCTGGAGGGCTCTCACAGGACCATGCAAGGATTCAGCAGAATGGTTTTGGGGGGATCTGCCTGGAAATGGGACTGCAGCCCCCCTGGAGACTCCTGTCACTGTCTGGGCAGAGCCAGGTGGTCTGGGTCAAGAGGTTTGATTCCCCAGGCAAGCACTGCCCTATGCAGAGCTGCTGGCAGTCAGGGTTAAGGGTTTTTTTGTTTGTTTTGTTATTTTGATTTGGTTTTTAAAAGTCTATGAGTGTCTGAGCCATAAATAAAATTCTGCAATTGCATTTAAAGCAGAACCTCCCCTCAGGATATCCTTTCCTAGCTAAAAATCATTTTTTTGACACCAGAAGCATACTGAGGCATTTGGCACCTTGTTGTCAGCCTCAGCTGCACAAGCAAGAGGCAGAGCCCAGGGCCTGAGCTGCCAGGAGCTCTTGGGCCCTGGGTGTCAGTCCTGGGTGGGCTCAGAGCCTTTGCAGCCTGTGGATGCCCTCCAGGTGTGTGGCAGGTTTTTCCATCAGTTTAGCAGTGTCAGTCTCAAATGACCTCCTGACAAATGAGATCATAGCTCCAGTGCAATCAGACGGGGTTGGTTATTTGATGTAGCCCTCATTACTTGGAGAAGACAGAATGGGGCACCAAACCCAGCTCGTGGCTTGGAATATAAATAACAATCTATGAAGGCTTCTAAATAAATAAGGCCATTAATCTAGAGTGTGTTCAGGGTGTTTTTTTTGTTTTATTTATTGAAAGGAATCCGAAGCAAAGTGTTATTTATTCCCAGAATAATGTTACTATAGTAACTATTGTACTTCATTGTTAGCTGTGGACAGGAGTTGTGAAGTTACTTGGGGGAAGATAAGAAATTTGTCCAATAATTGGTTGTTTCACTAGAACAGGTGTTTGCCTGCCTTGAGAGGCTGAGTGCAGCACAGGCTCTGAGAGCTTAGGGAGAGGAAAGCAGAGGCAGGGTGCTGGATGTGCAGTGACTTGCACTGCACCAAGTTGGCTCTTTGTTATAATTGTTTTACCGTGGCAGTTTTGCAATATGGGCTGTGGGGGTAACCATGGAAACACAGACTCTACAAATTGAGGACTTAAACATGGTGTTGTGAGAGTCCTTCAGATAGGCTGAACTTGATTATTAGAGAGGTAAAGCTGCACAGATCTCACACAGGGAGGGGGAAAACTATTGTTTTGCTGTGATCNTTGGATCCAGGTAGGAATGCTTGGCTCCTCCCCCTGGGCAGAGCATCTCCCATGGGATGCTGGAATTTTCTCAGCCATGCAGGGACACTCAGTGGCCATGGACAGCAGAGATCTCCTGGAGGGAGGATTGGCTGTGGGAGAGAGAAAGAAAAGTGACCAATGAACAGAGGATAACTGCCCCAGCTCTGACAGATGGGAACAGAACACACACCCCCAGCCACATCCTGTAACCTGAGACATCCCCAAAGCCCAGAGTGTCCTGACTGCACAAGGCTGCCTTGCAGCTGCCCAGATGTGAAACCTGGTGGCACTGTGGGGTGCAGGTGGGGGAGTCCTTAAGGTGCTGTGGGATTTATCCCGTGCATTGGAAAGCAGGCACTGGTATTTGGGAGATCCATGGGGCTTCACCTCCCTCATGGGATTATTGGGAAGAGGAAAGGACAGGACATCCCTGGCCTACAACAGCCAGGCATGTTGTCAGCCTAAAGAAGATCCTGAACAGGTGTGAGGAGAGTTGGGAAGGATCTACTTGGTGTTGATTCCTTTTTCTGCTCTTCTGGCTCAGATTTCCATACCCACTGGTGTGTTTCCTGTACACTCCAAGGTAGTCCATGTGCTAAAACTGTCTGTGCTTGCAGAGTGAAATTTGGAACATATTTTACACTAGCTAAAATGATATTTAGCAGCGTAGTAGAATTCAAATCCTTGGAAGACTCTGTTTTGTGTGCCAGCTTGGTTTTTTAACACTGTAGTTAGTGCTGTGCTACAAAAGTATTTCCATCCTCCCTTAGTGGAATTCTAAATTGAATCCAGGCAATTTGTTAACTGCAAAGCCAGGGTGGGGGGAAAAGACCAAACAAACCACAAGCATAATCTGGGGTAAGCAGGAAACTAATTGTATTGGTTAAAGAAAACCTCCAAACCCACTTAGCTTCTGTAAGATAGCAGTGAAGAGTAATTCTGTATTAAAAGTTAAGAGGTTTAGGCATTTAGAAACTTATCATGATACACTGAGTAAGGTGTTTCAGGGTTATGAGGGCTATGGGAAAAGATTATTCAAACAATTTGTAAATATTATTACACACCAGTGAAACTTTATATTGTCAGTGGCCACGGCTTTTTTGGTCAGAAAAAAAGATTTGATCAATTAATGTGTCCCTGATTACTTTTAGAGTGCAATATGTGGTAGGTAATATGCAAGCAGGTTATTACCTTAGATTTATTTTTATGTCAGTCTGAATTATTAAAGCAATTATAATTCACAATTCAAAGGTCTGAAGGAAGTAATATATGCTTTAAATTTCATGAAACACTTTACTAATGAAAATCCCTGGTGATGTTAAGAGTAGTATTAATGTGCAGAAGGTGAGCAGGGTTTTAGCTGGTCTGACGATAAAATGTGATAGACTGGAAGAGTTCTTTATGAATAAATTTTAAATTAGTACATGTCTGAAACACTTTTGGATAGAACCTTTGCTGTAAAAGAATATGGTCTGTAGCAGTTACCCATGGGATTCATTGACATATTTCCAATTAACTGTTAGAGTGAAAACCAAAATTAAACATAAATATCTCAAACTTCTGAATTGGAGTAAACTACTTCCCTGTAAAGGATGGGAATTGACCAAAGTTTCCCCAAGTCTAGATCCCGTTACCCACATCAGTGTCCCTTTTTTCCTTCTGTGATGTATTCCCTGAAAAACAGGAATTGAAAACTAACAGTGGCCATCTGAAGTTTATTCTGGACTAATACAGGGATTCAGGAATATAATGGTAACAAAAATTACTGAATTTTGTACATATTTTTTGCACAAGACTAAGTCCTGTTGTCCTAATAATTCAAACCACTTAAGCAAACATTTTAGTTAAAAAAAGGTGATGTTATTTGTAGCTTTTTAAAAGACTTGAATGAGGCAGAAGAGGAACGAAAGGTAAACTAGGGTTATACAGGCATTTGTGTCCCAAACATATGTGTTTTGTGAAGTAATTTCACTAAGTTCTTCAGATAAATATATCTTTATCTGAATAATTTTTATATATATATCTATATAAATAATATATATT
>VXBC01005973.1:72991-89709 GCA_013399945.1 Ploceus nigricollis | reverse complement strand
TTTTGTGTTAGTGGAAAATATTCTTGCACCTCTTCAGATGGGCATGGCTAAGTGAGTCTTTCTTGGCCCAGAGAGCAGGTGAACTGGCTTACTCTTCTGTCCCTTAAAAACACACCTTAAGTGTCCAAGATGTAAGTCATAATAATGATTTATTCATCAGCAACAATCAAAAAGGCCTTAAAAGAAAAATACAATACGTGGTTGACTTGAACCGCAAACTTGAAAATGCCTTTCACTGCCCTTCAGCAGCCCTGAAGGGGAAATTCCCTCCAGCACTAAAATCTAAATATAGATTATATCTCTATATAAATATATATTATAGAGACTGTAACCCAGCCCTAAAATCTAAACCCAGGCTCGTGCTGCGGGGTGAGCTGGCAGTGCCCAGGCTGGCACAGGGGCACTGAGCTCCCTGCAGCGTGGTACCCACACTGGGGCAGCTCTCTGCAGCCTGAGCTGAGCAGCTCAGCTCTCCCTGCTCCACCTGGCAGGGCAGGGCTCGTCCTCCACCTCACCCTGCCAGCTCAGCTAATGGCCCTTCAGGAGCCCAATGGATCTTCATAAAAAATGGAAATGGTTTTGCCCCTTCATTTTAATTAACATTATGTCTACATTTCGATGATAATGGATAATTAAGTGAGTTACCTTGACATTGGAATGTTCTTGGAAATAATTTACCATGCAATTTCATTAGGTTAAAGACATTTGTCTGTTTTATTTTGAGTGGAAGTTTCATCATAAATATTTCTGAATATGATTTATATATAAACTAATTACCATTCACAGAGTCAGGACTTTGCAAACTGCAAAATTCATTGCGTGCATTTTAAAAATCTTTTTTGTGATCATACATAGAAGGTATCTATTACTTCAAAGAAGTATTCCTTTGTTTTTTTTTTTGTTTTTTTTTTTTTGAAGTCTCCAGTCATCTGTTTTTCTGTAAACACATAAAGAGGCACACAAGCATTCTCATGGAGTATTATTATTTTGGGGATAGCAAAGTGTGGCTTCATAAGGGGTGGTTTACTACACTTCAGAGAAAAGAGTTAATCAGTGAAAGTGGTTCTTCAATAAAAACACAAAGAACTGTAAAGAGGCAATTTTTACCTATGTTTATTCACCAAAATGGTTGCTTTTTGGCCAGCTGTGGTATTGCCCTGTAGCATCCTTGTTCAAGCAGAAAATGAAAATGATAAAATGAACTTTCTAGGCTTAGTAAGGACCACATCTTGTTCATAAATCTTCTTGCATATCTATTTATAAAGAAAGGGGGGATCCATCAGAAAAGTCCTTCAGTAGCAGTTCTGCTCCTCAGCTCCTTGCAGGGTCGTGGCCTCAATTCACAGAAATGCTTAACTGGGTTTTGTGCAATGGAGAGACTCTAAATGCTGCTGCAGAACTTCTGTACTTGAGAGGTGCCCATAGCTCACCTAAATAATGATGGCATTGCAAATTGGTACTGCTGTATTGATTTTTAGTTATTAGGCATCATTCTGTCAAAATATGCATATCACATATCCCATGGAAGGGGTCATTAAAGACAATAATTTATTGGTAATTTCTGATATGCAAGAACTAAGAGAAGGCTGCAGTTTCCTTCAAAGAGGTTGTAAAATACACTGCAAAAAACACTTCTAATGTCAGATTTGTAGAGGAAGTTTTGGGAGATCTGCTACTTTTATGATGCAAATTATCAACTGCATTGTGGAAACAAATTCCACAGTTGTTTGTGTTGAAATATAGTGAATTGTCCTGTCCTGGCACTGCTGGTTTGCACACAGGGCAGGGGATGAAGAGAAAGGGAAGTTAATAATATTTTGAGAATAAGAACTTTAGGACAGTATTTAAATAGATGGTGTGATACAATGATCTGTGGAAGAACATTTTATTGCAGGAAATACAGTAGCAGTCATAATCAGACTATTAAATGGTACAAGAGTATCAGATGTCTCCTGGAAACTCCGTGGAGCATTGTTTGGTAACATTGCTCTGTCTGTAATTAATCTCTCTGAAGCCTAATCCTGCAGCTGATTCTCTCAGGGAAACTGGAAATTCAGGACCTGGGGTGACTTGGGCTACATTTTGCCATTGATGATTGAATTGTCTGCTGGATCTGTGGGAACAAAAGGGCAATTTGAGTTTCCACAAAGGAGATGAATTCATGTGTTAATATTTGAGATGGACCAATCTGTAACAGTCAGTGACACAATTCCATTTCTCTGTGTCTCTCAGCTAAAATCTGGACATGTTTCCACTGAAACATTTGGGAGAAACTGGACAGGCAAAGAGTTTGCTGCTTTGTCTTCTCCCTTGTCCTGTCCAGTCCCATCCCCCTCCTGCACTAGCCAATTGAAATAAAGATAATTTCAGTGTCCAAGGGGTTTGGTGATGCTGCATCCCACATGAAGGGCTCCAGGTGTCCTGCCTCCCTAGGGAAAGGAGGGAGTTTTTCCCTCCTCCTCCTCTCTCCCCTGTCTGGTGAGCTGGCAGAGCCTGGTGAGCCAGGGCTGTTGGAAATGTGAACTTTGTGGGATTTCTGCTTGGCTGCTGCAGGGCTGGCCATGGTGCAGCCCCTCTGTGAGCAGCAGCCAAGGGCAGGGAGGTGCTGGCAGTGCCCTGGGTGTGATGGCCCTGGCACAGCTCCCTGTGCAGCTGCAAGCACCATCCCAGCCTCTCTGCCACCCACCCTGAGGGGACAGCAGGAGGAAACGAGTGGGGACAGTCTGGGGGGACAGAGTGTCCCAAATCAAACCCTCAGAACTGAAATCCCATTCCTGTCTCACCTGTAGTGCAGCCAGTCCCACCCACACAGCCCTGGTGATTTGGTGAGTCCCTTTTCTCAGGAGCTGGTTTCACAAGGACTGGAAACTGAACATCTCCTTGAAGCTCCTTTTACCCATCCCCATAAGACATCTTAGTTTAGGCAGCCACCAGAAAAATAGCACCAATTTGTGCTGGCAGCTCCCATCATCAGGGTTTTGCTGCAGAGGGATGCTCTGGAGAACTGTTCTTGCACATTTTCTTGTTTGCTTTCTCCCCTCACAGTTCTTTAATGAGGAAATACTCCAGGTTTGAAGTTTCTCTCCTTTTAAATATTGATTCATACATTGATTTTAATGGGAGCAGAGTTGGATAATGCTAATTAATTAATAATTAATACTAAATAATTCCTAGCCTAACCTAAATTACAGATCAAAAATCCACTTACACTGGCAGAGCTATTTAACAGAGGAAAACTGAAATGAGCACAGTATTTAAGTTCCTTTCTAAAAACTCTCCCTGTCATCTTTCTGCCCCCTCTAAAGATTATCTTTCCATCAGTGGTTTGTCATTAGGCCACCTAACTGAAATAGACATCAAGAAATTTACTTTATTTTCATGGCAGAGTCAGTTAGGCCAAACCTAAATAGAATGGAAGATTTTTGGAAAGGCAGATCCTTGGATCAGATCATTAACATGCCTGCTGAGAGGATGAAAAATGAAGGCATCACTATAGCAGGATGGTTTTTTCTACTACAGCAATTTTTTTTATACTTTAGATACCATATAACTTGTTTTAAAAAACTAAAATTGAAAATATTTATCAATACTAACTGCATTCCATTGTCAGAGTTCTTCATTTATTAACATAGACACTGATATTGAAAATACTATGTGTCCTGTGCATTATCCATGACCGTTATAAGAGAAATTTCCATGAAAAAAAATGTTTAAAGCACATTTCACAATAGCTTAAATAAGTCACTTCTATAGCTCTCTTTCACAAGTTTTTTCCTATGCTGCAGCTAATATGACTTTCAGATAAATTTAAATATATTCTCAACTTTATATCACATTGAATAGTGTTACTCCATACAGAATATACAAAATATAAACTATTCTTCAGATCTCAAAGGGGAGCCAGTTCACATTTTTGAGAGCAAGAATGTTGGTTTAACCTTTGTGAACACCTGGATGACAAAACGCAGAGATGGTTGAAATACCTAAAGTTTGTCTGCTTTTGGGAAGGAATTCTGTCTGTGCTCTTTCTGTCTCTGCATCAAAGGAGCCTCATTTTTCTTATTTTTGCTCCTGCACCCTCGCTCCTGCTGCTGTGCCAGTGTCAGTGCTGGCAGCTGATGAGATGTTTGACTCCAGCTCTGACATCAGGGTGATAGACAAGGCTGCCATGCTAACAAAGGCTTGATCACAGTCCTACACTCCTTGTACAAAAGAAGGGTTTTTTTTTCTTTCTGCCTTTCCTTTTTTTTTAATAGAACACAAAGTATGAATGCTCATCTAAGTAGGAAAGATTCATCAAAATCTCTAATTAAACACATGACAGCTGGTGAATTAGAGCATTCTGTCTTAGTGCTGCCATCCTATAATACTTCATAATCCTGAGAGTCCAAAGTATGAATTAATTATGCTTATAAGTATCCTGACAACCAACTAAAGGGGAAAAATAATCAAAAGCCACCCTGAGAGGTCTCTGAGAATGTAGGCAGTGCTGCTAATCACCAGTGGCTACGACCAAATTATTCCCAGATTACCAGGCTTTGGAGAAGCTTTGAGAGAGAACGTGCTGGCAGTACAGGACTATTTGGTTAAAGAAACTGCTTGTTTTTAGGATAATGTGTTAAAAAAGCACTTTTAGAAGTGTTGTGGTCTGACCCCAGCCAGCAGCTGAAGCACCACGTGGCTGCTCACCCCCCTTATCCCCAGTGGGATGGGGGAGAGAATCAGAAGGATAAAAGTGAAAAAATAGGAGCAAATCAATGGATTTGGATAAAACTAGTTCAATAGGTAAAGCTGGAAAGCAAAGCAAGGAACTCATTCCCCATCCCCCTGGGCAGGCAGGTTCAGCCAGCCCAAGGCAGCTGAGCTCCATCCCTGACTTGGGAAGACCAAAATGTGTCAGCCCTGCTCAGCAGTGACCAGACCATCCCTGTGCTCCCATCCCATCATCATTTCCAGCACAAACCCAGACCACAGCCCCTTACCAGCTACTGGGAGCAAATCCGTGCTCTCCCAGCCAAAAGCAGCACAAAAAGCCACTCCTAAGAGCTGGCACAGTGCTCGGCCTTGCAAAGATAAGTATGATTAAAAACCCCCTAAAGTCACAGTTTCAGATTAGCCCTGTTGTCTTCAAAAAATAGAAGTTTAGAGACAAATCTGTGCAGGTGTTCATTTAGATTTACTGGTTTTGGTTGCTTGTTGCTACTTTAGGGGAAAAGGAGCAGAACTAAAGCAGGAATTTTCATGCACTTTAGAATTCTCTTAAACTGAAATACTCTGGGTTTGGGGCATGTAATTTTTTAACATTGATAGCCAGAGATTAAATGTTCCACTGAAACATTTGCTTTAAAATTGCTCCATCCATAATCCAGATCTGGAACAGATATTGCTAAGGAAAAACTTTGAAACAGCCCTAGTGGTTTGTATTCAGCTGTTCTTTGATTTTTTTTGCTGTCAAGACTTAAGGGTTTTTTCCCCTAGGGTTTTCTAACTTAAATTTTTTTCATTAAAATTTTTCTCACTAAAATCTGTCCTGCAAAATATGCAACATATATCATTATATTTCTATTTCTGTATATTTTGAACAAAATTGGACCTGTACGATAGATCTTACCTATGCCTCTTCCTGCCTGTTTATTCACTATTTTACTGGTTATTCAGAGGCCATGAAATTACATTGAAAACACACTTGGGTTTTTGGATGTCCTCAAAATCCATGTACAGTGAATTCTTTCTGTGTGAGGGTTCCTCCTCATTTTGCTCAGCAGATGGTCAGGTGTCAGTATCACGACTGGAATGTGAGGAAATGATTAATTTCAGACAAACTTGGCCTGAAATCCCCTAGTTCACATATTCCTGAGTCAAGAACACTTCTTTGGAAGCTCTTTATAGCTCTCTTTTGAAGTTGCTGTGCTTCAATCCACTGAAATTGCTATTTATTTCTCAGTTGTTAACTGGCATCATTCAAGAATTGAAACCTGGTTACTGTTGTTAGAAACCAGAGTAAAACTGCAATTCCTGCAATTCAGGTGTTGGGTTCTTTTTGACCTAGTTTGTAGATGAACTCTGGATGGAACAAGAGAGGGGGGAAATGCCAAATATTTCTTATGATTAAGAAGACTTTGAGGAAACCAACAGATTTATTGGATTCTATTTGTAAGAAGTCCAGTGTTACTGAGAAAGGAGCCCATTCAGTGGCATGCTTGGATGGAGAAGAACCACTGAGCAGCTTTTAAGTAAACTGATTTCTCTCTGAAGTGTTCTATTTTCCCTAATCCATCTGCTGACCTGCCATTTTGATGTAAGAAATGGTGGAAAAGACTGCTGATCCTGAATCAGCTACACAAGAATGACTTTCACCAAATGAGCCACTTTCATCATTCTGGTGGGCTGAAAAATCACTTGTCACCATCCTGAGAAATGCTTGTCATAGAAACACAGAATTATTCAGGCTGGAAGGAACTGTGGGAAGTTCCTAGTCCAACTTGCCAGTCCCTTCAGCTCAGCAGGCAGCCAGTGTGGTCAGGTGTGATTTATCTTTGTAAGCCCGTGACAAGTGCTGGTGGTTTTGGCTTTGCTGCCACCCTCCCTGCACGCCTGAGCAATGAGCTCATCCATCTCCCTCCCTGTAGCCTGTCTGCCTCCTCCAGCCTCCATCCTGCTGGGATCAGTCACAGCCTCCCTGCCTGGCCAAGCCAGGCTCCTGCTGCAGCTCTGCCAGCACAGCCCTGCAGGCTTTGTCCTCAAAGAGCTGCTCTGAGCTCCTGCACCCTGTTGCAATGTGTTTGTAAGGGTCAGGCCACAGTGGGCACCGGCCAGCCTGCTTCTAACCTTGTTATCAAAGCCTCAGGAATTCACCAAGGCTATTGGAACATAAATTGTGCTAAATTAAGAAAGGAGAGGCTGAGAAACCCAATACCAAGACCTCAAGAATTGACAACTGACAGAACAAGGGGACACAGTCTCAAGCTACGTCAGGGAAGGTGTAGGTTGGATATTAGGAAAAAATTGTTCANTAGAATCTATAAATATGTGTGTAATGTGAACAATAAATGGCTTCTGCTTGATCATATTGGTCAGTTGTTCAGGAGTCCTGGACTTCCTGCCATAGCACCCTTTGGAAGTGCTTGACATGTGCTAAATTATGGTTTTTTTGCCTAAAAATTTTGCCTAAAAATTTGCTTGTAATTTCCACTCTTCTTATCTCCAGCTGGCTGCCCAGGCTCCTCATCTGCCCTGTGTGTTACAAAGAGTGGGAAACTGAAAACCTTGTGCTGGCCTAGCAGAGAACAGCTGTGTCTGTGAGAGATGGGCACGGGCTGCCCTCCCCAAGGCACCAAACCAGCCCAGGCAGACACTGAAATGTTCCCCCATTTTAACCCTGAGTGCCTCGTGCCTCAGCAGTTCTCTGCCACTGAATGCACCACGAATGGAAAAGACAAAATGTGTACATTGATGTTTTTCTAAACTTCACACGGGATGAAGTGCAATGCAAACGGATTCACACCTGTCAGAAATTTTCCTGGGCAACATGAAATTTGCAGTGAGGTTTGGTTCCCAGTGCAGGTGCCAGCAGATGGCACTCAGGAATCTGTAATGTTGTTACCTGTGGGGCTTTCTGGGACGGAGACAGCTCCGCAGTGCTGGGAGCTGCCCCTTCCTCACTCCAGGGCTTTTGTGGCCTCAGGGGGACAGAAACACTCAATGGGGACAACTGGTGGCTCCAGAGGTGACTGACATGTGGCATGATGTGCAGGTTCATTCTTGACTGGGAAAGTACTGAGAACTGGTTTGAATGTTCGGAACTCATTGCTGCGAAGAGAGCTGAAATGTTGTTTATATATTAAAATATTGTGTTGGCTTATTGTTGTTTGTATGTGGGTTGAGTAATGCTGTCCAGTGGCATAGATTGCATCATTTAATCAGCTTTCAGTTTTGATTACAGCTACCAGCAGGAGACTCAGAGTTGCCAACTGTAATTAAAATGTAAAAAAACCCCAAACTAAACCAAAGAACAGAAGCAAAAACCAGTTCAGAGATAATTAAAGCTGAGAAACGTTTATTTTCATGTGAACTTTTGTACTGCTGTGCTGAGGAACGCTGAATATTTTCTGTCTTCAAGCATCCCCTGCCTTGGGTTGTTTGGATCTGGGGTTAGATCATCATTTCCATCTTAGTGCAGAACTTTGTCAATGACAATGCAGCTAACATTGGATTAATTTGTATGAATACTTTCCAGGCTTGCAATGTAACACAGTCCTTTATTCTGATTCTGGTCTTGTTGCAAGCAAAGGTAAAAGTTTTGCAGCGTCCTCTTTCCAGGTACCACTGGACTTTTCTCTCACTTTGGGAGCAAAAAGATAATGCCACTGTCTTGTACAACAAGCAGATTGACCTCCCTGGCTGCTGGTACCTTGTGCTTGGGCTTTATCATCTCTGGAAGCTGATCTGCAATGAACAGATAAGGGCTGACCCTGTGTCTCAGGTAAAGGTCAGACATTTATAAATGTACAAAGACCCACAGCCTGGGCCTTTCAGCGAACAGAAACCTTTTATTAGGAATCCTGAGCTTATTCTTGGGCAGTTTATATGGTTTAGCACAATCTTGTTTAGTTTAAATAGCTTTGCCCCTTCTCTGGGCTGCACTTTTTTTCAGTATTTTTCAAGTTTATCTCAATAGTCAGGGTCCCTCAGTATTTTTGTTACTGAACTCATTTGTGATCTCACAAGGAAGACCTGATGATTATAGATTATGATGATATTATTCCCATCCCCCCCCCTTTTTAATATTTTCACTTAGAAATAGCACAACCCCCTCAGTAACAACATGTATTTGCAATCCCTTGATGGGGACCCTGTTACTTCAGCCCTATGCTCCATAAATCTGGAGAAAAATTAATCTGTGGGGGTAACTTCTCTTGTGCACTTCTCCACCTGATGGACCTGTCTTTTTCCATGTTGGGTCTAAAGATGAAAAAAGGCTTTAAAGTTATTCCTGTGCCTGAAAGAGCTCCTGACCTGCAGTCTTAGTCACCTGCACATTTGAGACTTTCTACCAGTAGTAAAATAATTTATTTGTACTAAGGCCAGATGAAGCAGAACTGGAAGGCCTGGGCAGGCTAAACCTGAGGATCTGAACCATTTTTGGTTGCCTGCACTACAGAGAGATTAGTAGATTCATGGTTTTTTAATGTAGATGATGATTTGCTTGAAATGTTCTGAACTGTCAGCTTGGCAGGATCTTCATACACTTTTGTTAGCTAATCAAAGACAGATTGCAGGCAGGAGCCATATCTAAATTTATTAAGAAAATTAATAGACCATTTAAATTTTACTAGAATTAGGCTAAGATACAATAAGCATTTGCACCTGCAGATCCTCATTAGCTGTGCCATTGACCTGGTGCCTGCTGTGTAATGGGGAATTGACATCTAGATTTGGGGACAATGGTGCTGCTAATGTGAGTTTGAATCATTAGGGGGGAACAAAAGACTAATTTTATACATGTGTCAGATTTTACTTTTCATATTAATTTCACTGTGTGAAATTATGGACTATTATGGACTGGCAAGTTAAGCTTTCAAGGCTTTTTTTGTCCTAATACAGGAGTGTTGCTTGCTCTCTATTCTGTAAATCTCTGTACACTCTGGAAGTGAGGGGAGGTTTTATGTATTAATTTATTTACGTAATATTTCCTGAAAGTGATCAGCTTGCTGAGTGTTGAGATCCTAATTCAGTGATTTCCTGAGTGTATCAGTCTGTCAGGGTTACTTTACCATGAAAACGTATTCTTGCAAAGTTTCAGCAGATTTAAGTTTGGATTTAGCATGCTGAAGCCTTCATGGTAATCTGTCTCTGCCTTATGCTGATTTTTTTAAATCTTAGGAAAATTACCCCCTTTTTCTTTATTAGATGACTTTTTCAAACTTCCATAAAGCTTCTGGTTGGGTAGGATACTTCCTTGTGGTGAGGCTTCACTTTCCAAGAAGCTGCCTCAGCAAGCCTTAGTAAGAATAAGTGTGTGCAGTGGGAATTAGTTCCCCCAAGAGGACTGTTCAGCACTTTAAAGAAGATTATATAATTGAAACCCAATTATTTTTAAACTATTTTTTTTTCTGTCTTGAAATTGCAACCATGATCAACAGTGAATTCTGTGCATAAAATTCTGAACACTGACAAACAAGATGGCCTGGATTTGAAAAGTCGATTGTGTCATTCACACGTGCAGGTAATGCTGAATTTATGAACTGTGCTTTATAAATAACTTTAGGAATGGCTTTGGTGATTTGTTCTGTGGTCTAGGGACAGGAATGAGGATTGATAGTGTTCTCAGAACAGCTTGTGCTTTTAGCTGCACATGGCCACACAAACATGCATTTAAAAAATATTCCTCTGCCCTTTTAGAGGATGTTCCATCTAAGAGGTATTGCAAATAAGCTGCACAGCTCTGAGAAGTTTCTGTGCCTGTTGTCCAAATACATTTAATTTCCAGCACCTCAGCACCAGCCTCAGCCCCATTCTCATGTTAACTGTCTTGTGATGCAGGCAATTGTTGTAGTTGAGATGGAGACAATACAAAGCAACACACTCCAATTTCAGAAGGCTTTAAACTCTTTTTATTATAGCATGCATGCTTTTTATACATTCTTACAAAACTCCTAAGTTTACACTTTACTCATTGGTCAGGAAAGACAAACAAAGTGCTCATTGGAATAGGTTTCTCTTATTTGTCCTTCTTTCTCTCTTGGTTTCTCTGTCAACGACCTCGATAGAAAATTCTTTCAGGGGTAAAGTGGATCCTCCTATCAAACTTCTCTCTGGCTCACAGAAGTCACTGTAAAACCTCTTCCACAGGCAACAACCAAAACCATTTGGCTTAGGGAACACGAGCCACCTGGGCATCAGCCCTCTGCTGCCTTCTAGCCACGGCTCCTCGTGCTGCTGGCTCTGCTCAGGGGCTGCCTGCTTCCCTGGGAGCTGGGCTTAGGGAGAATTTAATGGGGTGTGTGGGTCTGAGCTGGTTCCTGCACCCAGCAGTGCTGGTGGCAGCAGTGGGCACCTCCTGCCCTGCTCCCCTGTGGTTCCTCAGCTGGCCCTGATGGGGGGCACGCTGCTCATGGCTTCTCTGGGGTGAAGCTCTGCCTGCCCGTGCATCTCCTGGGATCCTGCACAGTGCTCAGCTCTCCGTGGCTCAAAGTGCAAGCCATGCAGCTGAACTGTTTTGAGCTTGGGGCACCTGGCTTCAACCTCCCTTCATTTCTTTGTGAAATCCAAATGAGTTTGGTCCCCTGGCAGGAGCTGGAGGCCAGCAGGAAGCGATACAGTTTATCATGCTGCCAACAGCTCAGGACACACATTTCAAAGCAAGCCAGTGTTTATCTGCCAGCTCTGATACAATATTTAGAGTTCTATCAGAGTGCCAGAGCAAAACTTAGGTGAGTGAATGTCACTCTTCTCCCTGGTCTGCAGCTTTCAATGTTTCTTATCTTTTCTCTTGCTGCTCTGCAAACTCAGCCCTTATCCTCTATTCCCTTCACACTCTCCTGCCAATTCACACGTTCTGCACTCCTGGCTGCCAGTTGTGTGCCCAACTGCTCAGCAGAGCCAGCTCTGTTCCTCAGGCAGGAGCTTTTCTAATAGTTCAGTCCCACCAGACTAAGCCAGCCTGCAAGCCCTGCCGGTGTTTGCCATCCTTTCATTCCAGAAAGGACTTCAATCCCTTCAGTCCCAGTAGGTAAAAGCAGATATTGAGTGAGCTGAATCATTTTCCTTCTATTTCAGAACTATTAGAGCTATTCCCACAGGTGCTGATGGCTGCTTTACAACTGCTGGGAGGGATTATAAAGGAAAGGAGTGAATGTTGTTTGTTTTTATGTAAGTTTAACCTACTTATTCTGTATACCTCATTTTCTTTCCTGGGATGTTCAGGCCAATAAACAGTGATCCCAGACACTGACCTATCTTTACAGCTGGTAGGGAGCAGCAAGCCTTTGAAAGCTTCAGCTTCTCATCCTGAGCAGGAGCAATCATTCTCCTGTTTTTCCTTCCTATTGAAGACTGAGGTAACTCTTCTTCTGTTGCAGACAGAGCTGACAGATCAGAGATTGTAATTCCAGTGGTTATTCCAAAAATTTTAAATTCTGCTACTTGTAGAGAAACGAAGGCTGGGCTAACAGTGGATGTCTAATATGAAAATGTGCCCTTCCTATTTTGTTCCCCTTGGGCTTTGCTCACAGGAGAACCTGTGGAACTCGCTGAGGCAGAGATCTCTCATCTTACTGAGCAATCATGCTGGTGCTAGAAGGATGTTAATGATGTTTTACCACCTAAGAGGGTGATGAAAGGAGAGCATTTGAACACCTGAGCATGTATAATTTAAATGTAATAAAATCACAATATGAGTTCTAAGTAGAAAAATTAGCATCGCTAATTATTGCTTGCTGATTATTGCTGTAAGCTGTTCCTCAATCTTTTTTTTTTTTTTTTTTTTCTTTTTTAAATCCATGCTGTTAGTGGATCCAGACATTGGGATAAATACCTGACAGCACATGTACTCAGCTTTCTGGCTGTCACCCAGTTCAGCTCTCTGTGTCAGTGATGGGAGGCACAGTTTGATTCAGGGTCCCTGAGAGGGAAGGGCTGGGCAGAGCTGGGAGTCCCAGAGTGCTCCTTGGGAAGGGAACCAGCCTCATTTTGTTCATGAGCCTCTCCTCAAAAGTGCAATATGGAATGGACCAAACCACCTCAAATAGTGCAGATGGGGTGTGAGATGAGAATACTCACATATCACGTGCTGCTCGTGCACTGTTGAAGAAAAATGTTATTTATAACATAAATACAAACCCCTCCTCTGCTGCTGCAGGAAGGCCTCAAGGTTACTGAGCGCATGTGTGACATAAATGCAGCAGAGCATTTTAATTAGATTCTTTCACCAGAACTCCTGACCTTCTGTGTAGCACATTAATGTATTTTACTAATTATAAATGCAATTAAAAAGTACTGAAATAAAATTAGGCGGATCTATCTAATTTACATTAAGCACTTTCAAATTATGCAGATTTTCAAAGTCTTTTTCTTTCTGTCTTTTTTTTTTTTTTTCCCTTTACAATTTGTGTTTCAGGAAAAAATTGTCTGCATTAAAACAGCTGGAAAACAACCTTGTAGCAAAACAAATTTCTTTTCTGTGATTATTCACAGTGTGTGAGTTAATTTTGCAGGCAGTAATATGCTTAGCTGTCGTTAGGGCAGTGACTCACACAATAGAACCCATATGTGCTCTGGGTGCAGTGCTGGCTCCTCTACTGGCTGGGTGCTTCTCCTGTTTTTCCTCTTGGGAATCAGGTTCAGAGGCTAGGAAAAAATACTGATATAATGGTCAAAAATAGAGATTTATAAACAACAAACAGACAACAAAACTCATGTGTGAATAACACAGGGCAAACATCTGGTGTGCTCAGTCATTAAACCAGGCTGGCTGTTATCTCTGCTGCCTACATGTTTTCGTAGTACTCTGATAGAATTTTAGAGTTTTAGACATGAAAGTAGAAAAATAACAACATTTCATTATTATTTTTGTCAAGTATCTAAATGGCAGCAGGCGCTGAGCAGCAAACAGAACACAATCCTTACCCTGGAGAGCTTCTGATCTAATTTTAGATGGGCTGCAGAAACAGAGGCAGCTCTAAGTACTGAACATAGATAGAACCAAGCTTAAAGGAGGGAAATTTGTAGAGCTACCCAGGCATTTTAGTTCATGTTGCTTATTCTTAAACCTTTTCCATAAGATTAATTTCTTATACGTGTTTTTTAATGAAAATTCACTAGTTTTTCACTTAAAAAAGGAAGTTCAAGTGCTTCATTTTTTTTGTCCTGTTTTATCCCTTCCCTAAAGAAGTAATGGAAAAGAGCAGTGGAGAGCAGAGGAAGAAAACTGAAACATGAAGAGATTAGGGCAAATGAACCAACTCAGTGTTCATCTAATGCCAAATGTCATGCATTAGGACCATACTATTTTCCTGCTATATTTTTTTGTGTGTGTGTTTATTGAGTTTTGAGTCTCTCTCACTTGGCACTGAAAGTAGAAAATCAAGACTAAAGCTTTGCTCATTTTGAACCATCTGTAAGGTGGTAGCACAGGGAGCACTGGGGTGGTGCTTCCTTGGTGGGTGTCTGTTAGATCCACGAGAGACCAAGAATTTAAAGGGAGAGGAAGGCACATGAACTAGTTTGCTGGTAAAATGAGAAATGTAAGAATCCATCCCCCCTACCCCAAAGATCTTACTGCTGGACAGATGTGCAGTTTCCCCACCCTTTTCTGGAAGCAGCAGGCACTGTGCTGCATAAAGCAGCCTTTGCCTTGGAGCAGAGTGCCCCTTCTTGTCCCTTTCCATGAGAGGATCATAGTGATTTCCAAGTGGAATTTTGGTCCCTAAAATTCTGAGTACAGCAGAATAGTATCTCCCTGGTATAGCAACCTATGTAGAGCATTCACTCTGTGTCTAACAGCTCTTTTGAGGTCAAGTAAATACTTCAGCTTGGAGGGCTGCACTATTTAAATTGAGGTGTTTTCATCGGTGCCCATGTTATAAATTAAGGTTTCTGCACGGGTTAGTGGAGGAAGGAATGGCTTCAACTTTAAATCACCCTCTGAAAGATGTGTCCTGTACACTGAGACAATGGACATGCAGGGATAGGAGCTCTGGCCTCTCTCAGAAAGGATCTTATTTTGGGGGACAGCTGCTCCTGTCCCAGAGCAGGGCTGCTGCCAGAGCTTGACAGAACATGGTTGCTGTGGCTGCTGAGAGGAACCACTCCCCAGGAATCAGAAAATGTTGCTGTGTGCAACAGCAAGGACTCTCCTGAAAGAAAGTGCCAGCAGATCCCAAATCCTGCTTACTTCAGATCCTTTAGGCTGGATTCTTACCTTGGAATGAGCCCCTTCTCTGAGCAGTACCCTGTTCTCAGGTAAAATATCACACCTTGGGCAGGAGAAGCAATGCTCAGGCCATCCTCACCCCATGGCCACTGTAAACCAGTTTTCTGTTTCAAATTTTCTGTTTGAAACATGAGCACAGGACAGTGTTTTGGTGTCCTTTTGGCATGGGTTCATAAATGGAAGCAGGAATTGCTGGGAGTTTTTGCAATTTCAATGTTTAGGAAATGTTCAGTCAAGGACCTGGAATATTTGAAATGTTTTGCTTTGAGCTTTCTCCTTCCCCAACCCCAAATATTTGTAGTGACACATCAGAGTCAAAAACCAAAACCTTTGGGAATTTATATATTTCCATAAAAAATACATCTTGTTGTACAATCCAAATTTAAGTGAAAGCTTTTCTCATATTTTAACCATGCTGGGGTCTGCTGTCAGATGTGGTTGTTTAGTACAAGCAATCCAACTATGAATTATCAATAAAGTTTGCATGGTTCCTAGTTTATTTTTTAAAGTTTCTTTTAACATTGGATTGTGCATAGTTCAGAGCATGGTTATTTTAAATGTGACATTTGCCAAGGATGAGATTTAATTGTTCCATCAGGAGTGAATGCAGGGTAGAACTCCAGACTGGCACAGCCTTGGTAGGAGCCCCCAGCTGCCCTCCATGGCCAAGCTGGTGGTGTCTGCCAGCACTTCTGATTAGGAAATTAAATCCTGCCAAAGTGCTGTGTTTGAATATTGCTCTGTTGGCATGAGATGGATTTAGGCACTGGGTTCAGTCCTCTGCTGAACAGAAATCTCTTTAACTGTGAAATTCTTCATGAGGAAAGAGATTAATCACATTTTAATATTAGGGGAAGCAAAGTTTAAACTATTTATTTGAGTGTGTGGCTCAAAAAATATAGGAAGAATAGGATATTTAAAGTTGCCCTCCTTTAATTATGTTTTGCTTCAATGTAATTATTCTTGCTCTTCATTTTGGTTAAAATTTATCATAGGGCCTCATCCAAAAAATGGTTTGGGTTTTTTTTCAACCCATGAGGATGTTTGCAAAAGAATATTTGTAAGATGGGAGTTGGTAATGCTTTGAAAGCCTACTTTTCTTTGGGGAATATGGGTCACTGTGCAAGCAGGATGGACGGGAGCAGTGCGCGCCAACAAAGAGCCGAGGAGAAAAAAAGATGAGACTTAAATAACCTACCTAAAGTATTTAAAAGCCAATTATCTGTTTTCTGTTTGAAATGTCATGTGCAAAACATTTTAAAGCACCTAAGAGCGAGCTGGACTTTGCAGGCTCTGCAGTGAAATATGACAGGCAAAGTGCTCTGGGTAATAACTCACCCAGGCTGGATAATAGAGTCTTTCACTGAGAGAGCGAGTGCAGGCTGAGACACTGGGGTTATCCTGCTGGGTGCCTCCAAAATGAGATGTGTGATCATTAACTGCTGCTTGCTGGGTGCTGGGGGAGCTGCATGGGTGAGTGTGAGCTCTGCAGTGAGTGTGAGCTCTGCAGTGAGTGTGAGCTCCATGGGTGAGTGTGAGCTCCATGGGGTGAGTGTGAGCTCTGCAGTGAGTGTGAGCTCTGCAGTGAGTGTGAGCCCCATGGGTGAGTGTGAGCTGCATGGGTGAGTGTGAGCTCTGCAGTGATTGTGAGCTCCATGGGGTGAGTGTGAGCTCTGCAGTGAGTGTGAGCTCTGCAGTGAGTGTGAGCTCCATGGGGGGAGTGTGAGCTCTGCAGTGAGTGTGAGCTCTGCAGTGAGGGTGAGCTCCATGGGTGGGGGTGAACTGT
>VXBC01005973.1:0-72853 GCA_013399945.1 Ploceus nigricollis | reverse complement strand
GTGAGTGTGAGCTCCATGGGGTGAGTGTGAGCTCTGCAGTGAGTGTGAGCTCTGCAGTGAGTGTGAGCTCTGCAGTGAGTGTGAGCTCCATGGGTGGGTGTGAGCTGTGCAGTGAGTGTGAGCTCTGCAGTGAGTCCTGCACTGGGGCCTGACTGACGCTGGGGAGGTTCTGAGCCCCAGGGATCCAGCTGCAAATTGACACAACTCGATTCATGTCAATTAAGTCCCACCAATTTACACAAGCTGAAGACATGGCCCATTATGTCCTCCTGCCTGCTCTGGCAATGAATCCAAGTGTGTGATTAAGAATATAAGAACGCTCATTACAGTTAATGCCTTGTGCTTAAAGCCACGAGCTTAAAGTTAAGCAGGTATTGAAGTGCCTGGTGGGATCAGCAGCAGAAGGCTGAGCTGCCTGTGCCCACCCAAGTGTCCTGACAGCAGGGCTGGGAAAGGAAACTGCCTTTCTGGGGAGCCCTTTCCTCTTGGTCAGCATGTGGCTAGCTGGATTGACTGGGGTTTACAGCATTTTCTTCTGCCTCAAACTTCTTTCATGGGTGTAAGAAAAGGAGAGATCTATTGAATAGTTTCCTACTGACAACCTTTCTTACTGAATATGATTTGTTTTTATCCAAAGCAGAAATCTGAAATTCTCTTCCAAACCCTGCCTTGGAGTCTCAGTAAGACCTTTCACAGGTGAAATCATCTTTTAGCTCATATAATCCCATGAGTATAATGTTTATGGATATATTTTTAAGCAAGACAGAGCTAACATTTTAATTTTGTCACTATATATACCAGAATATATGCCTCAGTGAGTCCCAGGGTGCATTTTTCCTCTCTCTGTGTGCTTTTAAAAGCAGAGTCCAGTTTGCAGTGCTCTGTGTGCCAGGCAGTCCCAGCCAAGGCACATCCCAAGCCTCACAGAAATCCATGTGTTCCTGTCAGGATGGACTTGGCCCATTTCCAATCCACCTGAACTCCATTTACCTGCAGTGCTCCTGCTGGGAGAAGCCAAAGCAACTCATTTGGTTTCTCCTTAGGAGCTGCAGTCAACAACCTTGTGACAAAACCCAGCATCTGCAGGGTCTGTTGGGCTGTGGGGCTCCTGCACCTTCCACCTGGAGCTTGCAAACAAAACAAACGAGGGAGGACTCATCCAAATGTGGAATTTTACAAAGAGTTAATCTTGCACATTATTTTCACATTATCTCTCATCAGTTATACCTTGCTGCATTCTCTGTCTCCTGCCTTTGCAAGCCCAGCTCAGGATAAAGATAAGGTGTTTGTCTTTAGGGAAACTCAAAAAAAATCTCCAGCTCTTCCTTGCTCACTAATCCAAGTGGAATTCACCCTCTCATTTCTGTGACAGCTTCACTTTGCCAGACACAGACACTTAGCAGGTGTTTTCATCATGACATTAATAATAAGAATTGACACGTTCTAAATGAGGAATCCCTTGTTGTGCCTGGTAGCACTGATGGATATTTGGGGAAATTGACAGCTCCTGAAAAATGTTTTTGCCATGACCAGCACTCCTCTGACAGATTTTTAATGGCCCTCACAGAACCCTCACTAACTTGAACACTCTTGCAGATGAAGTGGAAAGTGATGAAATGTGCTGTTTTAACACTTTTGAAAGTTAGAGAAGAAACATGGAACAACTCTGAGGCTTGCTTCTAAATCACAATCTTTTTTCTTTTTTTTTTTTTTTTCCCTGAAAATATTTTTTCTCTCTCAGTACTCAGAGACTGGAATGGATTAGCTGAGGGGACAAGCATTTATTATGGTACAGCAGGACCCAGCTATATAACCCCCATTAACCTTAATGGGAGCCACAAAGCTGATCCTCCTCATTGAGATGGAAATGTCCCCCTGCTCCTCAGGATCAATTGCACTCGGGGTTACCTGGTTGCAGTGCCTCATTCCACATGGGACTCGGGGTCAGGACCTTGTAAGCCTTGGACTACAGGAAAGGGAGGACAGATAAACCAGGACTGTGAGAAGAGGGAACAAATAAAACTGTAAGAAAAAAAAAAAGGGATAGAAAACGTTCTAGAGGTTGTTATGTAATTCGTGTTAGAAGTTCCAGTGAAATGTAATTGCAATTAAATCAGGACCACCCTTTGCAGTTCAATGTGATACTGCAGAAAATCAATACAAAGATAACAGTGCAGGGTGTGCAGGTGCTTCTGAGAATTCTCACACTGAAAACAATTTTACAGGAAGAGTGTTTCTTCTTTTTTTTTTTTTCTTTTTGAACTTCCCTATAAAGAGCAGAGCAGGATAGTGATTGATCTCTGAATATTCTTATTTTTGGCTCCTCCCCCCCAAGTTAATCATTGCATCCATAAACCTGAGCTGCTCAGGGTGGTGTTATCAGGAAAGCCTAAGTGGAAGAGATGCTCATCTCTTTTTGAAAGTCAATTAAGCTTATGTGCCTAAATCCAGTGTTTATGTTTGAATCCCTGTTGATGGCTTTATTGAAAAAGATCTCCAGTTGCCTTTTTAAGTGATAGGAGGATTATGACTAAGTATAGCAAAAGCTCAGTTCTATGCTGACATCTCTTATCTCTCACTGATGAAAATAACATGCATCCTGTGCCTCAGAAGAATTCTATAATTAAGGAAGGGGACCAGAGAGGACCTGGCAAAGCTGCGGAAGGAATGAGTTTATGGGGAAAAATTGTTCAAATTTTTATTTACAATTTGAGGCTGCCCAGTGCAGATAACAAAAGACATGGAGGCTAAACTTTAAACAAATATTGTGCTGCCATGGGTGTGATTTCCAGTATGCAATCTGCTTCATTAATGTTAAAATAAGAACCCCTGCCCTCAGGTAGAATACAGCAATCTCAAAGCTAACACAGGACAAGCAGTACTGGTTTCCAGACATCTCTCAGAGCCAGAAAATTACAACAGAACTACAGACAGAATTCAGGAAAACTGTTTCCAATAGTTTATTTTTCATGCCTGGGAATAATCAGTTTTTTCAGCTAATCATGACTCTCTCATCATAAGACTTGGCAATTCTAAGCATGCAACAGCACCACTCAGGAGACAATTTTGTCCACTGCTTCCACAAATTATTCCTACTCTTCCCAGCACTAGAGCATTGTGTGCAGGGACCACATGGATAAGAAAAGAATTGTCCTGATCTCTAAATTAAAGATAACAAAGAAAAACCAGAACAAAACAAACCCACCAAAAACAAACCAAAAAACCTCAACAACAACTACCGCAAAACCACAACAAAACAAAAAAAAAAAAAAACAAAAAAACCCCCACAAAAAACCAAAAAAAAAAAAAAACAAAAAAACCCCCACAAAAAACCAAAAAAAAAACCCAAACAAAAAAAAGAAAAAAAAAAAAATTTTTGGAAGGGGGGCCCTGTTTTTTTTTTGGGGGGTTTTTTTCTTTTTTTTTCTTTTTCTTTGGGCCCAAAGCCCAAAGAATTGCTTTTGGGCATCCTTTAGGTTTCTTAGATGCCAAATATTACGATGCATGACTCTATCTGGGCACATTTTTCAATTGTATGAGTACCTAACATGTAAGAAAGTGAGTTGTCAGTTTGGCCAGGCATGGAGCAGCACCAATCTCTTAAATCCTGAGACTAGGGTTTCATGGAGGGGTGCCTCCTGCTCAGAAGAGGAGTCCCGAGGTGCCCCCAGGGACCCTACAGCTCGTGTGTCCTGCAGAAGGGCCCTTGTGACACTGAACAGCAGCCACGAGCCTCTGCTCTGGAATCTCAGGTTCAGCATTCCAGCAAGAAGGCTTTAATTGGAATTGTGTCCTGTAGGTTACAGTGGCACTTCACAGTCCTTTGTGCTGAGACTGTCTCATTTTCCAAGCAGTTTCCTGTCGCGCTGATTTTGTAAGATCTTCTAGCCTTGTGATGTTTTCATTCTTGTTGCAAACTTTCCCACACACTTTCTGTAAACAAGTCAATTGTTTTGCATTCCTTCATGGAGGCGGAGGAAGTTGATAGATTAGTAACCTGTCCCGTGTCATTGGAGAGGTGGCCCTTTCACCCTCCAATCCACTGTCACCTTTGTAAAACTATAAATACTGGAGTCAGAAAAATAAAGCTCTCTTTTTCACCTTTCAGCTGCAGCGTTCACACGTGTGTTTTCTCGTGTCCTGTAGCGACAGTTTCCCACGTGCTGGGAGTGTGCAAACCCCATTCCAGTTATCCCATCTTTCCCTCCTTCCAACAGAGATCAGAGCACGTGAAGGACCTCGACACCAATGCAGTTGATCAAGCTGCCACTCAGGGCAGGCTGGGGTGGTTTCTGCAGGATCAGTTCCTCCTCAGAGCCATGCAAACACTCTCTGCCTTCGGCCTGGCTGCAAACAAACCCTTCAGTGATGCTGGGCAGAGGCTGACCCGCCTGCAGCTCTGCTGCTGGGGTCACACATCTCACTGACAGCAAACCCTGAGCTCCTCAGAAATCCCCAGTGCACAGGGCAGGAACCAGAGTGTCAGAATCTGTGATATTTAAGTGATTCTGAAATTGTGGAATGTCTCTGTCTTTCAGCCCCGTGCCAAAGAAGAAGCTGTAATTGGTCTGTGCTGGTTTCCAAGGCTGTTTATTCTTGCTCATCTCTAACATGTTCTCTCTGCCCTGCAGCAGCTCTGTCCTGCAGGACGGTGTGCGGGGCTCTGCCCTCAGTGGGATGTTACAAACATTATACACTAAAAACTACCTGTGCTGTATTTACAGTAACTGCCAATATCTGTCACCTGTGTTGGACAGTGTGTCCCCAGTCTGAACCAACAGAACAGTGCCAACACTGCAGTGAGACATGGAGGGCATGGAGAAGAAGAAAAAGGACAAGGCACGCCCAATTTCCTCCATCTTGCCCCTTTGAACCCCCAGTCTAAAAACTCTTAAATTCTACATTTGCACCCGTGCCACACTAATTACTACTCATATCAGATACTCAGGGCTTGTAATTCATGTTGTAAAATTGAAGACTCTTTTCCATGGACAGAGATGAGAGACAGTGTCTCTCAGGGCTCTGTACAGGGGGGTTCCTGACCCCCTGCCAGGGTCCCAGACCTTCCAGGGCAGCCACAGGGATGCCCTGGATTCCCACACCAGAGAATGCTGGAGGAATTCAGGCTTTAGGCAGCAAGGTGATTGTTTTCTCTGTGAGCAGATTGAAAAGAGAGTGTCATTGCTGCTTGGTGTTGGTCACTGGTGCAGCCACCACTGCAGGTCCCAAATCACCACAGAGAGCTTGCCAGGGTTTGGGCTTCTCCACCTCGTGGTGTTGCAATGTGTTTGTAAGGGTCAGGCCAGAGTGGGCACCAGCCAGCCTGCTTCTAACCTTGTTATCAAAGCCTCAGGAATTCACCAAGGCTATTGGAACATAAATTGTGCTAAATTAAGAAAGGAGAGGCTGAGAAACCAAATACCAAGACCTTAAGAACAGAGGGCTGTGAAACACCTGGACTGACACCAATCACATACTGTGAGCAATGTAGGCAGAAAATGAGTGACAAGGCAAAGGCACCAATCAAGAAATGTGTCCTTAGTAGTTTGTAGAATCTATAAATATGTGTGTAATGTGAACAATAAATGGCTTCTGCTTGATCATATTGGTCAGTTGTTCAGGAGTCCTGGATTTCCTACAATATCATGGTTAGCTGGGTCTTTTCTATGAGCTCTGCAGGCTGGTTCTATTTTCAAACTGTACTAGAAGTGCCAGTTGCTGGTGTGTAATCACATCTGAATGTCTAAATTTCCACTTCAATGGTGGTATCTTGGGATCTTCTTTGGAAGTGGTGATTTTAGTTCTAATAAATCCTCCTGTGGATGGTCATTGGGATTTTATTTTCCTGAGAAATGGAATATAGAAATACATGAAGAAAGGCATTTTAGTTCCCCTTCAGAATGTTTTCCAGTGCTCTGTTTACCATGGCTGGTTTGTGCTTTTCCTCCAGTTATAAATAACTGCTAAAGACTGATGTGTTTACTTTGTTTAACCATGGCCGTGATGGGTCGAGGACACATTAAATCATCCTCAGGATCTTATTTGCAGCCAATTCTGAAATAACCAGAGTAGTGACATAAAATTACT
This sequence comes from Ploceus nigricollis, assembly GCA_013399945.1. Classification (NCBI taxonomy): domain Eukaryota; kingdom Metazoa; phylum Chordata; class Aves; order Passeriformes; family Ploceidae; genus Ploceus; species Ploceus nigricollis. The sequence goes on along the minus strand of VXBC01005973.1, from coordinate 66,766 downwards.
TCATACTGCAGAGATTTTTATATTGGCTTAAGCCTCTGAAGTCTCCAGTGTTTTACAACAACACACTTTAATGGTGAAACAGTGACAACAAAGATGAAAGTCCATGTGGAATTGTCTAACAAACAACTCAAGGTTTGTTTAAGTTGCAAAGATATGAAAAAGGGATATTATTTTCTTCAGAGGTTTTCCTTGATGAGTTTACAGATCTTGAAGTTGTTTATTCAGATTTAAAGTTTGTTCATATTTTAGAAATAGTGATGAAGAACAGGTACACTGAGGTTAAGAGGGGGAGATGTTCTTTCATGGCAACTCCTACAAATAGAGCCTCTGTGTGTGCACATTTTGCTTCTGCTCTGAAAACATCATCTGCAGGTGCTACTGTTACTTTAACAGTTTGATCTGGTTTTTGTTTGGAGTTACTGCATGCAAACTTTTCTGTTCATAATTGTCTGCTATCATCAAAAAGGAGAGTGACTGTGAAAATCAAACCTGTGCTGTTAAATGTGGTACACACAGAATTAATGTATCTCCTTTCCTCTGTCAGTTGTACATCAGCCCAGGATCTGCAACATCTCCTTCTGCTAATATATGAGGAAGATTGTATCACTGATTTATTGTCTGTAATTAGCAATGCCTTAACGATGTGTGTCTGGGAATTCTGTCTCTATTTGTTTGTATTAGAAAATAAATGGCATTCAAATGTGTTCCAGGACTGCTCAGTGCTCACTCTGAAGGTATTTACAGGAATCAGCCTCTAAGTCTCACTTCACTTCTTTCTCAGATGTCTGAGAAACAAGACAGGCTTTCTCCTGAGGGTTAAAAAGTCTGACTTCAGTGATGTCCTGCTTGAGAATGACCTGCAGAGTTTGGGGCCATTTCTGGAACACCACCAGGTAACAGTGCAGTATTTAAGTCAGGCAGTCTGTAGGACAGGAATCTTCCCTGGAGGAATGAGGCAAGTTCAGGAGCTGCAGAGTCACCATACAGAAGTCTGGGAGGAGGGAGAAGTGCTGTCTTGAAAATCTTTTTGTTTGCATATATTTCATTGAAATTTTCTTTCTCACAGTGGTTTCAATCTGTTTTAAGGGAGGTAATTAAAACTACACAGATCCTATTTATTAATGCTAGTGGGAACAGCAGACAGTGCAGCTGAAACTATCAGAAGTTACCCAAAAGAAAATTAAGGCTATGGACTGAGGGTACACTGAAAACAAGCCTATTTTTGGGGGGGTTTTAAAGGCATCAGAGATTTTACTCATCTACTTCCTTGTAAAGGTAGATAATGGTGTTATATTTCCTCTGAGTTGCTGTAAATTTTGCTACCCTGCACTTGGGAGAAACACAAACAAATATTCAAGTTCTTCCTGAGCATAATTTCTTGGTTTCCCTTCTTGGACATGAACATATCCAGTACCCACAAAGCTGCATAGCTGAACCTCAATTTTTTCTATAAAACTGCATTTTATAAAGCTCTGGCACAGATGTTTTGGATCCTGTAAATTCCCTTGACTCACCTATTAAGCCTTGGCTTTGGTTTTGAAGGTGATTCAGAAAAACATGTGGTCTTTATTTCTCTGTAAGATGGAATTTCAGTTCAGCCTCTTTTATCAAAATTATCCATAAATCACTACAGATCTAAGTAAAAAAGGTAAAAATTACAGCTCTTTAGAGGATGAATATGGGGCATTTTACACAGAGTCTGAAAACTATTTGCATAATATTTTGAAATGCATTTTGGTGAGATAAGGCATTTTGTTTGTTATGAATAAACCAGTCTGAGGAATGTGAAACAGTAAGTGCTGTCTGTGCAAAAATGGCCAGTGCAAAGGACAGGAATTCTGATCCTCAGTGAAACTACCTGGGTTTGATCTCAGAGCTATCTGGATTTTTTGTCTCCATGCTATCAATGTTTAATGCAAAGAGGAGGGAAGGCAAGAGACAAGGGATGAAAATTCCAGAAATGCAAATTATTGCTTTGGAACAAAGTAAAGCTGTAAAGTCTGTGTAAAACTAAAAACTGTTCAGGAAATTTAAAGTAGGTGGTGCCTATATTAGGTATTACCTATTTCTAGGTAATAGAAGCTTAAGGTTCTAGATCTGAGAGCAATTTATCTTCAGACACAGAAATGAGTTCTTCAGAAACAGTCAGTATTCACAAACTTTTTAAACCTATTAGAACATTTCATCTGACACCTCGTCAGAAACTGGTTACTTTTAATGCTGTACATAATAAAACATTTTATAGCCAAATACTTGAGAGACATAAGGAAAATCTTAAAAAAAGCAGAACTGGCTGGGCAGGGCTCAAAATTAGATGCTGTGTTGTTACTCCTAATATTTGTCCATTCACCCTGAATTCTTAGAGCTTTCTCCCTAGAGAACCTTCCCCTCCCTCTCTGTCTTCATGGCAGGATGAGTGTCTGTCTCAGTTGCTGCTTCTGCAGGAGCTGCAAGTAAACACTGAATTTGGAATATTTCAATGTATTATTCCCTAGCACAAACCCCTTCTCTGCCTGGTTATAATGTTTACTTTTGCCTCTGGGTTGTAAAGGTGGGCAAAAGTGGGTGAATGTTTGTGGGAGATGGAGAAGGACCTGCTGTTCATAAACCCACAGTAATATTTTTTGTTTCACGAGGCCCAGGATGAGATCAAGGGGAGAGGTGGGATTTTCCAGAGCTGCCTTCTCCACTGTCCCATGGATATCCAAACAGGAACTAATTTTCTTTCAAATAGCCATAATTCCCATTCTGTGCTTGCATGCCCTTCAGGGAGAGGACAACTACAAAGCTAAAGAAAGAGCTCAGCCTTTACAGACTCTGTGGTGTCAGGAGGATAGGCACAGGCAGTTCATGTTGTATTAATAACAATGAGGATGAGGAGAGGCAGCCTGAATCTAACAACACCACACAGAAACTTTGCAAATGTAACATTTTGAAGATTTATAATTGCACCAGATATCATTCAATATGAATTCTTTATACCCAGTGTGAGTTAGAGCATAAAGTGTTCATCTTGCTGAAAGTTTCTAAGCTTTGTGTAATAATTCTCCAGGAAAATAAATAGATGCAAATTATTTTGCAGAAAAATGAAGAAAATTTAGTTTGGTGGAAGAGCCTTTTTTAGTGTTTCTAGCTGAACTGCTCTGTAGGGCTTGGTTAAGGGTGACTCATGGGCTGGGCTGCAGTGGCTGCTGTGCCCATTCCTGCCTTCTGAAATCTGAGTAAAAAATGCAACCTGTGTGAATTCATTCAGAACAGCAGAATTCTGACTGGCAAGTGATGCCAGAGTCTGCATTCTGTAAGTCAGTTACTGTGATTTATTGTGACTTCTGTTGTTTCCAGTGCTTTTCTCTCTGGGTTTCTATTTTTTTTTTTTTCCAGTTAAGTAAATTTGATAAAATATACCATCATGTGACAATAAGAGAACTAAACTGGGAAATAATTCACAGTGCAGTATTGATAAATGCCTGGTGCAGTAATAGCAATATGTCATCAATCACCTGGGCTCCTGTTTGATGGCATCATATAACCTAATTCAGGATGAACGTCCTTTGCTTTAACCTTGGTTGTATTTGCAGCTTACTCTAGAGGAAAGTAATAATCCTTCATTAACTGGTAGGTGTGAAACATTCTCTATCAAGAGGGTAGAGGAGGAGGCAAATGAAAATTGGTTTCAGAATGTGTCCTGAGTCAAAATCAGTCTCTTTCTACAGACTCATAAACTGCATAAATTATTATTATTATACGTTTTGAAGGGTGGGTAAGTGGATGAATCTTTGTGTTTTGCAGCTTTGCTCTGTTTCTCTTTGTTGCTTTTCTCCATCTGTATTCAAATGTACATATAAAAAATTCAAGGACACATCAAGTCTTTGATCCTGCTACAGCTTTAATTCTTAAGAGCCTATATAAGACTGTGCTTTACATTATGCATTAAGGTACTTGTAATTAGGAGCTTGTGGTAATGACCCATTCTCAGGCAAAGTAATGCTGTTCCTTGTTTTCCATTAACTGCATTGAGGGTTTATTTGCTGAAAATTGAGTTTAATTTGATTAGCAGGAATTGTGAAACATTTGCAACACAAGGTATATTAGCATAGCACTTTGTTTGTAATGAGAGCCAAAAAGCAGTTAGGGGAAGAGCTAATTACTGAAGATTTTCCTTTTATTAAGGAAGGTCTAGCTAAATTTTAGTACTCTGCTCTCAAAATCCCTTCAGCTTTAACTGGTGGCTAAAAGAAAAACAAAATGCTCTGCAAAAGTTCAGCAGATGTTCTCTGAAAGTCACCATTGGGAAAGTCCAATAATTTACTAAAGAAAGAATTAATTTAATCTGAAAATCTGGCAGCACCAGCAGAATTTTCCATCTCTTTCTTGATCTGATAGCGGTGGGTGTTTGCTACAGAGCAAAGATATTAATGGTGTTCAGCAGGGACTCCCCCTTTTCTTCCCCCAGCCAGGGTGGTTTGTTCTGAACCAAAAAATGTTCTCTGCTCACCTGACTGGAAGCTCTTGGAAAGCCCATCCCAAAATCCCATGAAAACACTACTGGTTCTAATAACTCACTGGGAAGGTTTTCCCACTGTTTTTAACTGAGGAGCAGTGGTTTTGTCCTGTGTGTTCAGTAACTTTCTGTCTGCCTGGGTTGCCCAGAGTGTTCAGACTCCTCCTGCTGAGATAAAGGGCTTACAATTTTATTGTCACCAGCAAGTTCCTCTCTGCCCCTCTGTGAGTTCCTTGGAAGGAGCCATTGGCTGGTTCAGAATCTTGTGAAAGTCTCAGTGAAACATATTTGCAGTCAAGTAAGAATCAACAACCAGGTCCCAGGGCAGTAAAGGATACCTTAGTACCAGAGAACACTTAAACAACCTTTACAAAGTTTAAATCAAATCACTTATTGATATGATAAAATCAAATCAAATCCGTGGGGTCCAGAAGGAAGATCCAGATAACTTGTTCATAGCTTAAAAAGTGTTTTATTCTTCATGTTTTCCTTCTCAAGAACAGGCACTCATCTCTTCTGGAAATAATTTTCACTCTTCTACCCTTAATTCTTCTGTTCTGCCATTTGCATGAACTGACAGTCAGGAGGTAACTGTTCCTCAGATAGGGTTCTCATCACCCTGGAAGTGTTCCAAGGTAAAGCAGCCACTTCATTAAATACACAGTGGCTTTTCTTCTCCATGTCCTCTCTGCCTGCTCCAAACCAAACACTCCTGCTCAGCTGTAGTCTCTTTTTTTATTCCTTTATGTTCAAGCTAATTCATTTTAGCTGTAGTGATGATGTGAGCAAATAACCACATTTTTGTCAAAGGGGGTTGCAATTGAGCTGACAGCTGATTTTAACCTAAAGCTGTGGACATTTCTGCACATCCTGTGAACCCCCAGAAATGTCTGGAGCAGGTGATGGGAGTTTAGCTGCCCTCAGCTGCTGCATGGTGCTGGAAATCCGGGCCTAAATATTTCCTGCCTTACCAGGAATCCTCTTTTGTTTCTGCTCAAAACAAATTCAGGTTCTGAGAGCTGGTGCTCAGTTATTGAATTTATTGAAATTGTGGCTGATGGTAATTATTAACATAATTTTATTAGTAGCTAATTAGTTGTGCTAAGTAAGATTTCCTAATAACAACTTGCTTTATATTTCTTTGTTTGGAGTTTTGGTGTTGCAGTAACATTCCCTCATTAACTCTGTTTACATTACCACTAAACCCTTATTTTTTCTCTTTCTTTAGCAATGGTTACTTTGCTCAGCCTGCTGCCAGATTATTTTTTGTCTTTTGCTTAATTATCCTGCTCTGACTGGATAGAAATTGCAATTAGAGTTAGCCAAATATGAAAAATACATCTCCACTCATCTTCTAACTTTTGTATTTGCTTGAAGTTTTGAACAAATTTAATCAGAGTTCATTTGCACCTGCTTTGTGTTTGCTTTTCCCAAATACTCTGGCAGATGGGTTTATTGGTATTCAATAAGCATGCTGGCATCAAGTTTTCAACAAATACTTCAAGAATATTTGCAGAAAAAGAAATTTTAACTTTGATTATCCATAGAGGGCTGTTAATAACACTTATTTTATGGTGAAGCAGAGTTATGTAACTGTGTATTTACCCGAGACTGCTCCCAAACAAACTCCAACTCAGCTAAAGAATTCATCACAAAAAACAATGAGAGGTTTGTTTCAGCAGCTCAATCAGGGAGGTTGCAATGCTTCTCAACATCTTGCTGCTGCTTTTGTCTGCAATGCCCATCAAACAAAATATGGGTTTAGACTTATTTCATCACCCTCATGACAAAAGCACATCGACCCCACAGCTGAAGTTACAGCACAGTTCTGCCTGGATTATTATTTGTAATTTGTGAATTTGCCCACACAAGCTGTGGTCTATATAGGTGAGCATTCACTGCTAAACAAAATGCAAACAGAACAGGGTGATAAACAAATTAGGAGAGTTTGAGCTTGTGAGTTCTTCTCTCTCTTTTCCCCCACAGTGAATTTTGCATTTCCCAGCTGCCCTTTGGGAGGGAAGGGGTGGAAGTGCCCAGGAGCCTTGCCCAGGTCTGGGTGCTGTGTGCAGTGCCCTGGGCAGGTGCCCCTCACCTCCCTGCCCTCCCTGCCCCACACAGGAGGCTCCTTGCTGCAGACTCTTCAGGGATGGGGCTCACTCCCTCTGGGAAGCTGCAGGAACATTCCACGGGGCAGATCAGCACAGCCCCCAGCAGGGAGAGGGATTAACCCCACTCCTCAGTGTCACTGCAGTCCCTTTTCAGCTCCCTGCATTGCTGTCAGCTCTGACAAACCGCAGCCCAGTCAGCAAGGGAGAAAAGTATGACGACTCCAGTGGCATCTGCCTCAGAAGAGGGAATTGTCCTGCTAGTTATGCCAACTGAGCCTTTCCCCCTCTCATCTGGGGTGTTTAGGAAAGCAAAGTGCAGGATTTCAGTGTGTATTTGTTTCTCAGTCTTGCCTCATGACTTGTGAAGAACTCTTGGTCTGTTAATTGCTGTGCTTTCCCTTTACTGTTGTTTGTTATCCCTATGTGGTGTGGTTTTGCTGAAATCTGATCTTTTCAGTGTATTGGGTTTGGTTTTCCAATCTTCTGCTTGTTGATACTGCCACCGTTCACACTGAAATTAATGTAAATTTTCTTTTTTCCCAGGGTGTTTACAGACTACTCCAAATGTAGCCCAGCAGGATTCTGGTCTGAACTGAAATTAACTGTCATACATAGGATTTGTTTATCTCTTCACATCCTTCTGTCACAGATGTTTGTCCTTTGGCTTGTTCCTTTTTCTAATTATTTTTTGATTATATTTTGAAACACCTTCTGTCTAACCAATTTCTCCCCAAATCAAATAGTGCATTTCTTTTCCCTTCACCTACAGTGATTCCCCCAAACTGAATGTTATTTACTTCTGGTGGAAAGTGACCTTTATATGAATCTGTTTCAGATAGGAGGTGCATTTTGATGCTATGCTGTTGCTTGTTCTTCTTGAGTTATAAATCCTCATGTGCTGTGCTGTGTGTTGATACACAGTGTAAGGTGAGGAGGGTACAGCTCATTTTCCATGTTCATGCCCCAAAACTTCTTTCTGGGGTCACCACTCAGTCACAGGTAGATGATTGAAAATTCAGAGCGATACAAACAGAGCAACCCTGACCAAAACAATGTGACAGGCCACCAACAGCTCCTAGAGCATATAATTTCCTTATTTCCCAGCCAGTTTGTGGAAAGCAAATGCATGAAAATATATGAATTTCCCCAAATGACATCTCAGACAAGCATGGAAAGAAACCGAAATTGGGCTGCTGGAGCTGTTTGCAACTTCAGCTTGTGTCTGACCAGGCAGGGCTGAGGCACAGCTTGCAGGGGGTGTGCTGCTGGATCCTCTGCACTGCTGGCTGCAGGCTGGCTCAGGAGCAGGGCAGGGCAGGGCTGCAGACATGCTGTGCAGGACAGACAGACAATGGGAGACTTGCAGGATGCACCAGGGGCAGATGGAGACAGCCTGGTTTTGGGAAAGGCCACTGCAGAATGGGCTCTACAGCCTCTGCTTGCTGCTCCTTCATCCTGAGCTCTGGGCAGCCTCAGCCTGCACAGTCAGGAGAGAGGAATGGAGAGAAACAGAAAGCGTGCAGGAGACAGCACAGGCACCTCTGCACAGTACATTTAAGAGCTGTGTGACAACTCATTGATATGCAAGTGCAACTGCTGCAAACGGTGTGAACTCCACAGACATAAAGAAGATAATTTGACAGCATTAAGCAGAAAGCTCATACAGGGCTGATGGCAGAGAAAAGCACTTTGATTCTTCAGTTGTCTGAGCTGTTCAGAGCAGTGTGGAGCTTTCCTGCCAGGTCCAGGTGCTGTGCTGAGTTGCTGTAGCTGATTTCCCTCCTCACACACACTCAGTTATCTCAGGCCAGAGCTGCTGAACAAACCATGAGGTCTCTGTGGCTTCAGGATGGTGCTAATGGTGACCCACGTGGGTAAAACAGTTCCTCCAGCCCAGCCACCAGCTGGGTCTCCTCATCCTCTTGGGATGCTCTGATTGCTCTCTAAATTGGTTAGGTGAAATAAGCTGGGTGTGAGAGGGGAAAACAAGTAACACATGTGGGGGAGGTGGTTGAGTCCTTTTGGGGTGGGACAAGGTGGGACCTTGGATATTCTGTAGTGTTGCTTTGGATGGTGTTAAAAAAGTGAGAGGTTGAATTCAAACAGGTTTGTGTTTCAAGACAAATTAATATATAATCAGTGGAATTGTTCAGGCAATCAAAGCTTATGCCCACAATATTTAAATCACAATTACAATAGGGAAGTTTTCTGAGAAGCACAATTAAGAGAATTTCTTTTTCTGTCACTTCATTCTTCTAAATTAACATTTTTTTCTTCCATTTGCATTGGAATTAACTCTGTTAGCATCATTTAGATAGATATTATTTTGGTAATGATGAAAGTTTTCTGATTTTTTCATTCCTTTATTATGAGCCTTGCAAGGTTCCCAGTAGCAAGTAACATGTGAAGTGTGAGAACAAGGGAATAATAGGGGAAGGTAGAGCTTTCCTTTCTAACAGGATAATGGCTATCAGGGATCCTCTCCTCGAAAGGAGAAATGGAATATGTCTCTTAAAAGTAAGAATATAAAAAAAAATAAATCAATAATACATGTTTTTTGCTAGTCAGACTTTCCTAGTATCCTTTCCTGTGGGGAAATAAGGAAAATGTTTTAATTATTTTCAATTCTCTTTGCACAGAAAAACAACTGTGGAGAAAGATGTGAAGTGTTTCTCTGACAATTGGTTTTCTGTAGTGTACACAGCAGTAAAAATAGCTTAATTGTGTAATACTTTCCAGGAAATACTTCTTTCAAATCTCCTAGGTAGAGAGGGATGGGATTTTTTCTTTTTTTTTAACCAGAAAGCTGGAATTTGTATTAGGCTCTAAATGCAGACAGAATTCCAATTGAATCAGTTTCTTGCAGAAATTTTATCCCACATTTCTCTATAGAAAACTCTCAGTCACCAGAATGCAGAGGATGCCTCACCTCGTGTGCTGTCCCTTGGCATGTCTAGGGGTGGACATTCATTTTGCCTCAAGCTTTCAATATTGATTAAAGCCTAATTTTTGCTGTAAGTGTGTCCCAGGTGCTTGCTCTGTTACCTGTGACTTGTCTTTTGCACATTGGCAGCAGTGAGTTTCCCTTTAGAGTGGAATGGGAAAGTCTGGAGCCTCAAAGACTCAGAGTGAAGACAAAATCAGGGCTAAAACACATAAATATTAATTGAAAGGCTGTGTAGAGGGCTCCCAACTTTGCTGCATAGATTGAACTCTGGATCAGTCACTCCAAATTGAACTTAGAATTGCAACGTGCACTTTTTCATTTTGATTTTGGATTTAGGTGGGAAAATGGACTCCATGCTTTCTTCACATGGAATCAAGATACCTCAAGATATCTGCATCTCTTTTTTTACACAGTTCTCAAAAACTAAAACTAAGGCTAGAGATGACAATTGCTTGCCTTGAATAACCTTTTTAGCTTGACTGGATCTCCTGCTAGTTTCTTGCTGGCTTTAATTTTAGCATCTCTGTCAGGGCCCTTACCAGACCTTCTGAAGATCTGATGCCATTGTGTGAAGATCTGTTATAATCATTTATCTCCTGACTGTTGCTACAATTACCTAAGTTATAATTCAGAGTTCCACAGGAGGCTGGGGGCCATTAGGTTTGCAAAAAGAAATACCAGGTACAATTTCCCCTTGGTTTTTTTTTATTCTGCAGCTGGTTAGTTGTATTGCATTGAACCTTCAGAAATCTCGAGGCTGGCACTGAGTTTTTTCCTTTTTTCTCTGCCCCTCTCATGATGTCACTCTGCAAATACTTTTCCAGTCACTCTCCAGTGTGCCAAGGAACAAACCCAGTGATATTGCAGGGAATACTGAAATATTGTTTGTGTGTTCACAGCTGCCAGTTCGGATCTGAGAGATTCACCTCTGACAAGTTAATATAAAGATTTAAAAAGGCTGGGGGGCCTCCATCATTGGCAGGAAATACTTGTACATTATTTCATTTATTATCAAGATGTTACTGAGTCACAGGATAATTGGTGTGAGAACAACAACTTGTCTGAAATAGCATTGTTTAGATTGGGATTTTTCTGTATGTTTGAGGAGGCTTAGGGTTGCTATTCCACCCACTGTACCAGCATTATGTGCAGCAAAAATATATGTATTTTTTTAAACATAGTTTTCTAGGGGAAATAATATAATATTCAGCAGTAGAACTGCTGAAATGTCAGAAAAACCATGGTACCAGCACTCCTGGCATGGCAGAAGTTGCCTCATTCTGCAAAATGCAATTACTCCTGATGAACTGATGAACATTTTAGAGTAATTATGGAAAACATAGGTTTAAATATATTTTTAAAATTCCTTTCGAATTAGTAACTGTATGAAAGACCTTTGAGAATTAATCCAGATTTTGCAAATCAAAACTCAAAAAGGCACTTGAAGTGTTTGAGTTGTTAACATTCAATAACTGACTTTTCTTTAGAATGTATCCAAAGGAACAGATTCATTTAATTAAAGACTGTGTTAATAATTACACTTGGAAATTTGATTGATGACAGAAAACAACCCCAGCAGGTTTGAGAAGGCTCAGGTTGGTGCAGGGGCTGGGCTGAGGAAGGAGAGGTTTGCAGAAGGCTCTGTTCTCCTTTCTGGGGAGGAAATCTGTCACTTTTTATGTCTTTCACAGCCCAAGTTCAAAACTTGACAGCAATAACCTTCCAACTGCATCTACATGAATTGGATGTTATGGCTTCAATGAAAGACAATCTCGTGTGAGATTCTTTTGGTTACATTTCAAAGATTTATTCAAACTATATGAGGTTTTGTAAGAACAAAGCATAAAAGATGATTTTTTTCCAGGCCCTGGTTCAATAAAGCCCAGAGGCTTAAGCATGTCATTGTGAGCCTGTGACTGGACTTGTGCACAGAAATGAAATCTTAACATCATCTTTACAACAGATATATTCTTATGACTTGGCTAAAGAATGGCTTCAGAGAGGTAATTAGAGAGAGAGATTTTTTATGAGTTAAATGAAATCTCCTGCACAGAACTGGCATGAGATTCATGCAGGAGGTTTCTTTTGCCTGTCAATAATCTGTCCCCAAAATGTTACAGAATAAATAAGTAGGAGAATACTCTCCAAAGTTATTGAGTGTGTATTCTGTTTGTAAGCTTCATAATGAAGATATTTGTCTCTCCATTAGTTGATATTTTCAGTTTCCCAAGGAGTTCTGCAGGATGTTAGGGGCAGAAAAGAGCCTTTGTCACATCACATGAAACAGATCACGAGCGTGAAGTCTCTGAACTAACCTTTCTTCAAACAGCATTACTGCAGGTCAGCAAAGTTCAAGGATTCTTCAGATCAATCTTTTTCTGTTCATGTGCAAGAGAAATTTAGGACAGAGCTTATTGTCGTGAATAAGAAATATTCTTGGAATCTAAGCTGCCAGAATCTCCAAAGTGCACACTGTAAACATTTCACTGCCTCAGTGACAGCTAAGTGAGGATGCCTTGCTCATTATCCATAAAGAATATGTGGCACAGATGAGCCCAGAATGTAAATTTCTAAGGAAATGGAGAAAATATAATTCATTTTTCATGCAGAAATGTGAGATTTTTTCTTTTTCATGCTGAAAGGTTCATGGAAAATTAATTAGGAGAATTCTAACAAATATGTTGTGATGGTAGTGCTGTAAAAGTACTTTTCAACACCAAGGGAAATAAGGGAGGCTGCAATCATTGAGGTTAAATGGAAAACAGGAGGAGTAAATTGGCCCTCAATAGTAGCTGTTCATTATAGATTTTTTAAAATAAATGCTAGAAATTAGCAGAAATGTAAAGAGGGAGATATAGTTTACTGCAGTGTGGTATGAAATGCAGTAACTGTGTTAAAATTCACCAGAGCTTCTGAAGATTTGTTAGCATTTTGCAATATGCTTTCTGGAGGGAAAGGAGATGGTTGCACTCAGTGCATCTTTGTGAGCACTGTCACAGTGAAATCTGTGTGCACTTACCAAAACTACAGCCATTTCAATGACACATTTAATTTTCCTGAGAGATGAGGCATTTGCTGCAGTGCAGAGAGAAACCTGTTTGTTTGCTGGCAGGTGAGTTGGGGCAGGCAGGATTTAAGTGTCCCAAAACAACGAGAGGCTGGTTGGTATTTCTGGAGTCCTATCCATTATTTACAGTTACTAGGCTGCGAGGGTATTTGCAGCAATGTCACACTAACCTCCATGAATTCTTGATTGAGAAATAAAAAATTAACAATATGGACTGATGGGAACACTGGTGGATAGAGACAAGTGGTTTTAGAGCAAGCACAGTGCAGTGCTGGGAACACAAACACACCCCCAACATCTCAGAGCAGCATTTAGTGCTGCAGAACTTCCACACAGGATTCATCCCATGCCAGCCCTGCCCTTCACACCTCCCCACACAGCTGGGACTGGAGAGCAGTTGGCTTTTCCTGCCATTTCTAGATTTGCTGGGCTGTCTAAACTTCCCTCAGCCATGGAAACGAGATTCAGAGCAGTGTTTGAGCTGCAATTTCCTCTAGCAGGTAATGTCACATTATCCTTTAGCAGCCTGAGGAGCTGCTGGTCCCTTGTGCCCCCCTCCTTTGCTAGGCAGGGGTTGTTTCCCTGAGCCTGGCTGTGGGTTTGGGGCTCCTGAGGAAATCAGCACAACTGGGTCCTGCTGAGGTGACAAACAGCCTGCAGCCAGGAAATCACAGGGCAGGTGACAGCCTCACTTTGTTAGCCTGTGGAATAATGGTGATGATTAGCCAGAAGCACAAAAGTGAAAAGCAGAACTCTTGTGTGGTTTGTTTCTTAGGAACAGCTGGAGTAGGAGTTGCCTGTGATGCCAAGGCTTGTGCTGAACATCACCAGCTTTAGGAACTCTTTGTCCTGGACTGGGGGCCTCAGCCTGAGCTGCTCTCATACAGGGTTGATTTTTTGGCTGCTCCTGAAACCTCACCTGTAAACCTCTCTCTCATTTAAAGCAGTCACCCCCCTCAGAACTAAAGAAATTTCAGAGTATATAATGGAGCCAGGCTGGAATGGAACACACAAGTTCATGTGCAAACAGCTGTGTGTTCCTGACCCTCTCTGGCTCTAATTTGGGGTATTTTATGGGGCTTCAGGGATGCTTTTGTGTTCTTTTTATTTCCAAGCAGCAACTTCCACTAAAATCTCCTTCAAGTGGAACTGAATTTACTTTTATTTTATGTTGACATGATTTCTCTCTCCAGAATCTGGTTGTTGGTGGTTTTTTGCTGGTTTATCCCCTTGAACTGATGGAGCCCTGTAATGTTCCCTTGGTCTAAGCAGAAGGACTTGGCTCAAGGCTCATAAGCAGGAGAGCTTTTATCTGCTTTGAAAGGGGTTTTCAACAAGACCTGGTTTAGTATTAGAGCCTTCTGATCAAGAGTGTTTAAGGGGTACATTGTAATTGGAAAGCATTTGCATGGACTTCTTAATTATTTTTAATCACTCACTGTACATAAATCCTGGAGTAGAGAGCTTAAAGAAAAGCTGATTTATTTTTGAATATTTTTTGCACAGGGAAGACTCCAAAAGACAAAGCTATTTCTGCAGGACCCTTGAGGGACACCACTTGTTACTGCATTCTATTACATTGCTTAGATTAAATTCTGGAATGTGCAGAATATTATCTGTACATTATCCTGCTTTTTAACCACACCTTTAAAGTCAGAGGATCCTCTCCTGAAGAGAATAGGTGTTGCTTATTGACACTTTCTGCTTCCTAATTTAAGGCTTTCAGTAGTGCCCGTAATTTAAAGTATTTTACATAATTCATTGCACTATTTTCTTCCTGCCCCAGGAAATGATAAGCATCTCTTGCTGTGATCTTTCCCTCCAAAGATTAAGACTCTTTTCATATTCATAAATGTGAGGAATTCCAATAGCTGGTGTGTCAGTGAGCTCTGGGTGATGGTCAGGAGGGGCAGGGGAGCTGTGAGGGTGGCTCCTGCAGCACTGCTGCCAGTGCCACTGTGCTGAGGGAGGATTTCTAGGGGACATTTCCAATCTGTTTGTCCCAGCTCACAGGGATGAAGGTTTGCAGCATTAAACACAGCCAGGAGACAGGTATAAACCTACTAATGATGAGAAATCAGGAGTGAAGGATTTGAATAGCTTACATCTGCCTTTGAGACTGAGTGATCCATCTCTTATTTTGTATGCCTATCAGTGCTGAATGAACAACAGCTGTAGCTTAGAAACAGATGAGACTTTCTCTTAGGAAATGCTTCTGTTAAGGGCTTTTTACAGTCCTGTCACAGGTTAAATGGACTTTCAAGCTGTGCTGATGTTAAGTCCCCTGTTTGGGGCCGGGCTGATGGAAGAATTGCTATCCATTTCCAGCTACAGCCACTGTTGTGTTGTCAGAAGTTCCATATTTTAAAATGTGACTCAAAATTCTGAATAGTCTGACACATGGCACTTATGTAGCTAACTTTTAGGGCACTGATGCCTTTTGTGTAATTCAGTTTGCAGTAATAGCTCCCAAATATAGCACAATTCCTTTAAAGGAAGTACTTTAGGTAGTTAAAACTTAACAATACTGACCACAAATCTTAAACTTCCCCACAGGTAAAGGGGCTGTGCTTTGCTTTATCCTGGTGAAGTATCTCCCTGCTCTCATCCTGCTGATCTAGTCCCTTTTTTAATGCTTTAAATGTATTGCTGCTATGAGGTTATTAAGAAAAAAAGTGTTTATTTTAGTTTAGACATCAAACTACCCCAGTTCTGCTCCCTCCCAGTCGTGAGGCTGCTGCTTTCCCTGCTGATTGAAATCTGTAGGAATGGTGGTGCCTTCCTCCTGTGCAGTTTACCATGAGAATCTCACACCAGGTTAACAGAGCTATGGATATGCACCCTCAGCTCTGAGTACTCCCAGCAAAAAGATGGAAAAATACTTGATTGTTTCTGCCTCGGTGTAAGAGAGCAACCTGAACTGGAGATACACTCAAGCTGTGAATGTCAGGGATAAATAGGCAGCTTACAAATGGCATTGAAAACTGTCTGTGCTGCTGAGAGGGAAAAAGATTTGGTTTCTTATTGTTCTGCTGGCTTTGGGTTGATTTTTAAAAAAGAGAAAAGTGGCGTGTTTTGATGAGGATGATACAGAGCAATGGCTTGGGAAAGTGCAGCTCTTTTCTTCAAACGATTGCCTTTTAGACTGAATTTCTTAGGCTGGGCTGCTGGGTTTTGCTCAGCTGGTGCAATGACAGCCAGGAGCAGCTCTGTCCTCGTGCAGCACGGGCCGGTGGCATTAATGTGCCAACATCTGTTCGCTACAGCAGAGGTACCACGACCTTGCTGTATCATCATTAATTTCCCCAAAACAAACCAGCCAGAACTAGTGCTGGTAGAAACAATTTGGAGAACATCAGCACATAGTCAAACTTGTTTAGTCTTTGGCATTGATGGAGGGGTTGTTGCTTTTGTGACCAAAACTCTTCAGGACCACGAAGGCAGGGCCTTGCTTTGCCCAGGGGCTGTGGACACACCAGGAGACTCATCCCTGGGAAAGGTGGGAATGAGCATCCCAGCCTGAGAGGACCTTAGCTGACTTCACAGGCTGCATTTTAATCAGGACGCATGGGAACGCTGGCAAAGAGCTCTGTCTTCATTCCTGTGCCTCACGGCCTTGGAGCACAGATGGAGAAAGGATGGAGGAGGAACATGTGCCCCTGGGACATGGGAATTTGTGTTTGTACCAGGCCAGACCTTCAGCCCCTGGCAGCTGGGGACAACAGAGCCCTGCCTGTGCCTGTCACTTCAGGACCTGGACCACACTTTGTGTGTGGTCCCATTCCGTCCCTCAAAGCCACCCCCAGCTCCAAACAGCCCCCGAGAGCCGGGAGCGTGTGATGGTGCAGCTGCTGAACCCAGGGGGACTTTGTGTTCTTAAAAGGATTTATTTGGGAGGGGATCTCTGCTGCTCAGAGCAGGTGGGAGGGCTGAGAGGCCACTGTTGCCCATGGCTAGTGGCCCTGGGGGTGGCTATTGGGGACTGGAGTACCCTGGGCCACCACACTGGCCAGTCTCGCTGCCAGAGCTGCTCCTCACACCTGTGGGACTCTGGGCTGCCCTGAGGATGAGAGGCAGAGAGAACCCCTTTGTGCATTTAAATGCCTTCCCAAAACAAGTTTAAATGAAATTAAATCCCTCCTTAGCCTCGGGTTTGGCAACAGTTTAAATTTAAGGCAGTTATGGAGGTATAATTGAATTGCTTTGTCCCACAAGCTCTAATGATGGCAAATCAGATATATCTGTATAAAAATGAATTATTTATTAAGACAAATGAACAGACAAAAGATAACAGATGGAAGATCTTAATCAGAATTGCTTCCTATACTGCATTAAAAAAAAAGTATAATTGATTAGAACATGATAAAACAGTGCATGCTATCAAGGTACTGATATTAAAGCTGGCAAAAGAAATGGTATGGATTAGGAGTTGAATGTAACTTACCACCAAAATAATGATAATGCACAGATTCCCTCACTTAACCCCAGAGTAGTAACCATGGAGTGGGCATCCCTACTCATGGGAGAAACTCCACACATTTCCAGGAAAACACATGGATGATTTCTACTTTGTGAAAGGTTGGTGTGGCTTCTATGGTTGTAAAGTGGATGTTTGTCAGTCAACAAATCCAGCTGTAAGAAATCCAGCTTAGCTCGTTAGATGTCCCTTCAAACCAAGGTGTTTATTGGCACTTGGGAGATGCCAGCCCAGTGCTAACCCCATGGCACCAAAATAACACACAGATGTCACAGGGGTGAGACATCTTGTCCTGTTTGAGTTATCTGAGTGCTTTACCAAGAGCAGAGGAGATTTTATGGGGGGTAGGATGTCCTGCTACTCCTGTTGATGGTGGTGGCTGCTGGCAGCATCACCTTCCTGTTGATGCCTTAGGATTTAGCTTTTCTGTTTTTCAGATCCTGTACAGCTTTAGGGTATAGCTCTAAAACCCCATAGCCTGTCAGCCGCTGTTCTCCTGTTTTATTCAGACAAAACAATTCCTCTCTAGGCCTGAAACTCAAGGACACCTCACTGTCTCAGGCCTCAAAAGGTATAAACAAAAGTGAGTGTGGGGAGAGCAAACTGGGGTAAATTACTTCATTACCTGAAGCTGTAATTGGAGGATTAACCCCTGATGTGCCAATGGACCAAATCTATAATTGTGTGAAAAGCTCGTGCCCATTGTCCATCCTGGGTGCAGCCTCTGGGAGGCTCCTGACTGCCCAAGGTGTATCTGTTGGAAGCTTTTAATAAATACCTGCTTTTATTGTCTTAATCCTGTCTAGCCTCTGTTCCAGGTGGCCACTCCAAGGCATCAGCATGACCTGGGCAGAGCTGGGAGATGTCTCAGCTCTGGCAGTGCCAGCACCCAGCGATGAGACCCCGAGGCAGCCGAGGGTGCAGGGTGTCCCCTGCCACGGGCACTGCCCCTGCTGTGCTTAGGGAGCCCAGGGCAGGGAGCCCAGGGCACAGGGAGCAGCCCAAATTCATTACAGAGCTGCAGGTTTGCAGGAGTGAGGCTGCTGGGAGCTGTGGGGTCACTGCTAATGGAGCTCCTGGGTGGAGTTCATCCCCGTTTGACCTGGAGCTGGGGAGGCTGGTGCTGTGTGAACGCCTGGCTGCTGCACAGGAGGGATGGGGATGCAATTTTCGGGGCTAATGATTGTGCTGACCTGATGTCCTCACACAGCTGCTTTCTATTACTGTCGCTTAACTGGGACAGGGGAGGCTCAGGGGAGGCTTTCTGTAATGAGCTGGCTGTGCAATTACAGCACTTACTGCAGGACACCGGGGCTAAATCTGGCTCATTTTTGCTTCATCATCTATTTTTATATTATTCTGGCATAATGTGGGCATTCTGAAAAATGTGAGTTTATTGCTCCTGGGTGAAATGGATAGTGCTAATAGTGCTGCTGAGTGTTGTGAGGCCAGCATGGTGAGGGAATTGTTTCATTGCTGCCTTTTCACTCTGTCCTCTTGCCTTGCAAAATTATTGACACATGAAAAAAAAAAATCACCAGAGATCTTTTTGTTTATATTTTTATTCCAGTTTTTTTTTCCCTTGCTAAATTAAGCAGGGAGCATTAATGTCATTTTTACCAGAATCCATGGAAAAGCTGTAGTGGCTCAACAGTTTACTTGAAAATGCTTTGTTTACCTTGAATTCAGATTTAGTTTTTTGCAGTTGCATTCTGGATCATGAATTTCTGCCATCTAATAAGTGTGAAATCCTACTTTTGCTGACTTCTAGAAATTGCCAAAATTATCATAGGCAGCAGTGCATGTAGATATTTTGCTAAAAGTATAGATAAAGTAGGTTTAGGTTACTTTTAAGAGGACAGCAAACAAAGACCATACATTTTATTGCATACAAAACCCATGGTTTTTTTGTGGCTAACTTACTGTTTATTGATGTTTTCTCTTATTACCTCATTAAAAGAGTAATGGAATTTATTCCCAGTATTAAAGAGGAGCCATTTGGCAAGTTGTGTGCAGGTCAGGTTGCTTTGTAAAAGTGAGTTCCAATTTCAAAGAGACAACCACGTTGTTCTCCAACTGTTTTGTACCAGGCACACAAACATACAGAATCTTTCATGAAAATCATTGTATAAGTTAGTTAGAACAAGTGTTTCAGGGATTGTTTTCCTTTTATTTATTTATTTTAGATAATTTATTTGGTTACCCTACAGAAATTTTAAAAAAGATGATAGTATGACTGAGTCTTCATACACTAAGTGAACTATCCATGATAACTACTCCACATTTTGCAGATTGATTTATAGAGCAAATTTAAATTAAAGAGCTTAAACAGTATTAATTGAGCATCACAAATACTACTAGGATGTAGTTAAGAGCAGATATATTTTTCACCAGCTGCTGAAGTCGTTGCCTGTAGACTTACTGAGTTAACAGAAATTTGGAGTAACCTAATGCTGTTATCCATAGCAGTAAATAAACTGAGCAAAATTTAATTAAAGATACATATCTATGAAATATGAGTCTTGATTCCCCCTGTTCTCCCTTCAGCATATTCCATTCATGTATGCCTTTAATAGATTGGATTTTTTTACTGGGCACTCATGTGTAACAGCCATAGGTTGTTATATTTATCCTTGTGGAAGCCCCAGGGAGCTGATCCTGCAGGATATCCCAGGAATTTCTCACTTGTGCTTTCAGGAGCAAGTACTGAAGAGCAGCATTTTACCCTCACAGCTTCTGTGGGGCCCAGGACTTTGCTTAAAAAGATTAAATCTTGTCTTTTAAAAATGTAGGTGTTCATTTTCATGTCCCAGGCAAAAATCCATCTGAGAGTTTTCTTTTCCAGAAAGTCTCAGTCTGGCTATCTTGTTTATATTGTGAGGAGAGGAGTTGCTATAAATAAATCTCTTAAATCCTTCACAGACAGTTTTTAAAAAATATCCAGTGTGTTAATGAAGAAAAATAGTTTTAGTTTAGAACTTTATTTGAGCATTAGTCAGAACAAGGGTAAGAACACAAATGAAAAAGCCCAGCCTTGATGAGATAACATTTTTGGGTCAAGTCCCACCTTCCTGACACTCAGGAGCTTTGGTGACCATTAAGGATTAGGTTTATAAAGGGTCATGTAGGGCTTCTTGGTAATCTTAGGTAGGAGTGGGGATATAAAAGTTAATTTTGCTTCACTTTCCAGAATTGCTTTTAGAAATCAAGAAGGGGGTGAATGAAAACTGATGAATTAGCAAGAACTGCTTTAGCAAGAAGGTGATCTCTCTTGCATGCATATTTTTCTATGCTTTTGATAGAGAGATTTAAATACATTTAAAGAACAATTCAGATTTATAGCTATATTTATCATGATTACTTCACTAAATTTGGCAAGATGCATTAGAATTCCATGTTTCAAAGGCACAGTGCTTTAGGAAGTGAAATATTACAATATGGTTTGCCTTATTTTTCTAATTTTATCAACAGTAAAAGTGGCAGACAGTACATTGCAATATTCCTAAAGGCTTGTTGGTTGGTTTGGTTTAATCTTTTTTCTTTCTCCTGTTCCCCTGCTGTTGTTTATCACAGTGAAGCAGTGAGATTACAGGTAATTGTTCACGTCGTGGAGTCAGGGCTAGTGAAGAACACTCAGCACAGGGTTGGTTTCTTTGCACCNACAGGAGAGATCTCCTGGAGGGAGGATTGGCTGTGGGAGAGATAAAGAAAAAACTGCCCAATGGACAGAGATAACTGCCCCAGCTCTGACAGATGGGAACAGAACACACATCCCCAGACACATCTTCCAAGCCAGGACACTGCCATGAAACAGCTCCACCAGCTCAGGTTCTGCTCAGTGGCCTGCACTGGGAGCCACAATGAGAAATCTGCTCTGAACCCTGAGGAGCCAGGCTGGTGACTGCTCCAGGCAGACAAAAACAGGGAAAAGCCAGTGGGCAATCCATCTCCCATCCCTCCCGACCCACAGGTGGATTCCCAATTTAATAAAAGGTCGCAGCACAGTGATTATCAAATTGTGATTTTTTAATACTGCCTGAGCTCAGTGAGACAAACTTTAAAGGTAGAATTTCACATTTGTTCAGATAAATGCCAGGACATCCACAGAACCTTGTCAAGTCTCTGCCCCTGATCTCACCAGTGCAAATCTTGCTGAGTTCCCTTGCAGGGTGTTACTGCAGCAGGCTCAAGAGTGGCTAAGCAAAGGAGGTGTTGGTCTCCAGACTGTCTGTCAGATATTTTGTGTCTAAAAAAGAAATAAAATTAATTCTGTCCTGGCATTAACAATTCCAATTCCATTAATACTATTTCTAGGTTTATATCTTTTCTTCATGCTTAAAATCCTCTATGCCTGATATTCCAAATATTCTAAAGTCCAAACTGCCAAAGATGGTTTTTTAGCTTATTTTAAATGTTTATTTGCAGCATGGTTTTTTCTAGTCCTGGCCTCATTTTTTTTCAATCCTTTCTCTTGTTCCATAGGAACCCAGGAAGGGGGAAAGATATTAAAGATAAAAACTGCTTGGTTTTATTTTTTTTAAATGTACAGGATGCAGACCGATGTGAGAAGGTTAAAAAATTCAGAAAATGTCTTTTTTAGAAAAATCAGTGACAGAAAAAGGGCTTCATACGTGGGTAAGTTGGGACAGTTCAATGAAATTATCACTCACCTTCAGGCACAGGATAGATGAGAATCCTGCCTCTAAACATGTACCTTTCCATTTTTTCCTGTTTTTTTTCTCTTTGAGCTTTGACACAGGGAATTTCTTGTACTTTTAATACAAAATTGGTACTAAATGAACTGTCCAGCCTTATGTTTGAGGAGCTTTCTTTGTTCAAGAAGGTTTCCTTTATTTCTTTCTGGTAAGATGTTGTCTTGAGATATGTAACAAATAGCAGCTTCCTGATTTATAATAGCAAATGGGAGTAGGAGTAACAGTTCTTTATTAGGGAAGAAAATAAAAATAAACAATGCAGTAATACAAAACAACACTGCCAGAGCCAGAACAGGACCTGACATCCTGTGGGTCATTTCCTCTGCTCATTCTAGAGAGAGGAACTATGCATGCCTCTCAAGATAAGACCATCCTAAATGCTAAAAGCAGTAAATATAGTTTAAAAGACTCTCCTTTTTTTGCAGTGTCATCACCATGTCTATGTTTTTGTCAGTATTTGCAGGATTCCTCATGTAGAATGGGAAGTTCTGCATTGAGTACAAGTTCCAGGAATAGCAAAAAAGCCGTTTTTAAAGATGTTTTCTGTCAGTCATGTCTAGCTGGTAGCACCAGAAGAATAAATTGCATTTTGCTTGGGAAAGTGACATAAACCCAGGGTTTTGTTATGTCACAGAGGGATTATGGTGAGAGAGACAAGGATCCCTCACCTGAGCCATAATTCCTCCTGGTGAAATTGCTGTGGTTTTAACTAGGGCATAAAATGTCATGGGGGGAGCAGCAGGAGAGAGAAAATGATGATCCCTCACAGAAATCGTGGGGCAGAGCAGTGGATTATTGCAGAAGGTGATCTGCAAAGGGGAACGAGGTGAGCTAATGATGACACACCTTGTCTGCAGCCCAGTTCTCCTCTCTGCTCCTCCCTCGGCTCGGCCCCCTCCCACCTTCTGGAATAATTAGCTTATCATGGACACATCACTGCAGGTGCTTCCTGGCCCAGGATTGCCTGGGGTGGGGGTGAATAAATTGGCTTTGTGTCTCGGGTGGCTTGGCTGCAGATCTTAGCTCTGCTTAAGGAGCTTGAGAGCTGGCAGTGCCTTCTCAGAGGATTTAATTGAGTGATCACACTGTGACACACAGACACTTCCTCAAAAGCCTCAGCAAAGGCTGCCTTGGAACTGCAATTCTCTGTCATACCATTACACTGCTCCCATGTCTTCATTCACTGCTCCTCAAACGTGACAGGGGATACAGCTGCTGGGCTAGAAATTACGAGTTTCAGGAACAGGGGGTAGGAGTGAGGGGGAGGAAGAAATCAGTCATACAGATAGAATGATAATTCACTGCGTTAAGACACATAAACTTAAATAAAAATCACTGTTAAAACTTTTAGATAATTGTCAGGTCTTCACAGACTAACAATAGTCAGCCCATTAATTTAATGAGTGTTATTTGACCCATAATATTAAATGAATGTGTTTTACTGTTTATTAATTAAACATTAGCTTGAGGAATGCCATTATTTTAAGTAGAAACACTGCAAATTTGTCTCCACTGGTGCAGTGGTGAGTATACTATCAAAGATCACAATCCCTCTGGTGAGAGGATCATTTTGCAGAGTACCCAGAATAACTCAGGGTATGTTTGTGTCCCTGTGTCCAGCCTGGGTGCAGATGTTCTCTCAGCTGTGTAGCTCAGGCTGCTGCAGCATTTCAGCAGGATAACTCTGGTGTGACAGCCTGGCACCCTGACCTGCTGTACCAGGGTCAGCTGCTGCTGCACTGCTCGACAGAAAGCTCCTCTTAGCAGTGTCACTGTGTTATTTGTCATTTTGTTTGATAATTTTTCATTAGTATGCTTGGCCTAAGAATGTGTTAATGGAATTTGATAAAAATGTAAAGCTGGGATGAATTGCTAACAGAGAGTGTGTTATCCAGGAAGAGATGGATGGGCTTGCAGACTGAAATAAAAGTGAATTAATGTTAGTAATACCGAGGAAAAGGTCATGATTCTAAGAACTAACTGGAATCCAACTGCTGAGCAGGGATTTAGCAGACAATAACTTGGAGGAGAAAGATAGGGACATAATATGTCCAGTGGTCCAGCTGACCACTGGGTGACTGTAAAGCACCAGGAAGGTACAAAAATATAAAAGAGAAATACAGCCTTTGGACATGTAAGGTGAATTATTAAAATAGAAGAGTAATTGCCTTGCAAGGCATTAGTAAGTCCTGGCTGGAATAGTCACATTGTTCAGTTCTATTCACATTTCTTGCAAAGCTGATAGAGGGAGAAGATAGGCACCTTTGACAGAGGGTTTAGAGCAGGATTTATGGCAGCTTCAGGAAGCTCCACTCCAAATTCTGGTGGTTTAAGACAGGTTTTTGGTATATCCTCTACAATATGTGCTTTTAGTCATTTGCCTCCAAGAAAGATGTAATGAAATTAATTAAAGTGGAGTGTAACTCTATGAGTCTATTAGTAGAAAGGCCTTTTTGTGAGGGGATGCTACCAGAGTGACCAAAGGGAATGCCAGCAGGGAATGGATGGGATGGTTTTTTTGTATGGTTTATTTTGGAAAGGAAAAATAACTGCTAACACTAAAAAATATTGATGAAGAGGATTAACAACAACAACAAAAAAGGCAATAGGTTGTTTGTAAATAAACAGAATTTAAATAAGGTCAGTTCTGCTCGTGTGAAGAGAAATTCTTGAACAGCTTCAAAAATCCCATTAGTGACAAAGATACACATTTCAAATAGAGCTGAACCTGGGTTTGAATCAGGCTAAATTAAATAACTGTTTGTGATTGCAGGTGCTGTGTTGTGATGTGACAGGAGTTCATTTCCACCCCTAAATTCCTTTGGAATAAGTTTTTGATGAATCCACAGATGTCTTCCATTGAACAGCAGCTCTGCACACAAATTGTCTCCTTTGCTGTGCAGGCTGAGCTCTGTTCAATAAACTGTGCTCTCCTCCACCTTCCCTCAGCCAGGGTCAGGGCTGGGCACTCCTCCTCCTGCTCCTTGGAGCTTGGGAGAACTGGTGATGTCCTTTAGAAGTGATGATTAACACCAATATAAAGGAAGATCTATTCTCCTGGAGACAGAATTATAGCTAGGTGTCAGTCTGGAATTTGTGAGGAGACTATTAAGGGCTTTTCAACCTAGTACAGTGGTGACAATATTGTGACATAAAGTTCTAACAAAGATTTTTTGTCTTACAACATGGTTAAACAGCCTTCAGAGTCTAATATGAGCTTATTAACTTGGTGTCTGTTGTTTGACCTATAGCAGTGTGTATGTGTCTTAAAATGTTTAAGTTGCTTTAATAGAAATGATGAATTTCTCTGTACTGCCAGCAGTGGATTTTGTGCAGTTTTTCTTAGCAGTTGACTTTGTATCTCCCTGGTGTTAGACACTGACCTGAACTGAGCTCAGTGTAACCCTTGAGTGGCAGAGAACTCGCTGATGTTTGTGCTGCAGGGCAGCTTTGGCTGCGAAGTCAGCCCTGGAGCTCCCAGGTGTCCAAACCCTGGGCACCTGTGCCCAGCAGACTGCCCCTAGGGAGAAGGATCTGGCAAAACTTCCCTTGTCACACTCCACATGGAACATGGCCTTCAGACTGTGTTGCTCCTACCACTGTGGAACTGAACTCTCTTCAGGGTGTATCCTGGGAATTGTGTCTGGGTTGGAAAGCTTATGGTTGCATTGCTCATCATCAACAAAATAAAAATTAGTAAAAATAGAAACATATTTTCCCAGTTCTCTTTTGGTGTATTTCCTGGATTTTTTACCCAATATTCCTGAATTTTGCTGCTTTAATATATCCATGGTTTTGCCTTCTGATGTGCACGAGAGGTGAATAGTCTCAGTGTGCAAGACAGTTATCTTCAGTTCTGTTCCCTCAAACCATCAGAACCAATTGATGTCAGCTACCTCAAAAGCCAATTAATCCCACTCCTGTTTTGTTGGATCAATACTAATGCATTTTTCCTGTAATTTTCAGGTTTTGACATCGCTGGATGCCAGCAAAGCTGAGGTAGGAAATTCTGTTTTATACTGGTGAAATGTTAAATAGCTGTCTGTGCTTCTGACAGAGGGGCCAGCTTGCTTACAATTTTGGGGTGAAAGTTTAAGTTACTTCAGGATGGCATTTATGCTGCTTCTAGTGCTTTACGAGCCAATCGTTGGAAATCTGGTCCTGCTATAACAATATTTAAGCTCATAAAGCCCTCCTAGGAAAGTTTTGCCACTGTGCATGCCTTTCTGAAGGTTTCCATGGCATCAGAACCACACAATTCAGAGGTTTGTTCAGTGTGTGTTTTATTTCCCACCCCCAGAAGGTGCAAGCTGACCTTGCCCTGTGCCCTTCCATTTTTCTCCTTTGCTCCTCAGCCAAGCAGGCTTGTACCTGCTGCAGAGGTGGTTCTGGGGGTTGGCACGTGTTCTGCCCACCTCCACACCTCTTTGCCTCACTCTTCTTGTGCCATATGCCCTGAGCTGCTCGAACAGGCTGGAGCATGAAGGAGCAGTTGAGTTTTGTGCTGGGCTCTCACTGAACCCTGGAGTGCCATCGGCAGTGTCGTGCGTTAGGTGCTTGACATTGCTGCAGGTTAGCTTGGTCCTTTTGGACTCACATTTATTTTGTCAGCTTTCCTCTTGATGTGTGAGTATTTCTGAATGGTCTGAAGGTGCTCTTAGAGGTGAAAATATCCCGATTGTTGGAGTATGTTTGGAATAACCGACTGCTAAAGCAGAAGCAGTCCTTTGTGAGCACAAACGTGTTTGACTGCATTTGCCTCTCCTGAACATTGCTGCTGAACAAGTCACTGCACTTGGAATAACTGGCAGATATTTTAATTTGATGCACAGTGCCTGAGTCATTTATCTGTAACGTCAGTTGGAAGCTCAGAGTGTTCCTCTGTGAAACCCTTCTCAGTAATTCACAGTATGGGAATACTGTGAGTACAAATTCACAGTAGGGAATTTGTGGTGTGCTCCAAAGCTAATGTGTAGCTGTGAAAAAATGTGTAGGTGACTCTAACTGCTGGATAAATTTTTAATATGAACCTTTGGTAAATTAAATTGCATTATTAAAGAGAATAGATAAACTGTGCTAGTTACTTTAAAGAATAAGAACATGGGTTCACTTGCATACTGCAAAAGAATGAGATCATTCATTTTTATTTAGATTGAGACTGTAATATCAGTGTTCAATTTAGCTGGTCTGATTCAATTGCATACTTGGCTTGTCTCAGGGAGTTTCAGGAGTAAGATTTGTATCTGTTTTTTCACTGTTGCACTGTTCAAATGTTTGGTGCTGTTCTATCAAGAGCCCACTAATAGTCATTTTCAGTTTCTTGTTTTTTAATGGGATTTTGGGGGCTGAGATTTGTCACTGTGTGGGTACTACTATTGGCTCTGCTGCCTTCTATACAGTCTGTTTTCTTATTGATTTGTCAAATGTTCTCATGTACTTTTTTCTCTCGTGTGTGTAAAATTCTGGGAATATTGTAAGTTTCTGCATTGGCCAGTTGAATTGATTTGTTTGTTGGTACTCTATTGATTCCAAAACCTTGAGTTAACACATTTGGTTGTTTTTTAAGAGCTCACCAGCTGAGGTTTGTGCCCCAGCCTGTGGGCCTGCTGACTTTGTAGGCACAGATCTGTGTGTCAGAGGTTATGGTTGGTTGCTGTTTCTCCCCTTCATGAAAGTGCTCAGAAGGATTGCCAGAGTTCTCCAATACAGGGCAAATCCTAATTGGAGGTAGAGGGTAATTAAATATTTTCCTTAATCAGGGCATTGATGTTGTTTGGAAATAGTCTGAGTTCAGTGGAATAACTCACATAAAATAGCAAATAAAAAGATAACAGGCATGCAGAACTGGTTGATGAATTCTCGGCTCAGGAAATGATTCCTTTGACATAATGGCAAACTTCCAAAAATTTCTTCCTGAAAGCCACACGGGCACAGCACTACAGTTCTGCTGGAGTTTTGAGGCCTTAGGTGACTGTGGGGATGACAGGACACACAGGACATTTCCTCAGCTTTGAGGATAGTGGCCCTGTGTTTTGCCTGATTTGTTTTGATTTGATTTTGCTTTACCTTTGGGTCTTCATGAACAGTTCTGAGAAAGATGCAGCCCCAAATCCTCTTGTTCTGGCTTACCTTTGTGTCAGGTCTTGTCTCATTAGAGCTCCTCTGTTGTTTGCTGCTGGGGTGCTTGTGTGGAAGCTCTCTGCTCTGCTTTTGAATAAAAAAGCACTTAGGTTTGTTTTCTAAAATCTTTTATCACAGCCTCTACTTGATTGCTCTTGAGCTGTTGATCTGAATAGTCTTGGATTTTGTTTATTCCTTTTTCTTTGTTCTTAGGTGACACTGCTGTGTTCCCTTACTAAATTTTGTATGAAGTCTGGATGAAAACTTAGCATGTTTGTGCAGCTACTGAATGTTTTAGGAGGATACAAACCAGCTGGGTTTTTTCTAAATGCTGGTTGCCACATAGCACTACAGAGATGAGAACATCTAGAAGAAGCTGTCAAGTGATCCCAGGACCTTCCTTCCATCTTTTAACACAAAGGGACAACAAATAGTGACAGAGTCAAAGCTGTAGGCAGCGAAGCCTTCCAAATATAATTGCCAAATCTGCCCACACCATGTCTGTTAGGGTCATAGTCTTGTAAATATGCAAGTTAGAGGCATCTTAAAAAGGAATAACTTATGCATAGGTAGTCAAAGACAAAGATTTTATCACAGCTTACCCTGGTTTCCTGTACAAACCCATAACAGATTCTGATAATACTATTACAAAATGGGCCTGAGATCAGTCTCAAATACAGCAGTACACTGTATTAATTCCCATAACACACAATAAAATAAGTTTTCATGTAATTTGCTGGAAGAACAGTTTGAGGAATGCCTTTTTTCCATTCTGCTAACTTTATCTATTACAGGTATATGGCATCTAGTCCTTCTATTGTTCTTTGTATGTACATTTTTCCCCATGAAAAGATGTCTCATTCAGCAAACTATTTGACTTTCCAGAGTGTTCTTCCTTCTAATTAGCAGTGAGAATAAATGATCTTTATGTTAGGCAAAGCATAATTTCTTTTCCTTTTTCTGAAACAAATGGTGTTACCAAAATAGAACAGAGAAAGCTTGTTGTGATTCCTCTTTTCCTCTGCAATATTTGAATAAATGATACAGTGAAGTTCAAGGCCTTCTTGTGAGAAGTGAGAGGTCATGCCTGATTGAAATACAAGTTCAGCATAACTGTGTGTTAGCTCTCTGCCTGCTTTAATGGGAGGAACGTCAAGGCAGCCTATTTTTTACTCTCATAAAGAAAAGGGTGCCAATATGTCTCAATAAAATGGAATCAAAATCAGCTCAAAGCCCAAGGATGTTATTAAACCACAGTTTACAGGAAACCTCAGAATAATAAGGAGAATATGGCTCTAATGATAACAAAAGTGTGAGTGATTTATCCAAGGATCCATCAGGTCCTTGATGACCAGAAATGTCGCTGTTAAGCCCCCCACGTCCCTGATGTGGAAGGAAGAGGTCAGGCCTGGAGCAGTGTTGTTCAGAAAAGGCCAGCACATGGATTCCCTTCTTCCACCCTCTGCTGCTCCCTGCGTGGGGTGGAGAGAGAAGGAGAATCCTCTGGCAGGACAGGCAATTTCACTTGTTTTTGATTTGTACAATGTCTGTGTGCAGGAAATGTGTTTGCATGAGCGACGTGAGCGGCGCACGTGTAAGGTGTCCATGGCAGACACGGTCTGAAAGCCACCCCAGAGGGTGGTGTGAGGGAGCTGGGGGTGCTCAGCCTGGAGAAAAGGAGACTCAGGGGTGACCTCATCACTCTCCACAGCTCCTGAAAGGTGGCTGTGCTCAGCTGGGGTTGGGCTCTTTCTCCAGGCAGCACTGACAGAACCAGAGGACACAGCCTCAAGCTGTGCCAAGGGAAATGTAGGTTGGATATTAGGAACAAGTTTTTTACAGAAAGGGTGATAAAGTTCTGGAATTGTCTGCCAGGGGAGATGGTGGAGTCACCATTCCTGGATGTGTTTAAAAACAGACTGGATGTGGCACTGTGTGCCAGGGTTTAGTTGAGGTGTTGGGGCTGGGTTGGACTCCATGATCTCTAAGGTCTCTTCCAACCCAGTGATTCTGTGAATTCTGTGAAGGGTTTGTGCTGGCTGATATTATTGTCTGCTTGTCTTGCACTGCTCCTGGAGGCCCCAGGTGCAATCCCAGCCCATCAGGCTGTGTTGCACACTCTGTCCAGTGTCTGACACACTCTGGAGGTGATGCAGAACAAGAGAAAGGAAGGAACCTTGTGGTGAGGCAGCAGCAGGGCTGGGGTCTCACTGCCAGCAGGACCATACCTGCTTCTGTTGCCTGCCTCTGATGCCAGGGTGAACTAATTCCTTTTGGAAAAGGAATCAGTGAGATGTGTGTGTAAACAGATAGCAGAGCCTGCTCAGGAAATATGCCTCTACCAATATTGTCCTACAGTGACTGGTTTGATGCTTTGCAGCGTGCTCTGTTCCTGCTAGACTTATAATTCTTTCTGCTAGCTCATGAGGAATTTTTAAATGCTGTTGGCTGTCTGATTGATTTCTATGGGAAAACTATGATATCAGTGGGAACTTTATCTGGGGAGAGATGAATGCTTGGTTGGATGCTGTCAGGGTAAATTGCAGGTGCTGTATTAAAGCCCCACGGCAGATAAAAACATGTCATTCAGCCTCCCTCCCTCCCTGCCCTACTTTACACACTTAACATGCAAGGACCTCGTGTGCCATCACTGCAGGGGATGTGTGTGCTCAGGACAGGAGACATTTCCATTTCTATTTTCAGGTTGTTTTTCAGGATGAGTGAGTAGATTACAGCTTCTCCCTGTTCTGATGCATCAATACTTTGCATCAGCCACAGCGTTGGCTTGAAACTGTGCACTCTTAATCTTACCCAGCTCTCTATTCCCTCTTCCCTCCAAGTGGATTGAGGCATGGAGTGATCAATCATGATGACTAATAAAGAATTTGCTATTAGTATTTTTTTCAAGTTCCTATCTTTAATGTATTTACAGCAAGAAAATATTTGCTTTTTAAGGAAACTACATATCTATAGGAGTATAGCATAAAGCCTTCCTTATAGTCAGAATTTTGATTATGTTAAGGTGTTTAAAATCTCTG
This sequence comes from Ploceus nigricollis, assembly GCA_013399945.1. NCBI lineage: Eukaryota > Metazoa > Chordata > Aves > Passeriformes > Ploceidae > Ploceus > Ploceus nigricollis. Next base: position 35,790 of record VXBC01005973.1, on the reverse strand, counting down.
TAGTTTGTAGTGGGGCTTCAGAATTTATCAAAAGTGTAATTATTGCAGTAAGATTGTAATTTTTGCTGGGTCTGTTGAAATCACTTTAGATTTGGCTAAATCAAGCTGCCACAAATTTTGTATAAATAGGTACCAGTACTTTTTCTTAAAAAGATAATTGCAATGGTGCATAATTCTGCATAATATGACTAAGAATATTTATAATTTCAAGTGTAAAATCAAGACTTAAAAACGAAAAAGATTTTTAATTTTCAAGCTTTTAGAACTGAACAGTTGTAACTGTGCAGAAGTTGGGATTTTGATGTCATGCCTTCAGTTATTTCCACTAAAAAGTATTTTTCAGTCATGCAAGCTGATTAAAGGTCTGAACTCCCAGTGAAAGGTGTCTCTGGGTAATTCAGTGTCCCATACAAACCCTGCTGAGCACCTTCTGTGTCTTCAGATCCCCAATAAACCCTTGATTGGCAGTGATGGGAGCTCCCAGCTGGAGCAATTATCCTGACAAGTTAATATGGACATTGCAAACGTGGCAGGAAGGAAATTCATGGCAGTGTGTGCCTGGAGGGTGACCCTGGGATGTGCCTGGGGTGCAGCCCCCCCTGAACACACCAAATACCTGCCTTCATCAGGATTTGATGGATTCCCCTCCAACTTGTATTACCAAAGGCTGCCTTTTATAGTTTTGAGGTTTAACCACATTAGCTACATATAGATGTAAAAGGACTACACAAAATGGATGGAGAAGAATTATACAAAGTTTTCATCCATTTTTAACTCAAGCATGAATTTGTAGGATTGTGCTCCTTCCCTCTGAAATCCTGTGCAGTAATTTTAAGTTGTGCAGTGTGAGAGACAGTCTTGCTGTAGCTGCTACTGTAAAACCTAATTTGCTGCATAAAATATGAGAGCTATAGTGAAATATGAGCCTGGAGAGCAACTCTTTTGATCTTGAGTAGTCAAAAGGTTGGCATGTATAATGGTATGAAAATAAATGATGTCAAAACTGTAGGATATAATTTATGGTTTGGGGACTCCTTTACTCATGGAAGCAGAAGCTTCCACCACTGAAAAGCAAGTAGTTCAACAAAAGATAATGAATGGAAATTACAAACTTTCATAAACCCCCAGATAGATTGAATCGTGCAATACATCAGTTTAAACACAACCAGTTGTCTAATTTACTGCTTATAAATTATTAAATAGAGCATTTATAATATATATATGATTGGAACTTGAGCCTTCATTTTGTATTTCTTTAAATAAGTACTAGGTTTTAATTGTCTAATTAAATCCAGTTTGGCAAGGACTTGGACACATAAATTACCTTTACTCAGTTCAAGTGACAAAAGCTTGGCTCTTGTAGGCTTTAAAAAGGTGCTTTTTGAGGTGTCCCAGCACAGTCTAAAGAGTGCCCAGGTGTGTCATGGTGCTCCTAGGAGAGGGATCACAAAACAAGGGCAGAATATTTGTTGACTGAATCTTTGTGGCTGTGATACCATGCAGGTTCTTATGTGTGCCTCTGGTAGCTGAGACTCTGTTGCCTACACAGGCCTTAGGCTTGGATATTTTTTTAATATATGTATGAAAAATGGTCTATGGACTAATTCAGTTGCCTCCATTTGCTTCATTCAAAGTTGCACAGCCTTCCCCAATAAAGTCTCTATCTCTGCAAACAGTCTTTGAACTGACCTTGGGGTTTTGGGGGTTTGGCTGCTTGGTTTTGTTTTGGTTTGGGTTTTTTTTGTTAGTTTGGTTTGGTTTTTAAAATTTTTTTCTTGTCTGTTCATTTCGTTTGTTTTTTAAATTTTTTTCTTATTTGCTTTTTTTGGTTTTGTTTTTTGGGTTTTATTTGGTTGGGGTTTTTTTTTTTTTTTGAGCCTCTATCTTTCTTTTGAGGTCTGCTTTGTGAAGTTTCCCCAGGCTTCTCTTTTGTCCTTCTCTCACCCAAAGGCTGCCCAGTCCCTTTGGCCATGGCTCCAAGGCTGTTCATGGGACATGTGGACCCAAGGCTGCTGTTGTGTTGGGTGTCACTGCCCTTTGCAGAGTGAGCTCCTGCAGGGGAAATGTTGTACCCAGACCTCCCCAGCCCTGAAGTTTTCCAGTTTCAGGCTCTTTGGATTCAACCACTGAGCCTGAAACTGGAATTCTCCCCCATGGATCTAAAGATGGCATCATCAGCAGCAACCCCCCACCCTGCCCAAATCTCTTTGGACAGGACTCCTAGGAGGCTTCTGAGGAAAATGAGATTTAATAATGACAGCTGTGAGCCATCCTGCATGCCTTTTCTGTATGTGTAGATATATAAACACACACATTTCATGGCCATGTGTCTCCAGAATGTGTTTCAGTAAAGTGCATCAGGAATCTGATGGTGACAGAAGTGAATATAAGCCTGTCTCACTAAAGGGCTGGTATTGACTTGAAAGTGCACTTTGTTTATTGATTCTGCTTCTTACTTTCCTTCCACATCCTCTTGCTGAATGCTGTAAGTTTTCACTGCCTGTGGGAGAATCTGGATGTGTTTTGAAGAAGGTTTTAAAGATGCTGTATTAATCACACTTTTGGCAGTCCTCAGCTGTGGATTTCAAGAGTATCACACTGTCACAGCTCTGGATGGGCCATATTGATCTTGATGATTAAATCAGCTAAAGGAAACTTGATTTCTGAGGGAAAACTTAATATTCTCAAAGCCCAAATGTCTCCTAAATATTTATAGGTTAAGAAAGTTGATCAAATACCTTTGTTCTCTGATTATTACAGTGAGCAGCAACACTTAGTTCAGATGCTCATTACAGTGATGTGATGTACTCATATATAAATTCCTGTGTATGTGTTTTCAATCATGTGAATATGCAGAGGTAACTTTTTTCTTCTATCTTGGCAAGGCAGGAAGATAAATAGGTAAAAATGTGTATGTGTTTAAGCAATAAAGTTGGTTTAATGGTTCTTGGGGAAAAATTTCCTGTGGTACACAGAGTAGTGACTTGATTGAACAGGACAGAATCATGCAGTTCAATTAATGTGCAAATATGTGTTCACTGAACTTTCATTCCATTTATCACATGGACATGGAAATAGGGTCATTTTTTATCTCTGTATTAGGTATATGACATCTTAGTTTGCTTCTTGCATGCTGCTATGGGGAAAATAGCAATGTGGCACACCCCAGGCAAAAAGAATTGGAGATAAATTCCTCAGCTGTCACAAACATATTTAAGTAGATCTTTGTTTGAAGATAAATCTCTTCCTTCTGTAAGGACTAGCATTCAGAAGGCCTTTGCATGCTCTTCCCATTAAAATTGGATGTATTCCTTGGCTGTGTGCTGGGAAAAATCATGGGCAACAATTGTCATGTTTATGAAGTACATCGTTAACAAAAGACGTGTACTTACAGAAAAACATCAAAAGGAAGTTTTAGCTGAAAGTGCATTAATATTCACCATTAGCTGTTTAAAATAAGCAGCCAGATATTTCAAAGTAACTTTTTTCTGATTCTTACCAAGGTTTTCTTCCATCCTCAGGTCTAGTGAAATTTGTTTGGGGACTGTTCTCGTTCCTTTGACTAATTATTGTAAATCAGGTTAGCAGGACTACAGGTGCTTATTCAGTCCACACACTGAAAACCTATACTGGAACTTCTGTTAGGAAAAAGTAGGGTGAATAAACTTCTGCCTTTTTTTTTATTTCTATAATTGGTGGGAAAAAAAGTTTTCTTTTGTCTTGATTAGGAAAAAAAATTTACAGCAGCAAGGGCAAAAGATGAAATATCATAAGTACAATGTAAATTAATGTGATAAAAATTCCTTTCTTAAGAGCCTGTAAGAATACTGGAAGGTGTTTAACAATTTTAGTGTTCTGTTTCACTGAGAGTCTAAAGACCTTTTGGCTGACATGGGCAGCTGCAAAAACTAAAGAGTAGCTGAATTCCACATGGAATTGTAGTATTTGCAGGCAAGGCTTATAACCTTTAAACAAACCACAGGCCAAATTCTCTGCCATGGAAATTGGCAAAGCTTCATAAACTTTAATGGAGCTGGGCCTTAATGGAACCATGCCAGGTTTTAAGAGCAGTGAATGTGATCTCAATTTAGGTAGGAGCTGGCAGAAGCTAAGGGAGAGAAAGAGGAGTTCAAATTGTTAATAATCAGTCCCCACAGGTCACTTTTAAATAGAAAAAGGTCTCAGCCTGGGAGCTGCAGTATCTGGTCAAAACCAGGTATCTTTCCATCAGATATTTAGTTCAACAGCTTTAATTTATATGTGAAAATGCAGAAAAGATTGGATTTCTTATTAATTAAACCTTGTACTGCTGCTTTACATTGAGCCCAAAATGTGCAAAAGAGATATTTTGGGAAAAGTTTCTGAATGAAATGTGAGGAGTTTGGAGCAAACAAAGCATAAGCTCCAGGGCAGGACAAAGGGAAATGTTTCCATCAAAACAAAGACTTTGAGGCAGCACTTAGAGAGCATGAGGGGTTTATGTGCGGGGGAAATAATGTGTTTATAAAAATAGATGTTCATAGGTAACATCTATTCACAGATAAAGCAATTGTGAGCCAAGCAGCATTTTGGGTTGGGACTTCAGCAGGAAGTTGTGGAAGGGTGCTGCTGCCCATTCCCATTGTACATTTCAAAACCAATTTTCTTAGCAGCAACACTCACTGCAAAGGTAAATATCCAGAATTATGAGGGGGTGTTCGGGAGCAATGTGTGTTTGGTTTATTCTTTTGACTGAAGTACTAAAATATTTTGCTTTCCCATTCATGTTTAACAGCCACCAAACGTGGCTAAGGGAAACATGTTCTGTAGAAACCCAGGGAGGGTTTGAGATGATTTAAAACTGCAGTGGTTGCTTGGAGAAATGTTCATGTTGCTGTAATAAGGGAAGAGAAAATCAGCATTGTTCTTAGTCTCCTGCTTTTCATTAGCTGGGTTCTGGGCAGGTGAACAGCAGTACCTGTACTGGTGTAGCTGCTTCAGGGAGGAAAGAAGAGAGATGCTGCTGCCCAGCCCTGCAGGGGAGAAAACAGAGGAGTGGACCTGGGAGAGACTCTGGGGTGCTGGAGGAAAGTGTGGAGCTGAGGAGCAGTGGGTGAAACAGAGCCTTTCTCCTCCTCACTAATGGCAGCTTTGAAGAAGGATCAACAAGGCATAGCCATGTGGATGTGACAGCCTGGTCACAGAGGGAAAAAGCTGGATAAGTTTTCCCAGAATCGGCCTGGGAGACTTTAGGGAGCTGGAGATAAACAATGATAGCTTATTATTCAAAACAACCTGCAGGTGTTGTTTTTCCTACTGTCTGTTTTCTTGTTATTCTCAAAGATTGTTTATAAAAGGGCTTGTTAATTACCAATCAGGTGAAATGCATTAACTGAATGGCCAATCAAGGCCACCTGTATGGAACAGTCTATAAACAGGAGCAGTCCAACACACACGGGTGCTGTATGCCAATCAGCCTTGTGGTGAGTCTGTGTCATTCCTTACTGAACAGTGACAGGGCCAAAATATTTCCTTTTCTTGAGTTTTCTCAGAGGTCATAATTAAATTGTGTCTGTTGTAGGGGAAGCCCCCTTTGCTCTGGGAAGATCTGCATTTTCCACCTTAGGAAATGGCAGAGGCAGCCCGGGGTGTATGGTTGCTTGTTAAGGCACCTTTATCCCCAGCAGTTCCACTTTGCTTTGCCATTGAAACATGATTTCAGTTTCTGGTCTGATAAAGAGTTTTCAATTACTTGCAGGGTGGAATTGGTTTATTCACTTTATAATAAATTATTGGCATATGATGAATTATTTGCTGAATTACTAAAGTGTTCTAACTAAAGGACATTTTCTGTTGGATTGGGAGTTTATGATTTTGGGATTAGGCTAAAGTCTTCAGAATCATCTTCACAGGGTTTCTGTAACAGAGTAACTCCCAGCAGTTGGTTTGAAAATTGCTCTCCTTGCTGTATCTCATTTCCTTTTTCCTTAGTGCCCTTTGTTCCCAAAGGACGTAGTGAATGTTGTCCTGAGTAGGATTTGAAGAATTCAAGTAGATCCAAACCATCTAGAGAAGCTCAAAGAATTCAATCTTTTAAATTCGATTACATTTTTATGCAGACTTTACGTTCTTACACTTCAAACATAACACAAGGATTTCTTTTCTGCTCTGGATTCAGTGAATGTCTTTTGCTGTAACTTCTCTGGGGAGGCAAAGCAGCTCCCAGCTGAACAGCTCTTCATTCAGCAGGACTTCTGAAAACACAAAATTGAAAACAGCATCGTGTTTGAGCTCCAGATGATTTATTCTGACAAATAACACAAGGGCATCTCCAGATAAACATAGATGATTACATGTTGGTAAAGCCACCGATTGTCAGGAGACCAGAATAATGTTCTAGGAGGAAATATCTGTGGTGTTTAATGAATTTTGAAGCATCACTACAAAACCTGTGTTACAAAACCGCATTTTAAATCAATACCGAGAGCGTGCTGAATTTATAAAATCAGTGTTCAAGAGCTGAGCTATGTTCATCACTTTAGTTTGTCTTGCATGGACTTGAGAATGCAATTGAATACTGGTTGTACTTTTCAGAAGAGAAGCCCAGGAGCAGTTTAAGGTCTAGACTTACATAAACAGAAAGCTGAACCAAACAGGCAGACTAATTTAATCCTCTTTCTGTTAAGCATTTAATAAATACTTTATTAATTGTAATACAGATAATATGCTCCATTATGGTTCTGCTCAGGACAGTGTTTTAGGAGAGATCCTCCAGAAGGAGAAGAGTTAATGGCAGTGACATATTCCTGAATGTGGCTGTAACTATCAGAAATTTCGGTTTATGGCTCTTTACTTAATGCTTTAAATACTAAATTAAAGGAGCCATAGAGAGTAGTCAAATGTGTCTCTTCTAATAATTGTAAGAGCATTATGGCAGAGAGAATGTGAAAGTTTAGAAACCATATGAGCCATTAATTCAGCTGCCTCTCCCAGAGGTGATGGGTGTCTAATTCCTTATCACTCACAGCCAGTGTCACTCTGCCACAAGGAGCAGGTGCCTTCACCTCAGCATCTGGATTGGAAAACTGCATCTCAAATATCTCCAGCCTCTTCATCTCCTGAGCAGGAATGATGATATGGAAAACTGAAGTGTTTGGTTTATGTCACCCAACACTTAAAACCAAAAACAAACAAATAAACCACTCCCCAAAAAAAACAAATGAAAAAATCCCTCTTGCCTTTTACAGAATGTCGTAAAGTGAAGACATATGATTGCATTTTGATTAAAATAATTACAAGTAACCTTAATTAGCTCCTGATCCCGTGAGTTTAGGGGAATGCTCTATTTAAAATGAATTAATGCAAAAAATTTAATACTTCCATAATAAACAAGAATGTTTTTCCTTCATGCTTGCCTCATGTTTAAAAGTAAAGAAGTCTCAAACATTAAATCAAGTATAAAATGCCTGGAAGAACACTGGAACCATTAGGAACCTCATTGTCATCATTCCCATAGCTGGTTTTAAACATGGCATTTTCATGGATAGGTAACCATTTACTTTCTACATGAGTTGCTGTGATAAGAATTTATTACAGGACCTCAGGGAAATGTTGTTACATCTATTAAAAAAAAGTTACCATTAATTTTGTAGAATTAGAACATCGATTTAATTTGGCCTCCTTTAATTGATGTTAGGCAGCTTGGGAACGGATGTCCTCACTTTGTAAATGCACTTAATCACTTCTTGCTACAAAACCTTGAACATAATTTTTCCAATCAGAGCTGACAGTTGTAGGGTTAAAGCTCAACACTAATAAATTCACAGGGACTAGCTACTGTACTACCTGCTATCCTTCCTTTGCAGTGCAAAGCAAGTCTGAATAATTTTAATTAGATAATCTCACTACGCATTCTTTTTCTAAATAAATTTTATTTGCTCCTGTTAGCACAGTAATTCAATCTACTGGTGTTTGTCTTCTTGGGAAGAAAATCCTTGTGTGCTTGTAGGGCTGCCAGCTGCTGCACAGTGCACAACAGAGGGCCTGCAATTGATGGCACTTTGGGTGGCATTTCTGAGGACACAGAGGCTCTAGCAGCCTGTGGACAAAGGCACTGGCAGGGTAAAAGTCAGGCAGTTCACAAAAGCAAATACCAACATGCCCAGGTTAATGATGGCACTGTCAGGGAATGACATGGAAAGAATTTCTTTTAAAAATGACTCTGCTTCTTCTCATTGTGGTCATTCTCCAACATTCTCTATTTTGCTTGCAGAATGAGAGATTTGTGTGTGAGGTGTTTTAATGACTTATTTCTGATGTTTTATCAGTATGCTGCAATCATAGTTTTCCCTGGAGATCATGACCCAGGTAAGAATGAGCTGTTGCTTGGGGGAAGGAATAAGAAATAAGAACTCCAGAAGTCCTTTTCCTCCAGAATACCACTTTGCACTGAAGTGATTTCCCTCTCATTACTAGTTTTGTTTACAATTTCCTTGGCACCTGGGAGGAGCAGCTGGATAAGAGGGCAAAAAAGTCTTTTGTCTTGGAAAATCTCCTCAAGTAGTCAAAAATTGAGATTTCTTTTTTTTTTCCCTCCACCACCAACAGAGTGGTGAAAAATTTCTGTGGCAGCCTTTCAGGCTATTTTTAGGTTGTCCACCTTTTTTTTCTATACTACTAATGAAGAAAAGCTCTGGTTATCCATCCTGGATAACCCTCTGCTGCTTCAGCTCTGTTTCTCAAACAAAATTTCCTCTGTGGAAGAAGAAAATGATCTTTCAAGTCACTGTGACTTTCTATGTGTATTTTAGTAGAGTTTTTAGATTCCATAAATCGGGGTATGGCTGATCCATGCCTCTCCTGAGCTGGCAATGGGAGCTCATCAAAATGCCAAGCTCAATTCTTCCCTCAGTTCTCACAAAAAAGTGAGGTGGGTAGATTAGAGGAAATTTGTGAAAAGTAAAAACATGTTTAATAATTCAAAATGGGATGAATGAGTGACTAAGCAGACCTTCAAGCTGAGGCCTTTCAAAGCCATAACAACAGAAGCTGACCATGTCCATGAGCTGGTCTGTGGACTTCCTTTTTCATTTAGGCTTTAGAAACTTTTTTTGTATCTAAGACCAAAATTATTTGGGTATTCAGTTCAGTGTCTTGAAGATTATTCTGTAAATAAATAGCAGAGAGAGGCTTCTAATTGTACATTTTCTTTTAGAACTGTTTGGTTTTTTAGTCAAATCATGTTTTTTTCATAAAAATTATTACAAATTTTGTATTCTCCTGCCTTAAAATAAGGAAAACAAGTTGTTTCAGCTTTAGAAATGAGAATAAGCACCTTCATTTTTTATTCCCTGAGTGATAATAGCACATCTCAGGTGAATGCATTAGTAGGCACTTTTAAATTATGAATGTAAAATACTAAATAGATCAAAGCACTATGAAAACTGTTTTGGCTTACTACATAATTAGGGTGTGTTTTATCTTTACACCATTCAGATTTTCATTCAAACTTTTGAACATATTGACCACTGTCAAATTTATCACTCTTCCCCATTTGCTTTTCACACATAACTTTGAATGTTCTCACTTGTCTAGGGCTGCAGATAAGCTCTTCTGATGAGTGAAGGAACGAGGCAGATGATGTTTTAAATGCATAGATATTTTCCTTTCAAAGAGGAGGATTAGGGAAGGACTTTTCATTCAAATCCTGTTGATCCAGAGCAGGCAGTGTGGTGTTGATAACCGATGAGTTGAGGGCGGGTGTTCAGTTTTCTCTGGAATATTCCAACTTTGAAGGTCTCAGAAGCTGAGAGGTGCAGTGGGGCATAAATTCTTTGTGCTATGCACATGGTTAAAAGCAGGAGATATTTATGATCCCTCATTTAATGGAACTTCTGATGGGATGGAGGAGATTTCCCCTGCACGTGGCACATCCTTGTGTCACACATACACAGCTCGGCAGCATCACCCCTTCACACCAGACACAATCTGCTTTTAAGCAGTTCCCTAACTAGGCTAGCTCATTTCCAAGAAAAATCCAAACTATGAAGTTTGTTTTGGTCTATTTTGCACCCAATGTATTTAAAAGAATAGTCTGTGAGGAATAGATCATCTGGTGGGCTCTATCTGAGAATAATCCAGCTCCTACATGGCAATGTGAGTACTAAACATCTCTTTAAGCCCTGGGATATCCATGAACACATCTTTTCAGTAATTAACTGATTTTCTTATCAACTTCCCTGTGCCAGTGAGGGAATACTGTTAATTTTAATACAAATATATTGCTGCTTGCAAGGACAGTGAGTTTTTAACATTGGAAAACTGAGATCATTGTTCTGCCATGCTCACCTGAAGTATCTGCTTTTCACTGTGTTCAGAGGCAACTTACCCTATTGTGTATTGCTTGGAGCTCTCAAAAATCAGTTTTAAGTGCATTCCTATATTGATCTGATTTAATACAGGACTGTACTGGGATATCATCACTATCCAATCTATCCTGGGGGTTTTATTTAATTGGCTTTGCAAAGTCTGTGTTTCTCTGGGCTGACCTTTCTATTTTTATTCTAAATATTTATCTTTGGAGTCAGTAGCCTGCACTGACCATTTCACTGATGAAACTGAGGACAGCTTGCCATCCTGTTGTTGACATTTGTATTTAACCTCTGACTTTTCAAAGGAGATTCATTAGTGACTATACAGTTTCCAGCAGTTCATTTTACTTTTCTTAATCATGCAGCAAGGCCACCTCTCCTAGACCCACAGCCAACTGTTCAGTGCAGTTTTTAATGAGCTACAGCACCTTTGGGGAAGCTCATCTTGAGGGTTAGCTTCAGGCACAAGCAAGCCAGGTAATTTCAAGGGCTGTAAACTGATGAGGGCAGCAAAATCCCAGTTTTAGACAAGCCAGAACTTTGCTGGTGCTGCCTGCCTTGGGTTCCCTCATCCTGCAGCGATGGCAAAGCGCCTTGTCCTCGTGGAGAGGCTTGGCCACTGCAGTGGGACATGGCTCATCCAGCCCTGTCCCCTTCTGCTGCTGAGCTCTGTCCTTGACAGGACTGGAGGCTGCAGAGACAATCCATGCCTCCTGAGATGGTGCAGGGCTTGCTGGCTGGTGCTGGTGTCAGCCCACACGTCCCATTCTGCTCGGCTTTCCCAGGCTCAGCTGGGCAGATGCTTGTCTTTCACATGGGCAGTCACAGGGAAAGGCACAGGCAACAGGATTGTGATATTTCCCAGAGACAGACAGCATTTTCCAGCTTTCCTGGGGGAGAAAAATGTTTGATGAAGCCAGTCTGCCAAAGGTGTGAAATAGAATTTGTCTCTGCTGAAGTGAAATTTCGAAATGCATTTCGGCCTGTTCCACAAAAGCCTGATGATTATATTCCTGTTCCTCCTGCTGCATATTCTCAGGGCAAACCTGGGTTCAGGTGTCATCTCTAAGCTGCAAGTGGGTTTGTGGCCACCCCCTGTCCCTTCCTAGAAAGTGTCACAGTTCTTAATCACCCCAACCCTGATTAACACTGGGACCCCTTTGGCAGGAGCAAAGGGGGAGCACGAAGAGCAAAAGCCCTTGGAGGTCCCCTCCAAATCTGAGCTGTAAGGAGCTGCCCCATCTCACCCCACTCTCACCAGGCAGTGCCTGCTGCTGTGGGTCAGCTCAGGTGGGAAATGCAATGTTTTTACTTCCTTCCCTTTAAATACCCTGCTCTCATGCCTATGGCTGCACCAAACACAGGGCTTGGAGCAGGTCCTAACAGAACTTGCAAATGCAGCTCCCTTTTAGCTCAGAAATCTGGGGCTTGAGATTTCAATTCCCAGTTCTTAGATCCTGGCTATCCCTGTGGAGTCCCTGAAGAGTGATTTTCCTGGAGTTCTTCCCTTAGCTCTCTGAAGCAGAGGGAAAGACAGCTGGGTTCTCTGCTTTAATTAGACTAAGGAAGCTGCTCATAAAAGAGTGGAGAAGAGAGCAGAAATCAGCCAGGCTCTTAGTGGAAATGCTGCATGCATAATGCTGGGAGGGAATCGCTATAGTTAAATCTGAATAGTTAAACAAGCCAAAGAGTTGTCAGTTGGTTTTTTTCCCCCTCCTTGCAAATTTCCCTGGTAAGTTGGTGATTCAGAACATGGTTCCATTTATTTGGTCAAAAATTTATAAGAGTCGTAAATATTTCAGAGGAATCTGTGGTAAGTTTCCTCTAGTGTGACTCATAAGGATTTGGATTATTATGATGAAAACATTTGTAAAGTTATTGTGTTTCTTTTCTTTGAGAAAAGTTCACTTGTGAATCCCTGCTAGTTCTGTATTTCCCACTGCTTATCTTTATTTCTCCAGGGTTTAAAGTGTTAGTCACCATATCAGGGCACTAAAACAGTGCCTGGTGCTGGGGTGACAGCATGGAAAATGAATGCCAATATTCACATCATGTATGGACTGATAATATTAGCATCAGGCAGCTCTTGGCAGAAATAGAAATTTCACCAAAAAAAAGAAAAAAAAGGAAGTTAAGGAAGTAGGTTCTTAATATCTATATCATTCACAATGTAATACAACTTCTGGGTGACTGAGGGGGTGGACATATGTATAAATAAAGGAAGATGCATTAAGCAAATATTAACCCCAATATTTATTTCCTCAAATAAATACAAAAATATTATTTTCAAACTTGTGGGAAAATTCTAGAATGAAGCTCTACTACTCATGAAACAGGCACCATACAGTGGAGCAGCAGAACACGTCCAGGCTAGAGAACCCAGCACGCTTTTTCAGCTGGTGTCTAAAGTCTGGTTTGGGGTGGGGGATAGTAAAATAAATTCTGCCTGCTGAGGTATCATTATTGCTGCTATTAATGAAGAGATGGGGCTGCTTTTGGGCTAAGGAGGATTTATTGCTCAGTCTCAGAGGCCATGAGATCTATGAGAGCAAGCAGCTGGCCATAGCTCAAAGTAGTCACAAGTTCTTTGTTACAAGGTAATATATGATTTTCTAGTTTAATGGACAGTTGCTACAAGGTTTATTCTATTTTTTCAACCTATCACCTTTACTTAATTGTGCTGCACTGCAGATACTTTTATCCAATGAGCTGCTATCTCAGGTACACACAAATGCCTCTGTTATAACTTCTAAACTCTCAGCTTACTCTATACAACCACACCCCTACATTATAAACCCTTCACCATCTTATCAATGCAGTTTCTGACTTACCTAAGGCATCTTCTTGCAATTATAGATAAGTTTATGACTTTTCTGCCCAGTGTCTGTGTATTTTATTTTTACATCAATCTAAGCTTCTTCTAAGGTTGCAGTTCAAATCTTTTTGTATCTGTGGAAGTTTCTGTTTTTCTGATTCCCTGAGGGAAGGGCCATGGTGTCAGCCCTTGGTGCTTGATGCTTGTTGGAGCCCTGGAGGAGCAGGGTTCTCATGTTGGGATTGGTGCTGCTGTGCGCTGCCTGCTCAAAAAAAAAACCAAAAAACAAAAAATCTTCACCTTTCTCCCCCCATTCTTTCATAAACTCTTCTAAATCAGAGACAAGTTAACTAAGATAACCTGTATATTAGGTGCTATATCTGTTATATAAATATAACCTGGGATTATAATTATTATAATTAATATTATTGATTAGCATTTTTCTGCTTTGCAGTGCTGTGTGGGGAAGGAACTGGAGGCCTCTCTCCCCTGAGTCACTGAACTCAGCCTCATAACACAAAATATTTAGACATTTGTGTTTGATATGTTTTGTAAATGTTCATGAATCTACAAAGGGCAAGAAGTTGAACACCAAGCAGGCACTTGTGGAAGGAATACACTAATAAGTATGAGCAACTAAAGTATTTCTTTATCTGCTAGTTATATTGACTCTCACTATACAACAAGTTAAGTGAACAAAAAATAAACTGTTCATATTCAGGGATCAGTGTTTTATTCAGTAAATGTTTCAATAATCCGCAGCTAGTTAAAATTAAATTTAAAATTCACCACAGAATTTTTGCTTCAGTGTTCTCAATTTTAAAGTTATTTTTAACTACCATAAAAAGCCCAGTGAAATCTTTGGGGAATAATTTAATCCTTAAAGCTTCTCTCACTTCTCTAAACCTAGAGCCAAGAGAGAAGCACCCTGTGAGCAGGAAGGGGCTGCATCCTCGCTACAGACTGCACTTCCATGGCTACTCCACCTGAAAATCATGGCCAGGCCATATTGCTGTGTAGAGGGCAGGAAAAAGACTTTTATTGAGATGCTTCTAGAACAATGAATTATAGAATTATATGTGTTATGTTAGAATGTGTGTCTATGTGTGATGCCTTAAGTTTTTAGCTTTTGTATTTTCAGATCCTGTACTGCATTAGTGTATAACTCTGAACACCAAGGCATCATGTATATAAATATAGATCTAAAAATACAATATAATTGTTCTCCCTCACCAAATTCTTCCCTTTGGAGTTCATTGCACCAGCTGAGCTCTCCCAGCACCCCCAGCCCTGCTCCCTGTGAGGACACAGGGTGCCAGCCCATCCCTGGGTCAGCTCTGCCAGGGCTTGCTCCTCTCTCCAAACCCCACCTAGGGACACTTTGAGCTGCACAGAGCCACTCCTTCACCTTCTGAGTGCTTCATTCTTCTACAAGTGCCTTCTATGGAAAGCACCCCAGCAGAAATGTGCATATCTGGTTGTACTGTAGCTAATCTCAGGTGTGCCTTTGATGTGCAGATCCTGGCAGAGGCTCACACCAGGTCCAAGGTCCTTGCTCTCAGCCTCTCCTCACTCGCTCAGTTCATCAGGAATCTGTGCAGAGCTGGATTCTGTTATGAATTCCCTTACACAGCAAAGAACAAGTCCACTCTGAAAATCTATGAGATGCCCTGTTTTAATACCAATGAAATATCTTTGGGACATTCACTTAAATTTTAATCATTTGCAGGATCACCTGGCAATCTCTATTCTGCTTATGAATATAAAGGGAGGCTTAGCAAAAAAAGAGAAGTGTTCACAATAATATAGTTTTGGGTGCAGCAGGTTGATAGATTTTTTTGCCACAATCAAAAGAAAAGCTGTTCTATGAAATAGCAGGATGTAGGGTTAAGTGGATATTGTAAAGAAGAGGTCATTCAGACAAAGTGACAAAATGTCTAAAAGTGACTGCCTTCTCTCAGCCTCTTGTCACCCAGATTTGCATAGATAATTGACAGAGGCCTGATACTTTCAAAATAAGCTGAATTCAGCTGGTCTTCAGATCAAAGCCAGCACAGCTACAACTATTGGGATTTATCAGGGAAATCTACACAGGAGACAAACAATTTTTAAAATTTCTTTAGTAATGGTTATAAATTTAGGAATTGCTTGAGTTCTGTAATTACTGGATTTCCTTTGTTGTCATGTCAGTTCTGTGGGGAGATGGCAGAGCTATACCTGCTTTTATTTATTTAATTAAGCAATTATCTGCAGCTGCAAAAACAAATAGGTTTTTTCAGACTTTTTTCTTTTCAGAAAAGGCATTTATGATTGTAAAATATGCAGTACTTGAGCATTTTTCCTCAATTGTGAGCACTTTCCATTCTCTTTTCGAAAGCTTTTCCTGGGGACACTCACATGTTGCAAATGGCCTTGAAAAATAAATAAGCAATGCATCCTTTTGTTAGGAGTATGTGCATCTTATCCATCTGTCCTCTTCCTGTGTTCCTTCTGTGTTATTATTCTACAAAGTCAATTCTTCCAGAGAATCTATTTGATTCTTTTTTTTTTTTCCTTGTAAGAAGCTTACAGGACAAAAAAGCAATAGAAATTCACCTCAGTATTGTTCTTGAGGAGGTATTTTCCCTTACTACCTTGAACAAGCTTCTTGTATGAAAAATGAAATAGAAGGAAAACAGAAAACCATCTGCCTTTTATCCCTCTCATTTAATGGAGCTGAGTTCTCCTCAAGAGCGCCTTGGAGTATTTAAACCAACTCCTGATGCAGTAATTACAGCTGCTGCCTGGCCTGGTGCTGCAGGTGAGGCTGGTTTTTTTATTAAAAAAAAAAAAAAAAAAGGTGAATTCCTCCACATTCAAGGTGCCAGAAGTGAGGGGTGGCAGAGGAATGGGAGCAGCTCCTGCCACAGAGCTTGGAGAGTCACCACTGGCCTGTCCACTTGCCCTTGTCTTCAGGGCAGGTTAAAATGCTAATGACAATTGAAAAGAGGCAGGAAAGGGAAAGCAGAGGGTTTTCTGCAAAGCCTCAGTGATCAGTCCTGTTAATCATGGGCAGTATTTCCCACTTGGCTGGGGGTTTGCCCCACAGCACCTCTGCTGCTGCTGCTGCTGTCCCAGGGTTGATGATGAGCTCCAGGGTTAATGGTTTGACACGGGGGTGCCTTTGGATCCTCTGCAAGCCCTCTGGAATTCTCCTTTCACTGTGCAGCACTGCAAAAGGGAACAGATTTCTTGACAGAGCAGGCACTTGATGTAAAAACCATTGCAGTTGTCTATAAACTAAAGAACAGCTAGTGCCACTGCTGTTAGGCCTGAAAAATGCTGTGGCTTTTGCTTCATTTCCCGGGTTTATGAGCATCAGAAATGTTCTGGCAAAATGTTGGTGACTTTTAGAAATTGATATGACTCTCTGGAATAGATACCAATAAATATTTAAAAGAATTCCATTGTTATTTTGAGGAGAAGGCTGGTATTAGAAAACCTAGATAACAAGCATTCTTGTAACAAAACATAGCTGGAAAATGTAATATTAAAAATATCTCTGCTTGGTATGCTCCAAAATTCTACTGGTGACAAATTCAGTCAGTTTATCAATATGTCAATCCACAGTCACAAAGAATTAGAATAGAACATCAAGTGGGAAGGAAGCCCCCCAAAAGGGAACCCCAACAGTGATTCTAAATACTGATCCAGCAGAAATGAGCCGATCTCTGTACATCCTCATTCTGAGCTGGTATCCACAGGGTATAAAACTGAGTAATTGATTTTGTTTCGTCTAATAAACAGAATCCTGTCGTTTTTATGGAATGTAACTTTACAGTTTCTGAAGAGGTTTCATGAGTGAAAAATTCATTGCTATTTAGTGTCCAATTGCATCCAGCTTTAGAGTCTAATGCCTCCTGTTCACATCGCTGAGCAACCATCCTGCATCCTGTGCAGTGCAAAGTTGATTCAGGCAATTTTCCCTATAGGTTTGTGCATATGTCACCTTTGGGCAAAAGATGAGCTAATAGAATTGAAATGAATGTAATTGGCAGAAGGTCAGCCAGGGAGCTGTACATGTCTAGAGCTTCCAGAAAAGGCAGAGTTGTTTCATGTTGGCATATGACTTGATTAGTATGCAGGTAAGGTGATTGTGCCTCAACAGAATAATTGGATCATTGAAATATCTGCAAACCCTGGTGTATCTACAAAGCCTGAGCAGTGATTAGATCCTGCCTGTTCATCGCAGCAAGCCTTGAAATTCTTCCCACTGTGAAAAACTAATTTTCTGTGGGAATTTATTAAATAAGAAATCTGCATGCCACTTTACCTTGTAAGCATTACGGGCAGAATACAAAGATTTCCTTTGACTTTGATATATGCACTTCACGGATGCTTTTATACCATTGTTTTGTTACTTCCCTGCATTCAGCAGAAATTCCAGTATCTCTTTCTTCCCTGGCTTTCTGCAGAGAGTTGCATCTCCATCTGATGATAAAGTAGCCATTCATTTAAAGCAAAGGGAAGGAGGGGAAAGGTGGGCTGTGGAAAAAAGATCCACAATCAGAACATGCCAATACACTTCAGTTGTTGTGTTCTGAAAACAGCCTGAACAAATAGTCACAAGTTGTTGCTTTTCAGTCTTCATGTTTCTGGGCTGTAATTGGTTTCTGCTGCACCACTGAACAACTTTTATTGTGTCATCTGGGTTTTTTTGTTTTAAAACTGGGGAATGCTGATCTGTGTGAATAAGGAACAACAGGTATTACATGGCAGGATTCCTGTGCCACCCAGCAAACTTTAAAGAAGATAGAGAGAAGAATGAGCATAAGATTCCTAGAGGGTTTGCAATGTTTATTTCCACCCTACAGAGAAGTGCTCTGAAGGGCAAATAACAAGGTCCTTGGTGCTGCCAAAATGAACTCACACCTTGGAGCGTGTCTCAGACCCAGCACCTTTCCAGCAGGAGGGTGGAGGTGCAGCTCATCTCCTCCTCCCACCTAATGGCAGCCAGGTTGCTTGTAGTGGAATAGAATAGTCCAAACATCTGCCTCCCCCGCTCTGCCTTTGTGGTTTTAAGTGCTTGCAGCTACCCCAGGAGCCAGTCTAGAGTCACAAACACAGCATCACTTAAGCTCCAGTGTAGCAGAGCCACTGTGGCAGATAATCACCTAAAAAGAGTAAATCCTCCTGGGTTAAGGAAAAGAGTTGTATGCAGAGCTAAATGAATAATTCATAGGAAATAATTTTTTTTCCACTTCCAGAATGGCTTGAGATTCTCTCAGCTGTGTATTAATTATTCAGATGTTTCTGAGAAATGTTTTCTGTAAACTTTATTGTACAGATTGGAACTTTGAGCTTGATTCTTGCAATGAATGATTTAGAATGCTGCACTGCATGGACTTCCCAGACCTTAATTGGTTGGGTACACAAGCACTACGTGAATATATTTGGTGAAGATTCAAAACCTGTTTTCAATAACATCACTGTCTAATGAAACTTAAAAACTTCCTCTTCACGAGCTGTGTTTCTGTAGTAAAACACAACAGCTTTAATTTTTTATGAAACTGAGCATCCAGCCCATGGCTGAAAGTAATTCACTTGGAAACTGAAACGGATCTGTAAATACTTTTTCTGCATAATTTACACAGTTCCACTTGTGTGATACTAATAACTACTTATTAGCCTTGAATTTATACTACTCAGTAGGGGAATATTTCTTTGTTCCTTGTCTTAAAAGTTGTAATTATCTCTCCATTGCTGCCTATCAGTATCCAAGTGCTTTGAGGATGGTACATTAGAACCTCATATATTTCTGTAATGTGCCACAATCTTGCCATAACAAAAATCCCAGACTGTTCCATAAACAAAGGCATTCTGCTAGATTTTCCTCATTTGTGCAAAAGAGACAAAAAAGTATGGTTGCCTTGATATCTTCATATTAGGATGCCAGAGTGTCTGAGAACAATACATGTATTTCTCACACATTCTGGTGATAGCAATAAAAATACACCAGAAAAAAATTCTGATGTATTTTCAGTATTTTTGCTGGCTGCTTTGAGGCTCTTTAGAGGAAATGTTTGTCAGATCAATGTCTAAAGTAGTGCCATGCCATGAACTCACAGACCTGGCTACTGGAAATGGGTGGATAAGTTCTTGAAACACGTTTTTGACGCATATTTAATGACTTACAGAAGTGGTAGAAATGCATTATTCGTGTCCTTGCTGAGCCCCACTCAGGGAGGTACCTTGAGCTTGCTTTGCCACAGTAATTACAGTTTGCTCACCCTGCTCCTTGCTCCTCTAATTTCAATCAGATAAAATTAATCAGCAGTTTCCTGTAAAGGCTGTTCTCTGCTGATTCTGCAGTGCCTGAGGTCTGTGGTGCCCCACAAATGCTGAGTTCCAGGGAGGGCTGGGAGTCACACCTGGAGAGGGACCAGGCTGTGCTAAAGTACAGTGAAATTCCTGTTCCTTCCTTCTGCTCTGCTGCTGCTCCTGGATCCTGTGCCCTGTTCTTACCTCTAGCCTGGGATTCCTGGCTACAGGTTCATCTCTGATGCAGATTTTTTTCCAAATGCTTTTGGGAAAATTGCCTGCAGGACGAGCACAGCATTTCTCTGACCTGTCACTGCAGTAATATCTTCAAAGGGCTCCAGGAGGTTTGCTGAGCACAACCTGCCCTGCCTAAAGCTGTGCTGGCACCCCTTAACCACACCAGGTTCTCTCGAGGGCTTTTCAACCTCAGGCTTTGTTTTACTCCTTCAGCTGACTTTAGTTAAACTTGGAATGTGTGTGGAGTCTACATGAGGATGGCAAATCCTCCCACAGCTGTTCATTGTGTGAACATTGTGATGTGTGAGCTTCTGCTTGAGGGAATCACAAAAAACCCCCTGCAGCCCAGAAAAAGGTGACTGAGGGAGTTTATGACAAAGATCTGCAACACCTGAGTGGAAGTGTGAGCAGTAATAGACCGTGAGAGTTCATTGTCTCTTCCCTTGCAAGGGTTAGGACACCCCTAAGGAAACTGCTGCTGCTGCAGTGCCTTCAGAACAAAAGGAGCTGCTGATTAACACAACCTCTAATTAAGCTATGGAACTTCTTCCTGTCAGATTTTATGGTTGGTAAAGTTTACATAGATTAAAAATGAGACTGGACAAATTCATGCAAGAGAAATCTGTCAAGGTCAGTTAAATGTCAGGACACTGAAATGTGAGGAAGGCCTGAGGCTGCAGAGAACAAGGAATTATCAGTAAATGTTAGCCCTGCCCTGGCACTGCTGCCCTGGCACCTCCTGCTGCCCTGTGCCACGGAGCTGAGCAGACCCTGAGTGGGGCCTTCCTCCACATCTCTCTGAGCCCACTGAGCTCTAACTGAAAGCTTCCTGACCATCTAAACCTGCAAGCCTTTCCATCTGTGTGTGCAGGGATGGAGGTTTTGGAATCTAGCTCTCACAAGAATAGACATTTAGGTGTTAGCTAAAATTCACTGTTGGGTTTAGTGCTGAGCACTTTTGCATCATTTGAAGAAATTTGGAATTCAGACACCCTGAGCATTGATTGCAGATAATTTGAAGTTACTCTAGAAAATGCAAATGACTCCATTTTATCTTTGTCTTGAGTTTAGATTTTGTGATTGGTTGGGTTTTCTTGGACTTAATTAAAAGTTTATTTTTCAGAGCTGTAGATTTTTTTTTTTTTTGGCTGAACGATTTCCCCTCATCCTCCTCCCAAGGGACAGAATTATCTAGATCAAGGTTGAAGGAAACATTAATTAAACTTAGCAATAAAATAAAGCCTACAAAGACAGTGTTTTGAGTTTCTTGTCAATAAATCTCCTTCTATAACTTTAAAAATGTCCTTAAATTTCATCACTAAGTGTAGCATTATAAGGCAGAGCATGTTTGCAGTGTCAGAGTGTGCCTGCCAGGATATCAAAATCTGAAAATAAAGGAGCATAATCATCTTCTTTCTGCTTCCTTGAACTTTCAAGTCAGTGCAGCAATTTAAATATGGGCTTTTTTTCCTGGGCACTTACAAAAACGTGTTATGATTGGTTTTATCTTTATTGTTTAAAAAATTATTATCAGGAGATAGAGAGAGGTGGGGGAGCTGGCATCAGATGGCCAGAGCTGACCTGGCAGCAGAATTAACATTCTCACAGAGTGGGAGACAACAAAAGAGATTCTCCAGTGTAGATAAGATATTCAGTTTTACTGATTTTAAAACCCTGAATCAGAAAGAGAAGTGGTAAACAAAGAGAAAAAGCAAAACGCTGTGTACTGCTATCTGAAAGTGAAATAGTTGGAATATTTAAATAAACAACCCAGCTTGGGCTCTGCAGTGACATTGATTAGGGCTGACCATCCTCGAGCTTTGGGAAGATTGCACAAGTTGGGTTTTTTAAGGTATTTTATAAAAGCAGTTGATTTTAATGGACAATTCATGAAATTTAGAACATGCCCAAGCAATTTAGCACAGTGTGATCTAGAGCTTCAGCTGTCCTGGTAACCTGGCATTTCTCATTCTCTATAGCCACTGAATTCCAGAGCTCTTAAGTAAACTCTTGAGTCCCAGTTCCCTAAAATGGGAATTAATAACAACTAGAGGTAAATATCAATGTGCTATTAGAGTAGCAACACCATCTTCCTCAGCTAGAATTCTTTCTTTGCACTCCTGTTGCAGAATGGCACTCACAGAGTTGGGTTAGTCAGAAATGTTACTGAGAAATGAGCTCTGAGGCTGGGTTTTGCACACTTTTGATTTTCAGAGCTTTGTGAATGATGAAGAAATGGGGTTGAGCAAGGACAGGAATCCTCCAGCTGTGCCTTGCTGGATGCATCCCAGGGCAGACAACGTGGGAAACCATTTTTCTTGCTGCCAGTGGACACTGGGTGTAGTGTGAGACAGTTTCTGGCTGATCACGGAAACATTTGGGTTGGAAAAACATCTAAAACTGAGTCCAACCAAACCCTGCCTTGTCACCACCTTGTCACACCCTCAGCAGTGATGAAACCAGTTCTGTTCACTCTGGCAGAGTAGAGAAATGGGTAAAACTAAGTCACCAAATTTTTTGCTACAACAAATGCATTGGTGGCAATCAGAATTTGCTCAGTGCCAAGCAGAACTGCAGCTGGCTCCAGCAGAGGACAGTTCTGATCCCCAGCAGAGAGGGCTTTATTGGAAAGAAAATAGAAATATTTGAGTGATTATTTTTCTACTCTTTTGCTAGTGGAATAAGGTAGCCTGGTAACTTACTCTGTTTCAGCATTCAAGGTCTATAGAACAATTTTAAAGATTTGGTCCAATCATTTTTTTTTTAATTAAACACTTTGGAAGTTCAGGGAAACTGAATAGCAAGATGGAAAGAGCAGAGGTTTTAAAATGAACTGACAATTATTCACGGGTCATCCCTTCTCAGATTTCATTTAATCAAAGACCCAATAAAAGAACACATTGTAAGGTGGTTCATTTTTTATAATTTCTTTAACTTTTTTATCTCATTTTAAAAATTATAAGAGTCATTAAGAGACTAATTTTGAGATTCCCTCCAGAGTTTTCTTAATCAGGCAGATTTTATTCTGTCTTTGATAGCCATGCCTTACAAGGCACTGAGGAAAGCAGTTAAATACTTGTTCAAGTACACACCTCTGGCTACACCAGTGGTCAAATTTCGTGCTGCACAACTGAGGTCCATTGGCAAACTGGAGCTACAATGTAATATTTTTACTTTCCCTACATTGAATAAACTGAATATGTTATGAAATTCTACTCTGAAATCACACAGTTTTGTTGGTATGTGGATTGTTTTAAATAATTTCTAGAGTGCCGCAGTAAATGGGATTTTAATTTTTAGCTGTTGCTCTCTTTGTTCTGAAATAGAAGGGCAAAGCATTGTTTGTCATTCCTTTCAGGGGAAATATTGCCTGGCTGAATAACACAGCAACCACTGATTTATATGTCTATATCCACAGAGAAACTGTGGGTTTTGCCCACTTTTGCTTTTCAAAGCTTTGTGAATGATGAAGAAATTCAGGTTAAGAATATTGACTGAGCTATCATGGCTTGAGCTTGCAATTCAGAATGTTATTGAGAAAATTCCTTGCATTAATAAGGCCTGAATAAGACTTTAGCTGCTCTTTACACCATAATCCTCCCTGCTATTTCATGAAAACTGGCTAGTTAACTTTATTTAGTAGTTTAATATTCTGTATCAAATACTTTCATTTCATCCTTTAGCATGATAAATCTCAGTTTTGCAATTTACTGAGAACTACTAACTGATTGTAAAAAAAAAATTCATTTAGATAATTAAAAATGCTTATTGTCTGGGAGTTCTGTTATCTTCCCAATATCAGCAATGTTATATAATATACTGGTGCCACAGCATGCACCAAATTCTGTAAAAGAGTATTAAATGGAATAGATTTTATACCTATGAAGGACATCAAGAAGGGGGCCCTGGCTCCTGCAGAGTTCAGGTATTTGGTAGAAGAACTTTCCACAGCATCAAAGTGCCTTGGTCAGAGCTAAGACCAGAAACCAGAGCCATAACTGTGATTAAATTGCATTCCTACTGGAGAAGTGGCTCAAGATACATTTGAAAATTCTGTGTAGGTGCTACATGGCATAACAAATAGAGAGTCCCTGGTCTGACTTTTGCTGAGATATAAATTGAAATCATAACTATTCAGCAATGAGCCTTTTCAAGTATTGTACAATCAAATTAAGAGACACACACAGTTGTTACAGCTGTGGCAAGTAAAACAACAAATGCCACCAGCATGTGACTTTCTCATCTCGTTCTAAGTGAAGTTTGAAACTTTTCATTGGCAATAGAACCCCAGATTGATCTGACTTCCACTGGGATGTGGAATATGAAAAAAGAAAATCTGTTAAAACAAGATTGCAGAGTCCTTGTGGCAGCTTCAAAGCAATTCCGAGCTCAGGATTCAAATTCCACATGCAAACACAACACATACAAGAAAATCATAGTGCATCTGGATGAACTGTCTGTAGTCCACCTGAAGAGATTTCAAAGACAGGGAAATCAGTTCATTTTTCTGGGTAAGAAACTGGTTTTCAGATTGCTCAGCTCCCCACTGTTTCCCTGAGAGCGATGGAAATCTGCTCAATTTCTGTTGAAAGCTCATTGGAAGCTGCTCAGTATTCAAGAGGGTTGTTTGGGCTGTCTTTAGCCTGGCCAGTTTATAGAACAGAAGTGGAATTAACCTAAAATAGTTTTGCTCTTTGGACTGTGTTTGCCACTTTATTAATGTCCCATGCCTCATTAATATTGAGGGTGCCAGACAATGTTGGGGGGTTTGGAGACACAAGCTCAGGAGCTCAGGGCTGACAGGGGGGATTTCCCTCCCTCCCACACCCCCACTGCTCTCCATCCAATGCTGAATAAATAAGCACCACTCTCTCTTGCCACAGTGGTTCCACAGAGATGCTGGAGTGCAGAAGTTTCTGCCTCAGCAGCCTGGGATCATAACAGGCTGCAAGGTAAACTGAGAGCTGTTCCCTTCCTGTGAAACTGCTGCATCCTCATGTTCTTCACAAACAACTGCATTTAAAACCATCTCTGGCAGATTTTGCTCTCTTCCAGAAATGAGTTAAAAAGAATTTTCAATTTCTTATTGTAAGTCTGAGGCAGAGCTGGGAGGGGTGAGAGCAGAGCTGTAGTGCTGTGTGTGTCTCACTGTGCTCTGGGGTTGGTAAGGGGGGGCATTCCCCTGGCTTTTCCCCTTGTAGCCTGTGTCCAAACTGTGGGTGAACCCCCAGTTCTGGCAGAATTGACTCCATATGTAAGTAATTATTAATTTAATTTCTCTAATAATGCTGAGGGTTGGAGTAGGTGACTGCTGATGCACTGCCTGCACCTTTTGAGCTCTTTTGGGGAGACTTACCCTATGAAGACATTAAAAGCCTGGATGTTCTTCATCTGGAGCATTATGCTCTACTTAACGTGGTGCCAAGGTTCTCCTCTAATTTCATTCAGCATGTGACACATTTTATTTTCTTATGAACATTTCAGCATGGTTTTGATCTGAAAGGAAACCTAGGGTGTGCTGGTTGGCTCTGTGTGTTAGGGTGCAAAGCCACAGCTAATTAGCCATTCCCTTTACTCTCACAGAGACAGCATTTGGATCATTTGCTCTGATCCTTTCCTTAATGCTTAATAAATTCTTCACTGTTACACTTTAATTCATTAACTTCACTTTTGAAAGGATCGACTCAGCTTTTTCAGGCCTGTGTGTGAACATGAAAGAATAGAGCCAAGAAGTTTGATTCTTTCAAGTTACAATCCCAGATGCCTCCACACTGCTCTGAGGATCATTATCCTGCTGTAGTTATTTAGGCACTTTTGTGCCAGGATTCTTCCTAAGTGTGCAATTGGAAACTCTGAGCTGTTGGTCTGAGCTGTGCTGTGCTCCTGGATTATTCTTGGTTGAGAGCATTTCACATCCTCTCAGTCTGGAGAATATCCTTGATTGGGCTAATGATCTTCAAATGCTCTTTAAGCACTGAAATTGTAACCTTGTGCTTTTATTGCCTTTTTTTTTTTTTTTTTTTGAGTACATTGATTTAAGAAAGCCTCAATTTCTGGGGCTAAGAGAAGATCTGAGAATAAACATCCAGAGAGGAAGCTGGGTCTTGGAAGTGCTGGGGAGTGTCAGGCAAATCCTTGGTGGTGGGTTCTGCCACCAACAGCAATTGTGTAGGAATACCTTGAGTTTTCCACAGTAGGAAAATGCCACAGTGCTCCCTAGGAATAGCTCTCAAAACTATTTGGGTTTAGCAGCTTCTCAGCCCTCTAGGTTTGTAATTTTGAAATGTTTATTTGCCTTAGTAAAGTGTGCAGAGCAGCTGATTCCAAGAGATAACTCTTCCTTGGGAAGTAGCAGGAAAACAATATTGGAAGAGGCAAGGGGCTCGTGTTTCAGTAATGAACTGCACAGAGCCAGGCAAGGACATCCTTGGTGTGGTCTCTGATCATCTGAACCAATCCACAGAGCTGAAAAATGCATTTTATATACTCAGGAATTACTGGCAGTATTGTGTGAGGAAATAATCTTTAATCTTGTTTGATGGAACCTGTGGTGCTCTGTCATTATGATAAAATCCTGCAGGAGGGTAAAACACCATGAGCTGCCTTAATGTCTGCATATATGGAATAGACACTTCAGCAACATGCATCTATATATTTATTTATTTCTATAGATGTTTTATTGACCTGTTCTTCCAGCTTGTTAAACACAGCTGTCACTTACTATCAGGAGCAAATGCAATGAAAGTCGTTTGGAGGGGGAGATGATTGGTTCTGTTAAATTTACCATGTGTTGTTTGCTTTGCTCTGTAAAGAGGAGCTGTTTTATTGCAGACATTTGCCCAAACCCAGCCATCACTAAGTGAAGAGAGAAAGTGATGGAGGGGTGTAATCTGATAGAGCCAGTGGGAGAAAAACCTTTTTCCAATGTTGCTGGATAATAATGGATATCCTCCTACCAAAATAGAGACACAGTACAGAAAGATCACCTGAGCTGTCTTTATTTTCAAAGGCATTTTAATTTCTAGGCTACAATGACAGTGAATGGCTGTTAATGTTATTTTTTTTTTGTCCTCTAATTGTTCAGTTGCTTGTAGGGGAAATCCAGATCAAGGTATGTGTTAGGCATCTAACCCTCCTGCACTTTAAAAACATGTTGAGGTTCCTTACTCCATGAAAATTTTCAATCACATTCTTTAAATTACCTTGTCATATGTCCTTGTGAACCATTGTAGGTGATGGCACAAAATGAAATGTGTATCTGACATATTAAGGGTC
This sequence comes from Ploceus nigricollis, assembly GCA_013399945.1. Classification (NCBI taxonomy): domain Eukaryota; kingdom Metazoa; phylum Chordata; class Aves; order Passeriformes; family Ploceidae; genus Ploceus; species Ploceus nigricollis. The sequence goes on along the minus strand of VXBC01005973.1, from coordinate 8,814 downwards.
TAAAGGGAGTGACCTGACTCTTGTCTTTCTTTGGTGAAGTCATTTAATCTCACTGCATCAGTTACTTCCAGAAGAACCAGATAAGATTTTTTTTTTTTTGTAATGGGAATTTTCATTTTCAAGTCAGTGTTCAGGAAATTTTCTGAGGTCATGGATTTATTTTATACCAACATAAAGCAACTTTCAAAGAGAACCACCCAAGAACACTGCAGCAGTGACTGTACTTGCATTTCTTGTTGGAAGTGGGTATTTCATGAAGGGAGGTTTAGTGTCCAGGTGCAGGTGAGTATCTAAAGGACAATCTACAGTTGTAACTGTTGCACTTTGGCACAAAATGAGCACACACACTCACTATGAGTTCAAAGGCAGAAAAAAAGAAAGTTTTATTTGGATCTCAGTTATTTATAGAATTTCAAAGCTGACCATGGGTTGGAGGATGAAATTACCACTTCTCCAACCACACTGGTTACATCAGCAGTCCATCAATTCTCTCCTCCTCCATAAAAGAATGAAAACAATCTATTTTTACATGAAAGTGTATGAGAAACTCCATTACAAAGAATGTAAACATCAGAAGGCTTAGAAGAATTTTAAAAGAACTTTAAAGCTTTTAAAAGAACAGGATGACAGTAACAAATGGATTTAATGCTGCAAAGGCAGGGGAAGCCTGTCCCTGTTCCTACACAAACAGGACATGAGTGTCTCCTTTGTGACACGGGGTGCTCGAGGCTGCCCTACACCTGCACTTCATCCCCTCTGCCCCCTCCACAGAGCTCTCACAGCAGAGCTGGGCAAAAATGGGCATTTCTTACACTAATAACTTCTAGATTCAGAGTGCTGTCACTGACTGCTAAGAATGACCTCTAGAGACACTGTCGTGCTCAGTGTTGATAAATGTAACTTTAATCCCAAATTCTTTATCTATAAAAACATTAAAATAATTTTCTATCCTACTTATTTTGAGTAGTCTGCAAGTGCCTTTTTCTGGTAGAGCAATGAGAGAATTATCTCTGTAATATTTCTTGTTCCTCAAGATAAAGAAATAATAGTTGCTAGTTAAGGAAGAAAGGATCTTTGGTTTCACTTATTTTACACCTTTTAAAAAAATCACACAGCAAACTCCAAGTTGTTAGATAGCTTAATTTCTAGGAAGGACACTTCTCTATGCTCCTAATTCCTGTAAAAGCAGAGAAAGCAAAATGCCATCGTCACCAGAGCAATGCACCTCGCTCACACAGGAGACATTCTGTCCCTGGGATGGCACAAAGAAGCAGCTGATTGAAGCACTAATGTGTCCCCAGCCCTTTGCTGTGAAAGACAAGGTCACTGCAATGGCTTTATGCACTGGAAGTTGATACCTGATTCCTCCCCATCCTTGCTCAGTGTGCCTTAATCCACTGACTACAGCACTCAGCCTTTTTTCGAGGGGAAAGGAGGTGAAAACAGCCTAAAGAGATGAATATTTATGTACATATTTCTGTAATTTCAATTCCCTCGTTGAATCCAGCTAGTACAGCTTCCACCAGTGGGAGGATCCAAATCTGTACAAGTGCAAATACTGCTGGGAAGAAAGCTTTCTTCACCAAAATAAAAAGGAAAGGAAGCAAACCTTGTGCCTAATGATGATGAATATCACCAAAATGAGTGTATTCAGGGGAAACAAATACTCTTAAATGCTCTGTATATATTATCCTCATCTTTTTCTTTCATGGTAGAAATGATAAGTGAAGGAAGAAGCTCACTGATGGTGCCTAATACACAGCTACACGTGTAGGTCTATATATAGCCCAGAAACACTGGTAATGCTCTTTCAAAATGATCATTGCTCAGCTGGAAGAAATAGGTGGCAAACCCAGCTTGCTTCCATGGGGGAGAGTGCAGACAGCACAAAAGAGGGAAGGTTTTTTATTCCAGCTTTCCTGTCATTAGTCATGAATTAATTGCACTTAAACCAATAATCCAAGAGAGAACAATAATAAATTATTAACCATGAAGTGGTTTTCATTAAAGCCACAAATCAAAGCTGGGCTCGGTGGGGAAGACTCTGACCCCAAAGCCAGGGAGGACACGAGGCAGGAGCTCCCACTGACCTGGGGACTGCCTGGACAGCTCCAGCTGTTGGGCCTGGCCTGGCACAGCTGGCAAAGGGCAGCAGTGGTCTTCTTGTAGGAATCCAGGAGGCCTGCAAAGTCTGGTTATCAGAGAAAAACTAGAAGCTCTGCTGAGTTTATCCTGATGCCCTGAACATTTCTCTCTTTCAATTTTTATTTATCGTCTACTTATTTAGTCTGTCTAATGAACAGCCTCATATATAACCTCATAATGAAAACATTACAGAGTATTTCATGCTTAGCTGGAGCTAAATTTGTCTCTTTGTTTGACCAAGACACACATTTGTAGGGTTATTAGAAAATAATCCATCCAGTGTATATTTTAAAATAATTGCCTGACACTGATTTTGAAACGATGACATTTATCAGAGAATAACACTAATGATATTATTGATAATGCATGCTCATTAATACAGTTGTTTTTATCACTAGTGACAATTCCTACAAGCCAGTTTTGAATCAAGCCTGTGCACCAGCCACTGTATAAAATCAGCCCAAAACCACAGACGTTGCCTCATAAAGCTTATGATCTAAATCTAAGATAAGAGATGACAATAGGATGATGTGGCTGGAATCATAACACATCTCCAGTCTCAGTTTTATTAACTGGGAAGGGCATTGCAGCCAAGGTGAATTATAGGGGGAAAATGAGTGAAGGTGATGGGCTTGGTTTTTGTTATTACTGCAAGTGGAAGGAAGTTGTGACAGGGTCTCTTGTAGGATCCAGGTCTGGGACAGTGGGTGTGGGTACATGCACTGATCTGGAGATCCTGGCATTGACTGGGTATCATGGCAGCTCTTGAGCCCTCACATCTCCAGGACCCTTTCTGGTGGCATGAACAGCTCATTAAAATCCAGTTTTTGGCATCCCCAGCAGGGGATCTGTGTGGGGACACAGCTGGGCAGTGGGACTGGAGAGCAGCATCACATCCCACAACAGCCCAGTGCCCTCCGTGGTGCTGTTACCTTCAGTGGAACAGAGGATGTCCCAGAATGTCCCAAAATCCAGCTGGGAGCAGTCCTGACTGGGAGCCTGCTCGGGAGAGGTGGGGCTCATTAACACAGAATTTACATAATGAGGTGCTCCCAGCATTCTGCTGCTGGCATGATCATAAAGGAGGGTGGAAAACAATTCCATTGCAAGCCCCTGTGAGCTCCAGTGCCTCCCTGCCCTCAGGGGCTGCAGTTTCCAGGTACATTCACACTGTCCACAAGGGCTTGTGCTGCTGGGATCCATTCTGGGCAGGCTCCCACTGATGACAATATTTGACACTGCAGATATTCCACATTCCAGATTTTTCCCTGCTCCTGGCCCTGCAGACAGCAAGCACTCTCAGGGTAGTGGCCATTGCCTTGATCAAACCTGTTGGAAGGGCTGGTGCTGGGAGACAAACATTTAATTGATTTACAGCACAGCAGCAGTGGGAGGAGAGGGGAGAAACACAGCATATTGGAATTTGAAATACATAAAAACCCCGTTGTGCCAGGATGTTTTGAAATTCCAAGCAGTGAGTTTGTTCTTAGGTTAAAATGGATTTTTCTAAAACCAAGGTGAGTCATTCTGGTAATGGTCCTCCTGAAAGAACTGCTCCTGAATGTGAATGGGGAGAGCTGCTGTTCATGAGGTATTCCAGTGCTTAAATGGTTTCCCAAAGCACCACAGTTTTCAAACATTTATGAAAGAACTAAAATACTGCAAATGTGCAAATGTGAAACATAGTTTTCCAATTAATTTAATATAATCATGCTTTGCATTACACAGGTGGAATAATAATTTCACAAAAATAATTTGTTGGAAAAAATAACAGATACAGCAAACATTCCTGTATTTAGAGTTTATTTAGAACGTTCCTAATACTTTATTGCATTTGCATTGCAAAGTAAGAAAGGTAATATCCTATCAGACATTGAGGCTCAGTAGATGTATGTTCATCACTCAGTAAGAAATTAAAGAGAGACCTTAGAGTAGAACAAATGATGGGGAAAAAAAAAGGAATTTATGTTCATTCCAAATCTGTCTAAACTGATGCATTGTCACAGGCTTTTAATGGGTCCAAAATCCCTGGAGGCTTCCAGACTTCAAGAAACTGAAATGAGTCTGATGGAGGGGTTTTCAAATGGATTTGTAAAGGCTTCAGGAGTTTCCTGGTTTTCTTGCATGTTAAGATCCTTGCCAGCTGTTGTAAAGAACTGTTTGTTTTCTGCTTTAGTTTACCCAGTCTGAAACAACATGAATTCAGTGCATCAGAAGTTTCTCATTAAACATATTTTGGTTTTGTTGTATCTCCCATTTTTGCTAAGTGGGAAGGTATGAACTTTTCATCATGAAAAATCAACATGACCTTTTGCAAAAATGAGGTGCAAGCATTTCAGCATTTCGATGTTCTGGCATTTCAGTAAAAGACCAAATGAATTTTAACATATAATATATCTTAAAATATGAATAGTAACATGAATCTCTTTCCTTTGCCTGGCTTGAGATTTATTAATATATTTTGAAGTGATCATGACAGTTCACCTTAGTAATAATAAAAAAAAAAAAAACTTGACCGGGGAAAAGATTGGGAAATTTTAGGTAAATTCATTTTTTGTTAATTCCTTGAAGACTCCATTGTGGTATATAATACATGATTACTTAAAACAATTTTTTATTTGCTGTTTGCAAGGTATGAAGTAATGGTTCTCCTGATAGAATTTAAAAGGTGTCATTGTCGAAAAATTGGAGGATTTGGAGCCAGTGTGGTGGGCAGGGTCATTCCAGATCCTGCTTAATGTGTGGTGCTTCCATGTTTCAGCAGGGAAGGGCCATTGCAGGCAGCTTTTATTAATTACTGAATAAATCTCTAATCAGCACTATCACACCAGCAGGAATTGTCAGTTCCCAAAGGATTGTGGCTTAATGGGAGAAACTGTTCCACACAGATTTGACTTCAACAAGGTGACCTGAGCCCCTGGGGCTGCTGGAGTGAGGAAAGGTGAGGCCACACCTGGCTGGGCTGGAGCTGAGGGGGGATAAGTTCTGGCAAAATGGGGTTGGAGGGCAAAGGAGCTCACTCACACCAGGCCAACTTCTGTTTCTGGGTAGAACACCTTGTCTGACTGTTATTGGAACAAACACTGAGTACCCAAAATAATAGGAAGACTTATTTGTAAAAACTTTCTGTTCTTCACCTGGGCCTGATTCAGATTTCCTGCTCACAGCTGAACTCAATTGAAGTGCCCTTAGATGGTTGGGGCATTCAGGATTCTGTTTCTGCCACACTGAACTCAGCTGCAGTTGCAACTCAGATGAATAAGTTAAACAGATTCCTCTTTGTTCCTGGGCTGCTGCTGAGACTCTTTGGGAGCAGAAATGGTCACTTACACATCCTGTTCAAAGAACATGCACTTTGAATTGTAGAGAACCAAGAACAAACTAACAGGAAAACACAGATTCTTTTTCCCCCCAAGCTCTCAGAGCTGTGAGGTGTATGGCATACATCACACAACAATAAGTACAGGTAGGGGAAAGTTAATATATAAAGAATAACCTTTGATAATGCATTTGGGTTGGTGGCAATGTCCTAAACTCCAGTGGATAATTGATAGATCTCAGCATTCCCTGTTCTCACTATGCTGTGGGGATTATATATCTTTTAAAATAGAATTTCCACCATTTTAGTCTAGTGGAGTTGTGGAAGACTGAAAATAGCATTTCAGTCAGCACTGCTTGGCTGCTATTCTTCCCAGATGGCTCAGAGCACTCTCCTTCAAAGAAATTCCTGTCACTGAGGTTCCATACACGTCTTAGGCACCAACAATGCATTTCTGTGTCAGCAAAACAGTTCTGACAACTGCAGGCACTGCTTGTGTTTGAGGGCATTCTGAGGAAATAACCTCTGCAGTTAAATGCTTGTAAATTTTCCATTGTGTTGCTCAATCCTGCTGCTTTCACTCCAGGCAAACCTGGCTGCTTTCTGTGAGCTCTGCTGTGACGTGTTGGCTTTGGCTTCCCCGTTCCTTGTGTGATGCACTTGTGTCCCTTTGCCTGGGGAAGGTGCAGGCTGCCTTTGTGTCCCCCAAAGCCTGGCTGGGGTCCTGCAGCAGAGCTATCAGCCCTGCCTGCTACATCTGTGGCAATTCCACCCAGAGGAGATGTTGCAAGACAGTGAGTCCCCAGTGGGATGTAATAGAATGGAAGCAGATGGTGAGCTGAGGAGAATTTCAGGGGAGGATTACATTTTCCAGTTACTGTCTTTTTGATTTCACTGTTATTGTCTGATGAATTGTGTCAGATTTGATCCTTCAGATTGAAAAGCTGCTCCTCAATGTGCTCCCAAATGTACAGATAAAGTAAATGGCTGCTGCCAATGTACTGTCTTAGAAACTTAATTTTTTAATGCCTATTAGAAGGGCCTCTCATTCTGTCACATGTACAGTGATTTCTGCCTCCAGCTAAGGATTTTTGTTCTGTCATAGTTTGGGGTGTCAGTAGCCTGCTGGGGTTTAGTACATAACGTACCTGAGTACTCATCATTTACTCCTGGCCAAGGCAAGCAGAAAAGCTTTCTCTTGCCCTGGCTTGTTTGCACAGCTTTCCTGTGCCTGGTTTGTAGTCCCTGATTAGCACTGGGGTCTGCACGGCCCTGCTGGAAAAGCCAGACTGAGAGAGAACGGAGACACAGAGAGCTCAGCCCCTGCATTTGCAGACCCAAATGGGAGCCCAGCCCTGGTGGGAGGGCAGGGCCAGCTCCTGAAGAGCTGATTCAATGCAATTGCATCAAGATGCCCTTTCTACAATACCAGTTGATCACTTTGATGTACAACTTAAACAGTTGTACTTTAAAATTCTTTAAAATGTGAATGAGAAAAAAACAAAATCAAAACATATTTTCAGCACAAGGATATTCTCTGGGTAGACTCTACCTGTTCATTAAAGCAAGATTGATACTTTAAACACCCCAACAGTAGAAAGTCTTTCATATGAATTATATGGAATCAAGACTTAAATCTTGGATATAATTAAACCCTTCTCTAACTATGACCAAACATTGTTGTGCCTGTCCCTGTAGCAGGTGTTGCTAGAGTTAATAGTATTTTTTTGTTTCTTATTGCAAAATGGTCATTATTCTCTGGTGACTCTACATATAAAAGTATCACCAGAAGCAGATATTTTCTGTATCATTCCTTCCTATAACCTTATAGCATGTTCAGTCTTGTTCCCTTTCCCCCTCAGTTAAATACTGCATGTTGATTTATTCCATTATGGAAGACAAGGTTATTGAAGGATTTTGACTCTTTTGAATTGAATTGAGGTATAAGGAGTGGGTAAATCTAAATGAGGTTGAAATTTGTAGTAGATCACAATGACAGCTTTCTGACTGCTTCCTTTTATTTAGTGTGGGCTCATTCACGCAGGCTTAGAGTCTCATAAACATTGTAGGTGCACATGTAAGTGCAATGAACTTCTCTTCTAGACTGTTGTGGCTCAGTCTCCTTCAATTTCTTTTAAAAACTGCCATTTCATATATTGCTTTGATCTACTTCCTGCACAGATGTTGCAGACAGGGCATTTGAGCTTCCTGCTGCTGTTGCTGTTTGAGCCCTGCAGTTCTGTGCTGGGACATGCTTGGGAAGGGTTCATGTTTAATACTTTTCATGCAAGAATGGTTTAGAAGGATTGGAAGTTTCCAGTAGTTCTGAATGTTGGATTTGACTGGCGTCTGTTACTTTCTGGAGCCTAAAGAGACAAGAGGTTCACCTCAATAATCTGAGGAATTCTTATCTATATTTGTGAGAGCCTGGCCAAACAGCCCCAGCTGTATCTCTCTTCAGAGAGGCTGCTGCAGAGGCAGCTACACCGCTGATTTCACCCCAAAAAGGAGGCAATGGAAGCAGTTCTGTGTAAAAAGGAGGCTACAGTGGCAGTGTTGGTCATACAGCCTGGCTGGGAAGGAGTAGGGGGTGGATTGATATGAAGGATTCAGGGCACCAACATTGTTGGTTTTGCAAATCAGGTTCAGTTCCCAAAATGTTATTTGTGATAATTCACTTGTGGGGAATGTTGGGAGGAGTTTGAGACAGGGCTTCTGAATTGTTTTTGATGATGTGGTTTATTTTCTTCTCTTCTCCATAGGCAGGAAGGGTGAATTTGGTTCACATCATTACAGCATGGTTCAGAAGGTCACAAGACCCTTAGTTACAAGACCTTTTAAGGAGTTATTGACTAATAAAACACTGCTAACAAGGATATTTATGGTTTTGACCCAAATCTTAACTATTTCATCTTATGGACTCATGCTGCAGTGTAAGCTTTCTTAGCCAATCATGTTATGACACACAAACATACAGTGCTGCATCCTAAACTCCTTGTTTACTTCTGTACCTACTTTTATTTTTTCCTATATCTTAAAGTCTAAAACTTTAAACTTTCCTCCACTTAACATAAATATTTATGTTAAGCTTTAAACTGTACATTTAAAGTTTATGTTATGTAAAACTTTAAACTATAAATCCACATTCTCGCTTCTAACACCTAAGTTTGGAAGCCTTTTCCAAGGTCTCAGATCAAATCCAGTGTGTAATTCCAAGCTTTGGCTTCCAGGCCCAAAGTTCTGAGAGTTCCTTGCACTTTGGATTCCAGCAGTTATTTAGGAACAGTACACTGTTTATTGGCCCAGGCAGCAATTAGTGGAAGGACAGGTGTAAACATCATTATATAATT